>VUYV01000198.1:1598322-1619817 GCA_008711295.1 Anarhynchus alexandrinus | reverse complement strand
GCTGGGTGCCGGCTTTTTCCCCCCGGGACACACACTCAGCGGGGGGGGGAATATGTGTGTGTGTGTGTGCGTGTGTGTGTGTGTGTGTGTGTGTGTGTGTGTGTGTGTAGGGACAGCCCGGGGGTGTTCCCGCCCCCCGGGACCCTCCATCTGCCCCCACTGTGGTGCTGAGCATCAGCGGGAGAGAACCGGAGTGGGTTCTCTCATCAATGACCGTGTGGGACCACAACAAATAATCACAGCATTGTCACCCCCCCGACGCCGAGCGGTGTCCTGCAGAGCCGCAGGGGTGGCTGTCCCTGTCCCCAGGAGAGGAGCCAGGGCCCGGCGGCCGTGTCCTGCCCTTGCCCTCACCCCGCAGCCACCACCGGTTCCTCACCTGACGGGCCCGAGGGTGACGCTTGCCATGTCACCGCCGATGGCAGCGCCCGGGGGGGACACAGTGCTCCCCAACAGCGGCCGACCTGGGCGTACCTGAGGCCACCGACACGCTCCCGTGAAACACCCTGTGCCACGCTGCTTCTTGTTGCTAATAATAAATCAGCTCCTGAAAATGAAATGACACGGGGAGGGGGGAGTTCAGCCGCCTGACGTGGCTCTACGAGCCTCTGCCTGCAGCCAGGAGCGCGCCTGGGAGCTCGCCCGGGAATGGCAGCGGCTCTCAGAAAAGATTTCACCGCTTCCTACAAGCCTGCGTTGCTCAGGAGCACAACCGTGCGGATCCGGCTGCGAGGGGACAACAGGATGCGCCAGAGCCTGGGCCGGAGCGGTGACGCATCCCGGCGGTGAGCAGGTCGGCAGCAGGACAGGCGGCAAAGCCGGAGGCCGTGAGCCCCCGGCAAGAAAACAGGTGGTTTCTGCCGCATTTCCACGCTCTCGGCTCAGGCGGGTTTGGGTCCCTGCACGGATGCGTTTCCTGATGTGAAAAGCCGCATCGTTGCATTTCAGCCGCATCCTTCCTGGAGGCTGGCGAGGGCCTGGCCATGTGCCCGGGGGAGGTTGCCAACCGCTGGAAATGCCTAGAAGCATTTATAAAGCAAGAAGCCTGTCCATCCCACGGGCTTCCCGGCACTTTGCTGTCTCCTGCGGGATCCGGGGACCAGCACTGCATCTCTCGTGGGCTGTGCGAACCCGAGCATCCCGCGGCTGTTCAGTGGTACCAGCGATGAGGGACAGGGATGTGATGCCGAATTCCGGGCGATGCCCGCAGAAGGGCTTGGGGTTCACTGTGCTTTTGTGTCTCTGCCTCTCGTTTCCCCCCTTCATCCCCCTGAACCTGGACTCGAGACCTAAATGAGAGCTGAAACGGTCAGGCAGCGATTTCCTGGCACCCCCCCAGCCCCCCATGATCCCAGGGGAACGGCTCCTTCCCAGGGCGAGGGCTGAGCGTGCCACCGCTCTCCAGGGCTTTGCTGACCCACGTCGAGGTGAACTGCGCTGGGGAAAAACTAATCCCCAATTAGGGCGTTTGTGTTGACTTTCCGCCGCCGGCTCCAACTTCCGAGTCATTAACCTCCAAAAAAAGATCCTGGTTTTCCCACCTTGCCCCTCCTCAGATGGCAGCAGAACCAGTTTGAAAAATATATTTGCACAGTTATGGGGCATTGTCCAAATATTCACAGCGAGAGGGAGAGTATCTCTTACCCTCCGGGGAAAGCTCTCATCAGACGGGTGAGGAAAGTAGAGGAGGAAGGTGAAGAGGAAGGTCATCCTCAGCTTTCCCTCCGTTACAGTCCCGGTCCCGGCAGAGAAGGAAGGTCCAGGGGCTCCCTAAAGCACTGGCCCTTCGTGCAGAGCCCCGGAAAGCTTTACCCCCTCCCCAGAGAGCCCCAGCGCCGGCAGCGTGCCGGGGTACCCAGCTGGATAACTCATTTTCCGCTTGCACGGCCAAGATGGTCACAAGGATGCCGGGCGCCTCGCGGGGAGAGCAGCCGGCTGGAGCTCAGCGAGGCCACGGCAGAGGCACAGGGGAGGGGAGGCAGAGAGGCAGAGAGCCCCCCATTGCTCAGCCCGGTATCTGGGCTGAGCGGAGATAAAGCCGAAGGAGCCCGACGCAGTCACACTGGCGGGGGCTCCGGTGCTCGGTCCCTGCAGCCAGACCCCCCACCTGTCCCCGTTTCGCTCCCCTGGCCAGGCCAGCGTCACCTTGGGAGGTGACAGCCTAAATGGCACCTAAGGGTGCCAAAACACATTGGCCACCGGCTGCGGCATCACGCGCTTCAGCAGCCGCCAAAGCTGCTGCCCCTCGCGCCGGGATGGCACGAGCTCGGTGCAGGCGGCGGCGTTGGGGTGTGCTCAGCCCATCCTCTGCCCCCGTTTCCTTCCCCTCATCAGGGCAGCGGGAGGGATGGCTGCTCCCTCATTACTCATTAACGCCTCCGACACTCGCAGGCGGCCGGGACAAGGTCCTCGCGCGGCCGCCCCAGCCCCGCTGAGCCCCAGGGGTGCCGCTTCCCACCCCGCTGCGTCCCCGAGCAGGAGCCGCTCACTCCAAATCCCCCCTCCACAGGGACGGGAACGGGAGACGGAGCCGCTGCTCCCCATCGCTCGCCCCAGGGTATGGAAAAACCCAGCGATGAGCCCTCCCCGCCGGCGCTCGGGCAGCAGTGACCCTGCCAGCGATCGTTGGGACACGGGGACTGGTCGCTGCGATGCTTAAAACCAGCGCCGCGCTCGCTGTTTGAAAAATGGGGTTTGGAAAAGGGTCCCTGGGTCGTAAATGTTGTTGGAAGGGCAAAGGCAAAGGGCTCCTTGCTTGGGTGCGTTGTACGTGGAGTCGGTGATGAGTAAATAGCAGCGGTTGCTCCCTGCCCAGCTCCCTCGTGCTGGGAAGGGACAGCTCCGTCACGGCCTCCCCGGAGCATCGCCCACACCTGCAGTGTCCCAGCCAGGTGGCCATGAGAGGCAGCTCCGGCTCCTACGTGAGCATCGGGAACCAATGCAAAGGGAAAGCCTGCAGGAAGGTCGGCCCAGCCTCGGTGCCCGATGTGGGATGTCATGGACACGTCGGATGATTTGCCCCACAGGCCGGTGGCAGACACTCCATGGGGGTGGTGGTACACGGCAGCCCCGGACCTGTGGTGTGAAATCCCCCGGCACCGCCGGAGCATGGCCGGCAGCTCCGGGAGGGAGCTGGGGCAAGAGGAGGACATCACCAAAACTGGGTGTCCATCACTGCTGCTTCAAAGGTGGCCGACCCCGTCACATCGGCCCCTGCCAGCTCCGCCGCACAAGCGCACAGGGCTGCTAATAACGGGGTCACTTGTTGCAGCGGCTGCTTGTTACGGGGCTGTTCGTGCACACCGAGCTGTGCACACACATACACACCGTGGTGGGCGTTGCAGGAGCGTGGCCGAGCGCTGCTTGGGGCACTGGTAAGCCCATGGCACCGGGTGACACACGCACACAGGGGCTGCTGCGGGAGCTGCCGGGACAGGCAGCCTTGACACAAAAGTTTAAAGCCCGGTATTTGGGCTGAGCAGAGATAAAGCCGAAGGAGCCCGACGCAGGCATGCTGGCGGGGGCTCTGGTGCTCCGTCCCTGCAGCCAGATCCCCCACCCGTCCCCATTTTGCTCCCCTGGCCAGGCCAGTGTCTCCCTCGGGAGCAGCTACGGCAGGAACAGCACTTTCCTCGTCCCCCGTTGTTGCGGGGCAGAGCGGGACCCAGCACCCAGATAAGCGAGAGCCGACGGCGCCTGTGGCCTGGGGGAAGGGTTTGGCCCCATTCCCGTGGAGCTCTCAAGGTTCCTGCGGGACAGACGGAGCCTTCGGGTTCCCCTTTCATCTCTGCCCCAGCTGGGCACATGCCCATGCTGCACTCCTCTTCCTCCTCCTCCTCTTTTTCCTCCTCCTCCTCCTCCTCCGGTCCTGCTGGGTGACCTCACCTCCCTCTCGCAGGATTTGCCCCGACCTTCTCTGCCCGGGCCGGTGCACGGGGAGTTTTGCGACAGGTCCAACATCTCTGTGGTGGGTGTGTGATGAGCCACCCCAGGTGCCGGGTCCTGGGACTCGGCCGTGGTGCTCACCCTGTGCCGTCTCCCGCAGCGGCATCCCCATGGCAGCCCTGCATCACTGCCGGTGGTGGGCACCAAGGGGGGGCTCCCCCCCGGCTCTCAGCTGGGGAAACTGAGGCAGGAGGGAAAGTGAGCCAAGTTATTCTGACATGGCCAGTGGCATCCAACCCCTCAGGCTCAGGCGGATGCCCTCCCTGTGTAGCCACGGCCACTTTGGCTTCATCCGGGGTCCCCCCATGCTCCCGGGACAAAGGGACCACCTTGTGAGGGCAGGTCAGGAGCTGGCACACGGTGCCACCACCCTCCGAGCCAGGATCTGTCCCTGGAAGCGCTCCCGGCTCCAGCGATGAATCACGCTTTCCCCCTGAGATCAGATTGCAGCTCCTGAGCACGGAGGACCGAATCCGGCACTGCTCGCCCTGCCGCAGCCGAACGCCCCGCGCCCTCGGCAAACAGAGCCGCGGTGACACACGTGAGGAAGGCACGGGGCTGGCAGCATCGCCCATGGTTGCCACTGCTGAATCCCATCGGTGCTGGGGTTTGGGCAGGCTGGGTGCTCCGGGGTGCCACCAGCATTGCCAGAGTCTCTGGCCAAGGAGGCCCTGAGGTTGGGAGAGCATCCCTGGTACCCCAAGCCTGTCCCTAAAGATTGTGGGGGGACGGAGCCCTCGCACTGCCGTGGTGGTGCCAAGATAGTGGTGCCAGGCTGGCGAGGCTGCGGTGCCGGCTCCGTCCCTGCCCTCGGGGCAGATCCGCCTTGTGTGACGGGAAGGAAAAATCCACTGAGAAGGGGGACGGCAGCACCAGGTCACCAGAGAGGAGGCGAAGTGACCCACGACCCCCTCAGCCGCTCGCCAGGTCCGTGCCGGGGACGCCGCAGCGGCGATGCACAGCAGCAACCGGAGCCGCCACCATTTATTCTAACAGCCGGAACATTTCGCCTCACAAATACTCTCCTGCCTTTTGCTTTCCCCTCCGGCAGCGCCACCGATAACTCTCCGCCAGCTCTGTTTACCGGAGCAAAGTCCACGCCGGTTTGCAGGCGACGGCGTCTCTCCACGCCGGCCGGACCCAGCGCGTACCCGTGGCCGGCCGGGCTCCGCCGAGCGCGTCGGGGTCCGGCTGCTGACACCCGAGCCAGCCGTTGCCTGGTTATATCCACAAAACAGCCCCGCGCCGGGGCCGGGGCCGGGGTATCCTCTTACGGAGCAGAGAACAGCTGAGCCTCTTCAATCCCCACCCTGCCCTTGGCAGCTCATCAGATAAACCCCCAGCGCCGCTGCCATCGTCCCCTCCATCCCCTACAAGGGTTTGTTGGACCCAGCCCGCACGACCCGCAGGTTGGTTTCTCCCCTTGGCNAGAAAAAAAAAAAAAAAGGGGGGGGGAGAAAAAAAAACAAAAAGGAAAAAAAAAAAAAAAAAAAAGAAAAAAAACCCACCCAAATCTCCCTTTTCCTTTTAAAGCTCTGTTCCTGGGAGATGGACAAGCGCAGTTATTTTAAACCTGATTTCAGCAGCCCGGTGGCGAGCGAGGCATGGGCAAGGTGACGGTGACGCGGGGACGGGGTGGCACGGGGCGATGTCGCAAGCTGTGGTGCGCGTTGCTGGGCGATTTTGGGGCACGTAAGCTGGCGACTTCCTGAGCGGCGAGTGCCGACTTCCTCAGCCGCGGCGGCGGTGGCAGCGGGCAGGATCGGGCCCTGGCAGAGGTAGGCTCATTTGGCTCTAATACCAAGGGGGGCGGCCGGGCCAAGCGGCCACTGGCCATCCCACCAGCCCAGGCTGTCGCACCCGTGCCAAGGTGGCAATATACCTAAAATATGTATTTTATATAAATATATGCTGGTAATATAACTCCCAAAGGGCTGGTTTAGGGTGCTGTGGGGTGGGGAGGATGGGGACGGCCGCTGCGGGGACGGTGGGCAGTGAGGACAGCAGCGAGGGCAGCGTCACTGCCGGGCGCCCGGGACCGCGGCCATGGCCACCACCGGGCTCTGCAGAGCGAAACACCATCATCTCCATCCCCGAAACAGAGGGGAGGCGGGGATGGGGTTAGGGGTGGAAGGGGAAGCGGAGGCCGCCCTCTGCCATTGCCGGGGTGTTTGCAGGGCCAACCTGCAGCACCTAAAGACCCCTGACTTATTGGTATTTAATACCTTAATTAATATGCTTTAATAAACACCACGGGGAGTGCATCAGCGTGCCACCCCACCCCGCGGATGGGAAGAGGCCGCGGCGTTTGGCGGCCATGCGCCACATCCTCCAGCGTTTCCCCTTCCAGCCGCCCACGTCGGAGGCGAACCCCGCACAGCCTCAGGGGACACCGCCCGGGGCCCCCCGCTGTCCCCATCCCCCCCGTGCCCTGCCGGGGACCCCGGCTGGATAGAACCCCCCAACTCCCGGGAAAGAGCCCAGAGCACCGCGGGAGGGTTTGAGGCTGCACAAAGCCAATCTCCACCGTAAATCACGAGTGGGGACAGCCGGAGTGGGATGGGGGGCGGCGGGGGATGCTCCCCAGGGATGCGGGTTGGCTGCAGCCAACCCCTGCGGCTGCTTCTGCTAGGGATGCAGGCGGCTTGGCCTTCCCCGCCCTCCTTCTCCTCCTCCTCCTCCTCCTCCTCCTCCCCGGGGCGGAGGAAGGCAGCCACCCGCAGTTGGCACTGCAGGCGGTGGCCGGGCGAAGCGGCTGCTCCAGGGAGTCTAATTTCCAGCCCTGTTTATTAATAACCCCCCCCCGCCCCATGCNGGATCCAGGGTTAAGCACTCGGGGAGCATCCCTGGACCCTCAGCAGGGACCTGGGGGAGAGGGGGGGAACAGCCCCTGCAGGGTTACCCCGGAGTGCTAGGGGGGCCCTGGGATGAGGGGTGGTGGGTGGGAGCGAGCCCCCGCGCCCCGCTGCCAGGGTGGGATGGCGATCCTCCCCCCTCCCGCCCCGCCGATGCAAAGCAGAGCCAAGAACTTTGAAAAATAAGCGCTGGCACCGGAGGAGAGCAAGGAAAAATGAAGAGGAGTCCTTTCCCCACCTTTCCAGGCGCTGCCCCCTCTCCAGCCGACCGGCCGTTGGGTCTGAGGCTGCGATGTGTCATCGCTGCTGAAAACTACCTTATTAGGAGAGAAAGTATCAGTGAAAATCAGTTCTTTCCCTAAAGCCGTTGCCGCGAGCCGAGGGCTGCCTGCGAGTGCCAGCCTGCGCTCATTCCTTGGGGAATGACGAGACATGAGCTCAGCGGCGTGGCCGGGAGGTGAGAGCATCCTCCCACCGATCCCACCGGCTTCGGCTCCTGGAAGCGGCAGGAAAAGCCCCGGTTCGTCCCCGAGGGTTGTCCTCTCCATCCTACCCCAAATAGCACCCGGGAGAACGTGAGACGGGAGTATTTGGTGGTGGCAGCTGCAGGTACCGGGGCTGGGGATAATGACGGGATCGGATGACTCTGCAAAGCGGAGCTCGGAGGGCTCCTGCTGCAGAAGCTGCCGCTCGCTCGGGTGCTGTGCGTGTGGTGCTTTCCTCCACCCCAGCCGTGCCGGAGCCCACCCGCGCTTTAGCAGCACGTTCCCTTGCCGTGAGGTTACGCCACATTGCTAAAATCCTGACAAGTTCTAGTGGAAGTGCCCGTGCCGGCGGTGCGCCGTGTGTGCGACACGCCGGGTGTGAGCTTTTGGCACGGGCACAGCAGCTCTGCTCCTGTCCCGCCGGTCACACCAGTGCCACTGGGGAGATTGTCCGTGATGCGGTGGGCAGTTCCCACTGGCACCAGGGTAGCTCTTGGTTTTGGGGTCCAGGTTTGCATCCCTCGCTCTTCCTCTGTGGCAGTCGCTTTAAGAGGGTTTTCTTCCCTCGTTTTGGCCCATGCCAAACCCGACGGTTTGGGTCCAAGTTGCCATCAGAGTGTGCAAGTGCAGCCCTGCCTTGTTCTGCACAGCCCTTGGGTGACGCGGGGACGGTCACAGCAGTGGGGCTGCGGCGAGAGCATCCCCCAGCTCAGCCTGCTGCAGGGCGGAGAGGAAGGGCTGAGACCTGTTACACTCATTGCTCTGGTTCACGTCTCCTCTCCTTTCCAGGGACCTGATGGCAGAGCCGGAGCCCCCTCCAGAGCTGCAGCTGGATGACGCCGGAGCATCCTCCACCCCGCAGGGAGCGGCTGCAGGCGCTGCTCCGCACCCGGACCTTTCACGCAGCCCATTAGACCCAGCGGTGGGTGTTGGGGTGACACCCCTGCACGGGGGCAGCCCAGACGCCTGCCGGGAGCTGCAGGCAGATGTCCGAGATGCTTCCTTGGAGCTAAACATGCCAGGGCCCCAGCTGGAGGAGGACACAGCCAGGGCCGAGATCCCGCTGGACGTGGACGTGGCAGGAATCCCGCTGGACGTGGATGCAGATGGAGTAGGGATCCCACTGGAGGGGGATGGGGCAGGGATCCCGCTGGATGTGGATGCAGGTGGGATGGGGATCCCGCTGGATGTGGATGCAGATGGAGCAGGGATCCCGCTGTACATGGACACAGACGGGGCAGGAATCCCAGCTGACGCGGACGCAAACGGGGCAGGGATCCCGCTGGATATGGACGCAGAGGGTGCAGGCAGCCCCCTGGACGCGGACGGTGCGGAGCATCAGTGCCTGACCCTCGAAGAGCTGGGGGACTACTTCCAAGAATGCATCGAAGCCGTCGAGCAGCTGGAGAAAGAGAGAGACAGCCTGATCGCCGAGCTCAGCCAGCTCCGGGAGCCGGCGCTGCAGGAGATCCGCCATGCCCACGAGGAGATCCAGGCAGCTTGCCGGCTGCTGGCCAAGGTGGAGCTGGAGAGGGACAACCTGAAGGATGAGATCCGGCAGATCAAGCAGAAGCTGTTCAAGGTTACGAAGGAGTGCGTGGCTTGCCAATACCAGCTGGAGAGCCGGCGGCACGACCTCTCCCAGCACGCTGCTTACCGGGGCGAGCTGGAGACCCAGGCTGGGCAGCTCTCCGGCGAACTGTCCCAGCTGAAGGAGACCTGCGAGAAGGAAAAGGAGGTTTTGAGGCAGCGGCTGGAGACTCCGCCGTGTCGGCAGGATAACCTGTACCTGCAGGAGAGCCGCCGGCTCTCCATGGAGTTCGAGAGCTTCGTGGCGGAGAGCCGGCGGGGTCTGGAGGAGCACTACGAACCCCAACTGCTGCGGCTGCTGGAGAGACGGGAGGCGGGGGCGAAGGCGCTGCAGGAGATGCAAGGGGAGATCCAGGGGATGAAGGAAGCCCTGCGGCCCTTGCAGGGGGAGGTCAGCCGGCTGCGGCTGCAGAACCGGAGCCTGGAGGAGCAGATCGTCCTCGTCAAGCAGAAGCGGGATGAAGAGGTCGGGCAGTACCGGGTACGTGCCCCGGCTGGGCACCCCTCGCACCCTCTTGTTTGGAGAGTGGGAGTCGTTCTTGGCAGCTGGGGAAATGTGGATGCTGAAGGTCTCACTTGTAGGGCCAAGGGGAGGAGCAGAGTGGATGAGGAGGGTGAGGAGGTGGAATATCTCCTGGTGGTTGAAGTCAAAAGCATCCCCCACCCCGGTACGGGCCAGGCGAAGCAGCGGCCCCAGGATGAAGGGCAAACCCGAGGTTACAGGGATGCGGTGGGAAAGGGCTGGGGCTTCACCTGATGACCTGCCGGGAAAAAAAGCTTTCTCCTGATTATATACTCACTCGGGTTTGACCTGCCCCTCAGAAACGGCCGCAGTGAGCAGGGACAAGGCAGAGGGGACGGGGGGGGTTCCTTCCCAGAGCGGGTCGGTGGCAGAGCTGAGCGATGCTGCTGAGCAGTTTGGCACTAAGGTGCACTTTGCTGAGCTCAGGCACTTGGAAAAGTCGCTTTTAAAGAAATGTGGCTTTTCTTTCGACGCCCAGCCCTGCTGGGGCAGATCCTGCCCTCTCCACTGCCAGGAGGGTCTCACCTCCTGCGCCCGCAGCCCCGGCTGCCTCCCGAGAGGGTTATTTCTGGCTGCGCCAGGCATCGCCCCCCCTCCGCCACCTCCTCCTGAGGGACAAGGCAATTCAATATCTACAAGAGCACATTTGGCAAAGAGGCTCCGCAATTAATCTCCCCCATTTCAACACTCCCTGTTCTCGGCTCGTAATCGCTGCCTCCTCCCAGCCTGGCTCTGAGCAGCTTCTCGAAGCTGGCGTGTCCCTTCCATGGCTTCTCCTCCCTGCTGAGCTGGGGACCAGGTCACCAGCGCCCGCAACACTGCTCGTCTTGGATTTCAGGGTCCGTTGTCCCTTGGAGGACAGGACTTCAGGGCATCCCTGAGGTGCCTCCATATTTTCTTTTTCCCAAATTCCTTTTTTTATCTTCTCCTGACTCATAGGTTTATACAGCCCTGACAGCTTCTCCAAACACACACAAAGTAGTCTACGGGACAAAAGCAACCACCCAAGCAAAGCCTTAAGGACCCAACACGTCCACATCCCAACCCAAGCTCCCACCTTTGTAATGAAACAAAGATTTTTTCGGAGGTTTTTTAAGGTGGTGGTTGGCCAGCCCTCAGCCTGGCTGGGCTTTGTCCAGACCAACGCCATCGACAGGCAGATTCCCCCAGGAGAACTGAGCTGAGCGCAGGCACCAAGACAGCCTTCTTTCCCCCGCAAATCCACTCTCTTCTCCCTCCCCAGGAACAGGTTGAGGAGCTGGAAGACAGGCTGAAGGAGCTGAAGAACGGGGTGCAGCTCCAGCAGCGCAAGAATCAGGAACTGGAGGAGCTGAGGACCAGCCTCCACCGGGAACTCTCCATCTACAAGTCCGTTGGTGTCTCGTCCCTGCGGTGCAGAGGGGCTGGGGAGGGGCTGCGAGGAGGAGGAGGATGGTGGTCACACAGCTACGGGACACCGTGAGCTTTTTGCTCCTGGTTCCCAGGCACACGGCCAGTGTGGGAGCGAGGGATCTGGTGGGGTGGCACAGCAGGAACTCCAGACCCTTTGCCATCTAGCAAATAGGGATTTGCTGGAAATCCCTGGATGCGGAGGAGGGGAGGTCGCTTCCCAAGAAGCAGGCATGGCAGCGGTTTCCTTAGGAATATGTGGAAAGGAGCTGAGGTTTAGGTTTGGGAAACACCATTGTGGGTGCCCTTCAGTGAGAGAGAACTGTCTTCTGCTTATCACTCCCTACTGCTGGTTTCACTCAGGTCTTCTTTAATACACAGGATTTTTTAAAGCTCCAGAAAATGTCTGTAAGTTTGTGGACAATTTTACTCACCAAACTTGGCATTGTTATGTGTTACTCCAATCTCAGCTGTACACACACAGCCATTTTCTGTAGCTTCGCTGTTACTTTAGTACTTCTTCCCCCTTCTTGGCTCAAACCTCCTCATGCAAGAACACCATGGGAGGATATTCCCTACCACAAATAGTAGTTTTCTTTTATATAAAGTTTTTTTCTTTTATACAAAGTTTTCTTTTAAACAAATACAGTTTCCTTTTATCCAGGTAAGACTTTAGCACAGTAAGCACAGGGGAAGAGATCTCTGTTTCAGCCTGTCGTGTCACTGGCCATTTATTAAGAGTAACTGCATTCACGATTCAGACCAGATCCCGACAACCCTGTCTTTGCTGCTCAGGGTCCTCCGTTCTAAATCACAGACCAATACTTAAGCCTGGGTGCGGCGCAGCGCAGTCTCTTAACTCCCGGCAATCTACAAATTGCCATCCTGGGAAGCGACAGCGTGCAACGCTTCTCGTGTATCAGGACACCTCGTTAAGTTTCACATTCGCACCGGGGACCTCAGAGTTAAGTACGGCTCTGAGCTGCCGTCTCCCACAGCTCGCACCAAAAATTACATTCCCTTCTGTTAAAGCTGGTTTGTTTGCCAAGGGCTCTGGACGGGCTGGGCTAGGTCCACACGCTCACAAGACCACGTACCGAGCCAGTTTAAGTGTTTCCTAATTACTTTTCTTCCATACTTTGTAGAAATACTTTTCAGAAATAGCATCTGTCCTCCCTCCCCGTTTCCTCCAGCCAGAGTACTTTATGCAAATATTCAGTCGCCTAAATTTACTTTCTACCCATACAGGGGCTGCTTAGAAATCTACGGCCACCTTTGCAAACCAGAAGAAAAAGCAGACGAGGACTGTTAAGAACGATGGACTTTTCCTCTTTGTAGCAAAAGTAAAGGACAGAGGTACCTGCAGAGGACGTCTCCTCTTGCCGCTTGTCCTACCCGATGCGCAGCAGCTGCCCGAAGTCAGGAATACCAAGCGTTTGCTTGTGCGTATTTCTCAAGGCGCCGCCGTCGATCTTGTAGTAAAACTGCTTTTCCACAGAGGAGCAGAGAAAATAATACTTGCACTGAACAATGGACATCTACGAAGAATGTTTTGATGTATGTTTTGCCGTGTTTGGAAAATGTATCTTGTCTCGTTCCCTAGGTGGGTTGTATAAGCCTGTACAGAAAGGATTGTTCTAGAAGCCAGTGTTAGGGGGGGTTGATTTAAAAAGTTTACATGCAAGAGAAGCTTTATCCTTTTAACAGGATTTTCTTTTGTATTTCAAGGGTCTCTGCTGTATTGTGACATGCTCCACCGTGGGCCACAGAAACTAGTTTGTGGATAATAGGTTTCCACTTTATATAATAAAGTCTCACACTGAAAATAAAGGTTGGAGTTTAAGGATCCTTTTCATGATTCTCAAAGCTGCGTCTCAAAGAGAAAATAAGAGGCTTGTGTGTCAAACCAAGGTACTCGTAAGGTATCCGACTATTTATTCTGCAGACTAACAAGAAAAAATAGCGCTAAAGCAGATCCAAAACCAGACAGCAGCACACTTCAGGTGGAAGGCACACCTCAGTGCGTTCTTGACTGCTTGGGGATATTAAGTACTCATTTACTCATCTCACAAAGAAAGCATCCCCGTGTTACAAAAACTAAGGAGTATCTATACCAGCACCCAGTCTCCCAGGACACAGATGGGTAGAGACTATGCCCTTGCTTACTCCGCTTTCTGAAGAGGTACGGTTCACCCTCGAGAAAGCGGTTAATGCAGAAGGAAAACATCAGCACAAAAATCACAGAGCTACCCAGCATTTACGTAGAAAAAATTTATTCCATCTGAAGCACTTACACGCAATTAGTCATGAGGAGCACGGAGAGTAACAGGTTGCTGGTGGAACAGGACACCCTAGTGGAAGATGTGCAGGAACTAGTGGTCAAGGACTAACTCCTAAAAAAAGTAGTTCATCCACATTTAATTTGCTTTACAGATACCAGCTACCAACGCTGTTGTAGGTTACCGGGCATGCCATCTGGGGTACATCAGTTGGTAAAAACATACACCTTTACAACTTGGTGGCCCCAAGTTTTAAAAACCATTTCACAGAAAGGAAAGAAATATATGTGAAAACACAGCTCAAGAAACACACAATAGAGCAAAAAACATGAAAGGTGAACAATGTTCTGCAAGAATAGCTAACGAATCCAAACCGCTGTTGCCCAGCAGACGGGAAAAAAGGGCAAGGAAGGAAGGAAGGAATGAAAAACCCAGAATTACCAGTAGAGACAAAAAATATAGAAAGGAATTTTAATTTCGGTTTAAGTTAGAATCCGCAAGTCTGTTTTGTATCTGCAGAGGCAGAAAAATCCACAAGGTACAGATTAACTAAAGGAATCTCAAGATTTCGGAGTTGTACTGAGAGGACAAGACCTTCCACACTCCATTTCTGAACTGCCAGTGGATTAACACTTGTATCATCTCCGCTGGCTCACGCGTACTTTGGCAGCTCTACCGATTTAACTTTTACTTAAATTAGGCAAAAGCCCGCAGCTGTAGCAAGCTAAAGACAGAAGAAGAAAAAACAAAACCAACAAAACCAAGTTTGCTCTATGTCATGAAGGCAGCTAAAATGAGACAGCCAGCCCTAGAGGCAAGAGGTTGCTGTAGGAAATCTGACCGAGGAGCTACAGCACGGTACCAGCTGAGTGGGGCAAAGCCCTCTTCTTCGGGAGTATTCACTGTCTGGGTTAAAAAGCCTGTTGATGGTATCTACAGAAGGATGGCTGAACACAAAGTCTACGTGTGTCTCAAAACCAGTGTTAAGTCAATATCGGGGTTGAGAGGGAAGAGAAGGAAAAAGACTAAAAACGGGAAAAGGTCATCATCTAGGATCCTTGACCTTCTGGATCCACGCTTCCTTCAGGGTCTTCATCATTATATATGTTCTCTGCCTGCAAGACAGAGATGGAGGAACTGAAGAAGCATTTTGCCACCACATTAAACAGGATTCCGTCTGCTAGAACACTTCAAAAAGTTGTGGCAGTTTTTCATCTGTAGATATGCATCACCCATCCCTGATCCCTTGTCCCGGTTTCTAAACCATGACATCCCTCAAGGCCATTTCAATTAAAGAAGCAATACAAACAACCTTTTTTTGGTAACAGCCATGTCTCCAAAACATTGCATAAATACCCTGCAAGTTACTGTAGCTTATGGAAATCTGCATTCTTAAAGTAGACACCACTGCAAGACTTACTTGAATTAATAGACTATTTTATATACATTTAGTAGGTTCTCTACTCAGCAGCACCTTCCAAAAGAACTATACGGAAGGCTTGTAAGAACAAAGCCCCTGTGAACCAATTTGTAGACAAACAAAAATTAGGAGAATGATCTTGTCAAAGGTTATTCAAACTATACAAGTTTGTTTTCCAAAACCTTCAACAGCTGGTAATTCAGGGTCACCAAACCTTTCCTATTCACCACCCCACCACCCCCCATCTTCAGCAGGGCATTTATGTCATTTGCAAAGATTTCATTCTTTAAGACAGTAACTAACAGAAACCTCAATTTCACCTTTAGTCCTCACACATGCTGTTTTCATTCAAACATAGAAGAGAAAAATATTGCTTCTACACCTGTACTTTCTTTTTTTTTTTAAATCATGAGAAACACAAAACAGCTTCTGAGTATTTGTTAACCATTGTTTTGACCAGACCTGAAGCGGATTTCACTATCCCTTTGAGATCTCAGCAGTGCTACAAACCAAGTCACGCTGAGAGCTGTAAATAAACCCAGGAATGCTGAAATCCAAGGCAGTTCAACACCATCTCTCATCTGCCACTTCCTGCACCTTCCCAAACAACTTACCATTTGCCAGACTTGCATGATATTATCTTCTGATACAGAACAAATTACCCAGGGTTCGTTGGGATTCCAGGAGAAATCGGATATCTTCGCAGTATGACCACCATGAATAAACTAGTATTGGGGAAAGAAAAAAAAAAGAGAGGGAAAGTTTTCAAATCTACATCACTAAAATGAGTAACAGATCAGAAGAGTCGATGAGATTCAAAACTTACCAACAGCTCTGGGGGACCATCCTCAGCATCTTCAGGGGATTGCTCTTCTCCAATTTTACTTTTAAAAAAAAAAAGGAGGAAAAAGGAAAAGGTGGGCGTTTGTTTGTTTGTCAAAGTGCGATGCAATTCATCACTAATATTTTGTCAGGACAACGTGACTAATTTGGGATTTACCTCAAGTCCCAAACATTTAGCCTGCGGTCAGTGCCACTGGAGGCCAATATGGTTTCATTATGGGGAGACCACTGAACCTACAGACAAGGATGAATTTAGAAAGGGAGTTAGTTTTAAGCTGTAACACGACAGACATTCACAACAAACACCACTGTACTTTGTATCCCTGAAAGCTCTACGAGAATTCAAATTGATATTAACTTGAAATATGAATATGCCCAATAATAACAAGCTAACACAGGAGTTAGATTTGTGAACATTCATATACTAATAAGGCATTTCAGCACCAAAAAGGTACCACACATAACCTTTCCTCTAACAAAGACCATGTGTTATGAAGTGCAAAGCAGCTCTCAAGGGTATTAGCTGCTCTTTACCTTAATAAGGATTGCACAAATATAAACTACGGATTGCTTAAGGAGTAGGTACGGTTTATACATGAAAAGAAATCACTGTAATTAAGCTTAACTGCCCAAAAGCTCACATTTACTACTTCTGCTAGAGATAAATCTCTCCAAAACATACCACTTAATAGGATCACAGGATTAGAAAAGAACACATAATTCTGCACACTAACCTGACATTTCAAGATTCCATGTGTAATTTTATTTAGAGGTAACTACAGTCTTAATGAGTAATCCTTCTACAAAAAAATCTCTACATATTTTTCTTCTGAGTAGGGCATGAGTTGGAGATGGAAATATTTTATCTGCTAAGCACATGCTACCCGTGATGTTAAATTCTATATTTACACTAGCAAAATCAGCAATTGTTCACTGTCACAGGATGTTCCGGTGATCTCCTTTAATGGGTACTGGCTAAAGCCTTCCTACAGGACCAAGCTGAGGAGATGAAAACACTGCAGCCATTTCAGCGTGCCTCCCTGCTTCAATCTGCCGCCATGAATAATTTACATTTACTCTGTACTGCTAGCATTTCACCCTTCTGTTGTGGTTAAAGCTCTCGATCATTTCCTCGTTACGTTCTGCCCCTGGCTTTCTGGACACTCTTATCTATACTGCAGCTCTACCCCACGCAGAGTGCTGCACAGCTCCACAACAATAAGCCAGAAAATTATAAGATGAGAGAAAAGACTATGTGAGTTTTTAAGTGCAAGTACATTTCATAAAAAACATAGACTGGAAAAGAATGTTTTTCATTTTTTCCAGACAGCTAAGTAGAACTAAGTCTATGTGTATTAAAGGCATTTTGTTATACCTGAAATATTTCATCTTTATGTGATTCAAAGGAGTGCAACTTCAGTTTTAGGTTCCTCAAGTCCCATAGAGCAACAGTCTAGAAAAAAAACATAAAACATTTTTTGTTGAAGCCACCAATATATACATCCACACTTACACATCAGAAACTAAGCAAGTACGATCCAAGTTCAGGGTAGACGTACCTTATCGGCTGATCCTGTAGCCAGGATAAACTCACTATAGGGATTGAAAGAGAGGCAGTTGACTTCAGCTGTGTGAGCATCCACTGAATGACTAGGTTTGGAGGTGTTGTTTGACCGAGTATCCCAGCTGTAAGGGGAAAACACGGAATTGAAACAAAGGTTTAGATCCCATTTCACTAATGGACTAAGGAGCAGAAGGGAAAGCAAGAGTGACAGATGCACTGTTTCTGAAGAGGTTACCCCACTTACATCATGAGCTTCTGATCATCAGCAACAGATCCAAAAAGAGATTCATGGAGCAGGTGCCAAGATACATCTTCCACTACTGCTGTATGGCCTGTGAAGATGGTCTTTGCATCCACCACTTTGCCTTCTTTCGGAACAGCGCTAATATCCCACAAGCAAATGGTCTTTAAAAAAACAAATGTTTTTTAAATTGCATCTTTAGACAGACATTCTCTTTACCTCCCCTACCTCCTCCCCCTCAAAACCAAAACATTTTTGACCTTTGCCAAGGGTCAAAAAATGCAGACTGTACCCCAGCTATATTTAAAGTACTCACATGATCATCAGAAGCACTAAGCAAATGCCCACTCAGGTTTGGGTTCCACGACAGCCCATAACCTTCCTTTTGGTGTCCACGAAGACGCAGATCAGGGTTACACTCTCCAGAAGGGTCTGTAAAATAGCAGCATAAGAACTTCAGTGCCTAGCATCACTTCCAGCACATCCTGGAATACCTGGCATTAAGTTTTACTGTGCTTTACTAAACTTTGCTTTGACGTTTTCAACAGGATCCCTCTCTATCCTTTTGAGCATTTTCCCCAACTGAAGAATCACCTCATTAAAACAGAATGCAGAGACAACACAGAGCAGTTTGTCTTCTTAGCTTAGGGGTTTTTTTTGGCTGGATGGCCTAGCAGTGGTCTATTCTAAATTAGCACTATAGGACTTGCTGAAGAGTCAAAGAAGCCCAGTAGCCACCTCCATGCTTTGGCATGAGTCACCTGGTCCAGCTGGATGGAGGAACAGCAGCTCATCTCAGTTCCTGATCAAAAACCTCCTCCTAAACACTCTGCTGGTGCAATATTTTTCTTTCTCTCAACATCTCCAACTGCACTTTGAAAGTGAGAAATGCACTTCTGATCCTCATCGCCAGTGGCAGAACTAGTTACTCTGTATGATCTTGATGAGTTTATCAGTGAATGACTGTTAATATCCTTACAGGATATCAGGACAACAGCTCAGCTACTCAGCAAATCATAATAGTTTCCAAAAAGCCACCTTCCACCACCCCAAATATCACCACATACAGTGACATGACAAAACAGGCAATAAAACAGCAAAAGGAAAAAAGCATACCTTTCTATCGATACATATTGGATACATACGTTTAAGCTTCATATAAAATAACCTTTTACCCACTTTCCCCTAAAATCACAAATGATATGCAACCCACAGAACTTTTTAACCTCTTTTTCACTACATCAAGCTTTTCTTAAGGAAGGGCTGGCTGATCTCTGAAGCACACATGTAACAAAGAAGCAGACACCTGGTTTAGAAGGGTGTTTGGTGTAATCAAAGACAAGGACATCACTGGATGGCGTCTTCGTAGCGATGATACATGGGTTCTGTGGCATGTAACGTGCTCTGTTCACTTCTCCCTCGTGATTTATCTTGATTTCAATTTCAATTTTTCCACTAACTGACCCAAAGCCTCCAAACTCTGGAAATAAGAATCCAGTAGTTGTAAATAATAACTCCATTCCAGATCGAGACGCAAAGACTCAATGACTGATACTACCAAACACTCGTTTTGAAAGAACAGTCACAAGAACAACTATAAAACTGAAAGAATCCAGTTATCGAATGCTATGTTATTTTAATCATCTGTATTTGTAACATCAAAACATCAGGATTTTGACTAAGTTAAAGATCATTTCTTCCCAAAAATTGTTTACTATTTCAAATTCAACAACACAAGCCCCAGATTTATCATACCTAAAACTCTTATCTGTAAGGAAGGTGAGTTGTACATTTGAAACAGATGTACTGTAACCGCACTTTCAAATATAACACAATTCAGCATTGCAGAACAGACAAAGTTCTGCAAATAAAAAAATTGCTGCACCATGTTTGAGATACAGGACTGTAATATAACTTGCTAAAGCTCCCTTATCTTTATCATTAAAGTCACAGTAACTTAGTATTTCACAAAATTGCACAACACCGTCTGGCAAAAAGAGGGTTTTTTTGTTTGTTTTAGTTTTAAATTGGGGTAGTATACTTTTTAGAAATACTGAAATATAATAAAAACAAAGTATTTATTAGACAACATTGTGTTCATGAATAACTCTCAGAAGCCCAAAGATCAAATACTCATTGCACAATCCAGGCTTCCAGCAAAAAGAGCAAACATTGGATCATTAAGGACTTTCACCAGGTAGAAAGACTGATTCAACCAAGCAAAAATGAGAAATGTCTAATTTGTAGCAATGCTGACAGCCAACAAAGATTATAGAAAGAATCGAATTAAAGTCTGATATACCGAACAAAATACAATAATCTTTTTATCCACAAGGGGCTGGCACAACTATCAGGCAGCAGGATTCAGACAAGAGAAGAACATTTGAAATGTTACACTCCTCTGAAATAAAAATGTTCTTTTACATGAGTGACTTTCTCACTGGAAGAGTTTATATAATGCAAAAGTGATAATAAAACCACCAATAAACAGTATACCATGAAATTCAATGTCAACTCCTGATGAGAAATAGGGAGGGATGAGGTTTTCCCACACACCCATACTTTTGCAATAAGCCTGCCACCTGCTTTTTTATCATTAAGACATAACATACATTCAAAAAACATAGTATTTGTCTACTGTTAAGTAAGGGTACCACTTAGAAATAAATTGATTAGATTAGATCTGAACTTCAAGGAAAGACATTCTATTCAGAAGGGAAGGAAAAAATGGTTAAAAATGGTTAAAACATCTTTGGTCACTTACCTCCTTTCTCACTATCATAGTGAGAAGCATCAAACTGCGCATCATCGTTAGGCAACTGCACACTAGCTATCACAAGATGATTTTGTTCATCTGAAGTATGGGTCCCCAGGACTAACCGGTGAATACTGAAATCTTTGCCTTCGGGTCTGCAAGGGAAGAGAGTTACATGAGAAACAAAAGAAGGGGGTTACACAAATACTGAGCTGATCACAACATTTTTTCATGGCAGCTTCTAACACTAACAACACTCTTTAAAGTTATCGTTGCTCTCGTGCTCCAACACCAAACTCACTTCCTCCAGAGGAAATCACTTATCATAACTCCAGATCTCAACCTAAACTTCTTGCAGCACAACATTCTGACAGACCACTGTTCCTGTGCCTTCCTTTAAGGGACCTTAGCAGCACAACTCTGAGGGGTCTCTGAGGGGCATGAACATTCACTGCATGGAGAACCCTGTTTTGGAAGCTTAGGACAAAATGGTGGTTATACAGAAATTATATCTAGTTCTATTTTTCAGTAGTTTTTTGTTCATTAAAGGGGAGAGTGAAGCTGGAAAAAGAAAAACATTGAAAATAAATGTGTGAAAATATCTTCTCAGTAACAGAAGACATTTTCCCAAACTAAAAATGTTTGTACTGATTATCTCCGTAGTGTTCCTAGTCCTCAACTTGCTGTTGGCAAGGCAAGGGTATAAAAAGCGATTAATACACAAAGAATCACATACTGTCTTACTTTCACAAAAAGTGATCCTAGATTTAATATTTATTCTGCTTAACAAAAAAAAAAAAACACAACACAAAAGGATCAGTTTACCTTGTTACATCAGGAAGCCACTGAGCAGTCAAGCTGGGCCATTCCAGAGCATGGGTCATTACCAAATCATATAAGAAGGGAGTATTCTTTTTCCATATTTTATACTCTTCATTGATCACACGTTCTTCCACCGCATCATCAAAGGCTGCTAAATTTAAAAAAAAAAATATGCATACGATTAACCCTTCTGAATATATTTACAACATACGCACAACACTGTGAGCAGGCAATTGAATAGAGCCAACTACATCACACCCTGGCTTGCTGTTAGACTATTTGAGTAGTTGCTAGACAACTAAAAATCCTCTGTTGCACACACTAATCCTTGTTTCTGGGTATAAGGCTGGGAATTAATATTAAATATGTCAAATTTCATCATCTCAACAGAAGCAGCACAATAAAATTCTGAAACTTGTTGCCACAGGATATCGTGGAGGCAAAAACCAGAATTGTAAAGGTGTTTAAACGCGGGCGGGTGCAGCAACTGCTGTTAAATGGAGCGGGCTAGGCGCAGCCTTGAACTACCAGTTCCCAAAATCCAGTTTTTCCAAGGCTCCGTCCGTTTCTCTCACACACTTTCTCGCACCATCTGCTACCAACCTCCGCTGGAAACGGCACCCGAGCGCGGAGGGGCCTTTGGGAGCGCACCCCCGGAACGTGGCAGTGCGGCCGGTGACATCTCTTTGTCTGCACCAGGCCGGCAGCTGCCCACCCCCCCTCCCGGGGCACCCCCCGCCCCCTTACACCGGCCCACCCGGTTCCTCGGAGGATCCACCCCCCC
>VUYV01000198.1:1585013-1598232 GCA_008711295.1 Anarhynchus alexandrinus | reverse complement strand
CCCCGCTGCCCCCGCGCCTCACGGTAGGCCTGAGGTGAGGAGGCCGCGCCGCGGGGCCTAGACGGCGCCACGAGCCCTACCTTCCTGGTCCGCCAGGGCGGGGCGGGGGGAGCGGGGCTGTTGCGGGGGTCGAGGCGGGGTGGGCTGGGCTGAGCGGGGCTGGCGGGCGGCTCCTCCGCTCCCTGCTCGGACCCCTCCGGCCGCGGCTCTATTGTTTCCTGCCCCCGCCGCCTGCCGCTCCGGCGCCGCGCACCCCTTCGCGCGCCAACGCCGGCCAATCGCCGCCCGCCGCCGGGCAGCGGCAGCCAATCGGTGAGAGGCGAGGGGCGGGGACACGGGGCAGGCGAGCGCGCTCGGCGGTCACGTGGGCAGGAGGAGGGGGCTGCTGAAGCTCCCCTGGGAGCCGCCATTTTCCGGAGGGGAAGGGGAGGGCGGCGCGCGCCCCTCGCTCGCTCTTAAAGCGGCAGCGCCCTGCGCTGAGGGGCGGTTCGGCGGCGGTGGCTCCGGGGGGAGGCAGCGGTTTGGGAGCGGGAAGGTCCGTGGCTGCGGCCGCCGTTTCTTCCGGTATCCACAGCCGTGGGCAGGCCGTGTCGGGACCAGAGTGGACCGGACCAGACCGGTGCGTGTGTGGGGCCGAGGCCTGGCCCTCACGGCCCTGTCTCTTCACAGGGCTGCCCAGAAACCTTCGGAGTATCCTCAGCTTGCTCTTGGGCTATTAATTGTTTATAACCACTAATAACTTCCCTTTTTCCCCTCATTCAGTGCGGCGGTGAGCCCTGCTCGGTACGTAGCTGGTTCTGATGGGCCTGCTGTGAGTAACCTGGCGTGATCAGCCGCGGATCTGACCATCCACGGTCACCAAGCAACAGGTGTAAAATCAAAATGTGTGGTCATGTGGGTTCGTTCCCTCAGAGGAGCAGTGGCTTCTCAATTCCAGACTTCTCTTTGCAACATCCCTAGATGCTTACCTGAAAATAGAAACTGGAAATCCCATGTAGCCTGTTTCTAAGCCTCGGAGTAAGAACCGTTCCTGTTTAAAAGTAGTCTTGATGTTACATGCTATCTATAAATTTGTCATTTGTTTACAGAATTCTTGGGCTCAGCTGTGCATATATCTTTTAATGCACAAAAAAAGAAAAAGTGAGAATGGTTATTATATCTGGAAATTTGGGGAGTTCTGGTCTGAGGAAAATTAGCCTGAATTTAATCAGGTTCTCCAATTTGTGTCTGTTAGATTCACAAATGAAAGCTTGTATGAAACTAGGCAACTACTGAGATCTGGTCTGAGAATCAGACTTTTAAATAGGGATTTGATACAGTTCTTGCTTGAAAAAAAAATTTAAAAAAAGACATTCTGCAAGAAAAGAAATATAGGAAAGCCTCCGCACTTGTGTGACAGGTCAAACTTGCCATGCATGTGTTTCTAGGATGCCATAAATGCAGTCTGTGTCCTAAGAGAAAATGAGATATTTTTTTTTCCCCCTAAAGAAAAAACGCATGTAAGGCTACAGATTTTCCCTCCTGTCACGTCTTGGGGTTTGGAGGCAATGCACATTTCAGCTTTCTGTGTAATGTACCATATTTTTCATTATTACAGTATTTTATTATTTGAGGATGAATCAAATGCTTTGTTGTGTACACAACAGCGAGGAAAAAACGCGGTTCCTCCCGGAAAAGGCCAAATTCCATACTTTCTGTAAGGACTGTAATCCTTTGGCTTTGCTGGCTGAACATAACTCGTATCACTTAATGAGGCAAATAGCATAGGATTGAACTCTGAACTTCCCCCATCTCCCAGTGACAGTTTTGATAGCAAACAACTTTAATTGCATGCATTTAATATCATGTTTTAAATACCTGAGCCTGTCTACAACTGTTACCAAACTGCTATCAAGTGAAAAAACCGACCTGAGAGGCAATTCTCCCTTTTCCAGCGGAGCATCCCACGGGACGCCTGGCAGGGTTGACGCGCTGGTGGAGGTGGCCATGTTTCCCACCACCAGGAAGTGAGTGATTGTTGCTCAAGCCCGGCAGCGATGGCAGCCGATGAGAGGGACTACAATCTGACGGAGGAGCAGAAGGCTATCAAAGCCAAATACCCACCGCTCAATAAGAAATATGAATGTGAGTATTTTTAACGCTTTCCTGACGCAGCATATGTGTGACAGTGCAATCAGGAGGGGGAGGAAGGGGAAGGAAGACGGCAGGATACGCTTTTTAAGCACGTGTGGGGTTTCTTAATATGCCAGTATCGGGTGTGTTTAGACTGTGGGAGGCATCTGTAGTTGAATTAATAGAGCTGTATCTAGAATTTTCTTTATCACAGATAAATGCCTCTCTTGTTATGGATGCTGAAGAAATCATGATAGAAATAAATTAGTTAAGTCTCACCTTGAAAACTTTCCCCTTTCAAGCTATTTCTTAGGAAAGCAGTATGTTTTTCCACCTCTCTTATACAGGAATTGATATTCAAGAGTGTGTTGGTCTTCTGTGCGGGTTTTTTTCTCCTACACGCACTACTTAAAGATCATTATCGCTCCCTTTCCCCACCCCTGGAATGTCTTCTAAGAACATATCAAGCAAGTGGGTGGCAGCCCAAGGGCTAGCTTAAGGCGCGCACAGGAGACCATTCAGTGTCTGACTGTCTTCTCTTTCAGAGGTGTCTGGAGGGACAGTGTCTATTTCTCGTTAGAATACATATTTTTAGGATGCATTCAGATTTCTGCAGTGCAGAAATACGGTGACATATTACAATAGTCATGCTGTTTCCATAACTGGAAGAGGGTTTATTCTTCTTTTACATCCACTGGAATTTGTTTGCTTTAGAGACCGTTGTTGAGAATCCACTAATAGCATGTGAATGATCTAAACAGCATCAGAACAATCTTTCAGTTAGAGTGATCATGGTGTAGTATTTATTTTACATCCCAAGTTAGCTCTGTTTCTGCCAACCTGGTATAATTTTGCATTTCTTTCACTCTTGTAAATGAATATAAATGATGATCATGTAAAACTTGATACATGCTTGGGATGTTAATCCTACCTTATTAGTGAAGATTGCCTTCTATTTTGTACTACATACTTTTTTTAAAGTTCTGCTTTTTGCATAATGAGTGTTTCTGGGTGTGGACAAGTATATTTGTTCACAGAGCTGGAAATATTTGCAAATCTCATCCTCTGCATGAATAATTTTCAGTCCTGCAGACTTCAGCAAAAACTCCTCGCTCCTGGTTAAAGTTTCTTTTTATTGCAGTTAACTTGTAGAAGCCTGTTGCGTTACAAGAGCCATACCTTGCGCACAGTGCTGTACACGTAGGGCACTGACATAATTATATGAAACACTGTTTTTCTGCTTGGCAGAAATAATCCAAGATTCCACCCATGCTAACTTTTTCTAATAAACTGGAAAATAGATTATCACTGTTCCACATCTGAAAATGAAAGCAGAAAGTTCTTGTTATAACAACAATATCTGATTTCCTTTTTTTTAGCCCTCATTTTTAAAGTATGTTTGGTGATGTCATGCCTTTTCTTTTTCCTTCCCCCTCAGATTTGGATCACACAGCAGATGTGCAGTAAGTATGGGCAGCTGGGATTTCTCATTATGACAAATTGATTATTTCTTACACTGCTATAAATGTGGAATACCTGTCAAAGACTGGTTCCAGATGCACACCTGAGGGAACTATGAAATGTCACACACTGGGTTTTTGATGGCCAATTTTATTTCTGCTCTTGGGAGAGCACCAAATCATGTTTGGTTTCTTTTCTATGGTAATATTCCCATGGGGCTTTGGATTAAGGCTCTGTTATTTGGAAATGTCTTCTGAAATCTCCTTTTAATCTCTTCCTTTTAAACCAAATTTCTTCTGAGTAGTTCACTTTTATAGACATCAATTAGCCATATTAGGAAAGAGCTTTCTTGTCTAGTAAAACATTTATTTTCCATATTTTCCCAAGAAACTCTTCTCACAAACTGCAAGAAGGAACATCTCTTGTAATCTGCCCAAATGCATAGGTGATAGGTATAGAAAAGCAAGTATTTTTGTTCATTCACTTCCTCTGCATTAATTCCTGTGTTCTGATTTCTCACTTGAATATTACTTTGGGATTTGTTGTTGTTGTTATGATCTGGTAAATTATCCATGCTTTTCTAGGCTACATGCTTGGGGTGACACTTTGGAAGAAGCGTTTGAGCAGTGCGTCATGGCCATGTTTGGCTACATGACGGATACAGAGACCGTGGAACCTGTGGATACAGTAGAGGTAGAGGCAGAAGGTAAGGCTGCGTGGACTTTTTATATTGGAACTACATGAACCCTAAGGGAGAAGGGTACCAAAAGTTTTAATCTTTAGATGTAGTTTTCTTGCAGTTAATTAAAAACTAATTAAGCATGACTAATCTCAATCTTCTAATAGTGCAGAAGCAGTACATTTGACATACTCTTTGAAAACGTTTGGGTGTTCTTGCTGAGACAATCAACTGACTATCTTCTCTGCTTCAACCATGCAGGACATGACATGTTGTCTCTTCTTTTCCACTTCTTGGATGAGTGGCTGTATAAATTCAGTGCTAATGAGTTCTTTATACCCAGGGTAAGTGTTCTGTTTTGATCTTTTTCCGTTTGTAGGTCGAGGCTGTTCTCTGATAACACCAGCTCTGAATGCAATGTTACTTTAGGGAAAAAAAGGGACACAACAGATCATTTAAGCACAACACATGGAGAATTGAAAATACCAGGGCAGAAAGACTTGAGAAACAAATTGTTAAGCTTTGTCACCACAAAAATCAATTATTAGCTGCTATTACATGGTCGAAGCAGCTCTGCTGTCTTCGTGTTCCAAGTAGCAGCGTATCTCTTTGAGGCTGCTCAGATTCTCTGGTTTCAGATTCTGTCTAAACAGTGGAATATAACCCTTGTAAATGGGATTTACTGAGAATTTCTGCCTGAAGGTGGATGTTACTGATGTATTTCTCCTCTCGCTTTCTCTGCAGGAGGTGAAAGTGCTTTACATTGACCGAATGCAATTCAAAATAAGATCAATTGGGTGAGCTTATACGATCAGTTGAATAATGAATATCTTTACTGAAAAGAGCACATACTGCCTTCAGAGTCACCACTCTGAAATACCGTTGATGTTCACTGATGCTTTTCTAAAAAGTGGATTGTGGGCTGCTTTTTCTTCCTTTGATGCTTTAAATGAATGTCTTGCTGTCCTATGCTCATCATTGAAACAAGTTATAACATTTGATAAATACTACCAAAAGTCCAACCACCTCTCTTCTTTTTGCCTTTAAAGGTGGGGAGAAGAGTTCTCTCTACCCAAACACCCTCAGGTAAGCAGTGGATCATCTGTTCATCTTTTACTTTTCAGGGGTGGGATGGGGAGGGGTGGTGTCTTTTAAATCAGACCTCTTAAGTTCTCAAGAGATCTGACTATAAACATGTCTGCATGGTGTCACAGGCACTAAACTTAAGATCTCACTTTCTGTCTGGTTTTTGTGAATGCATTCCTGAAACTGTTGAGCCTCTGATGCTTCCTCAGCACTAGCAAAACTCAACAGTTGGCTTCTTTTTTTGCGATGCTGATAACACAGTAAACCAATCTATATTCAGAATGCGTGCATGGGTTTGGTCTTCACGCTATTATGAAGACTTCTTGCTTGGTCAGTTTTTGCTTCTTCCCCCCCCCCAAGGAATCACAAGAAGCAAATCATTATCTCCCTGCCAGCTCTTTAGCTGTGTCAGTATTAGCATAGCAAATGTTGGTGTTCTGTCAGAGGTAAGAGGAGGAATTTGTAGTATTCGAGAGGCACTAAAATAAAGGAAGAGTTACTTATTTGCTATTTGGCCTGGCCACGTCCTTGCCATTAGTACACCAACTTTCTTATTCATCAGAACAAATGCAGTCACAGCTTTTTGGGGAGAAAAAACTATTCAACTGGATAGCATTTGTAGAGGGCGGTAAATACTGTGTATTATCATGAACTGCTGGAAGGGGTGTCATTTAGAAAATCCATGCTTTTGTGTCTTTCTCTCTAGGGTACAGAGGTCAAAGCCATAACTTACTCGGCAATGCAGATCTGTGAAGACGAAAAGCCAGAAGTCTTTGTCATCATTGATATTTAAAGCAAGAAAAGTGTGGTCGAGTGGATATTTGTCATTGGCTGGCAAAAGTCCCTTGAAAACTGTAATCCCTGTGGAAGTAACTAAGGAATTGGCCAATTCAAGTCATAAATTGAAGGGAGGGATTGCGGGAAATGTCAGCCTGTGTTTTGGCTTGAAGATGGTGAGACAGAGAAATATCTGCACGGCAGGAAACAAAGAACTAGTTGGGGTTTGGGGGATGTTGAGAAGAAGGGAGTTGTAGGCGTTGAAAGTCTCTCAGGAACGCTGGTAGTCCATTTTTAAGGCTGATATGTGTTTTAGGTGCTGTATGAACTAAATAGAGAAACTAGCAGGGCTGCTAGCTAAAATACTATCCATAGGGTGGCGGGAGATAATGATCATCTACATGATATCATTTGCAGATTTAAGTGTTCTAATTCTGAGGTGACATCCCTCCTCCATATTGTATAAAAGGTCCAAAATATCTGCAGGGGGGCAGATTTAATGTAGAAAAATGTCTGACTGTCACCTAAAAAAGTATACCTATTAAAACAAACAAACCATCACACCTTCTGGACTACTTTAAAAAACAAAAAAAAAGTCATGCCAGCAGGTGGTGCTGAATTGCTGTAAATAAACTTCCATGTGAAATCCTAAAGCACGTGATTGTGTACATGGAATTGTAACAGCACCTATTATCACTCTAAGAAGCCGCTTGGTGTGCCAGAGAAAGGGATGCACCAGACTCTGTGGGTTCACTCNACAAAAAAAAAGTCATGCCAGCAGGTGGTGCTGAATTGCTGTAAATAAACTTCCACGTGAAATCCTAAAGCACGTGATCGTGTACATGGAATCCTAACAGCACCTATTATCACTCCTTGGTGTGGCACACCGCTTGGTGTGCCAGAGAAAGGGATGCACCAGACTCTGTGGGTTCACTCCCAACTGTATCTTGCCAAAGCTGATTCTCGTTGAAAAATCAGATTTGAATCTGCCTCCGTTTCTTCCTTTAGAAAGGACAACGCAGACAATCCTTTAATGTCAAAGGATTATCGACTTCAGTTCATTGAATCAAAATTAACCAAAAAAAATAATCAGAAGTGTGTTTTTAGCTGACAGGACAGTGAACGCGCGTTACCCGCCATTGAGCGTGAGGGGCGCAGTGCGTCAGCGATGGCGGCAATGGCCTGACGCGCTTTTTTTTAGTGTAAATGCTACAAGCGCCTCGCCTCTGGAGGGGCTGTCTCATCTTGATTTTGTTGTAAAGTCATCTTAAATAGAGCTGGTTTTATTTCCACATTGTGAATATTTGAGGGATGAAATCCCTTTGATTTTTTTTGAGAGCGCTTCCACACCGAAATAAAACTTGGACTGAAAGATGTAACGGATTTGTGTGTGAATAATTTTTGCCGGTGGCTTTTTAACACCTATAAATTACACGTGTGCTTTGTTCTCTGCTAAGGTGAGCAGACTTTTTTTGTAAGAATGACAACACACCCATCTGATGGGACAAAAGAAAGTATGATTTTACACACTGGGTTTTCTCCCCTCCTCAGGAGGAGCCCCAGGGCTCCAGCACATGCCCACTGCGGTGATAAGCCGGACACGGCGGCGCTGTGGAGGAAGAGCGAGACCTGGGTGCCATGAAGGGCTCCGTGCGTCCCCTCAGCACGGCGAACCGCCGCAGACCCCGCAGGTGAGGGCCATGGCGGGCCGGGCAGCGGAGGGCGCCGCCGCCTCAGCCGCAGCCCCTCAGGCGGGCAGAGCACGGTTCCCGCCCCTCAGCGCGGTTTCGACACCTCATTGGCTGGCTGGGTCAGGCGACTGGGATTAGCCAATCGGGCGTCGAGTTGAGGCGGCTTTGTTCTCCTCAGAGGCTGAGGAGGCGGTGGGCGCCGTTGGGGACATGGGCGCCGGCGCTGAGGGGCGGCGGGGGTGGGGTGGGGGGGGTGGTTCGGCCTTTTGCCCAGCCCTCTAAAATGGGACAAGAGAAATTTCCGTAGTTAAATTTTAACTTTGTAGAAGTGCCGAGGTGCCCTGTGTAGGCCGTCAGTCACAGGATGTAGTAACAGGGTAAAGTGCTCTGCTTTTAGAAATGGTGACAGGAACTTGCTAGAAAAACATTTGGAATTAACTAAGTAAGTGTTAGTCATCTTTTTTTTTTTTTAATATTTATTAAGTACTCAGTATAAAACAGGCCTTGAATTCACCTTGTTCCATTTCCACAGCTGTGGGAGTGACAGGTTTCAGCTCGCAGCGTGTTTACTGGAAGTCCAGTTCTCCCAGTGCGTTACAGGAGCCCCATGGCTGGCTGTAGGGTCTCACTGGGCTGGGGCCCACTGAGACAATTAAATACCTGAAAGTGGTTAATTCAAAAACATGCTTAAACTGCAAACCCTTCTTTTCTTGCTGTTAGTCGAGCAAGCTCTGTAGGCTTGCCCTGTTCCTGCTTTTCCCTAGGTATCTCTTAATGGCAACTATTGGAGACAGGGAGAACCTTGATGTGAATCAATATAGCTGTTCTCAGTTCTCTACAGGGAATTTTTGCTTGCTTGGCAGTAACCGCAAGCTACAGATTCTGCTAACAGGAAAGGAAACATAGCATAAAATGAGACATGAGACCAAACAGTGGCTCTTTATCAAGAGTACCTACTAGGAATGCCATTCTCTGCTCTCAGTCTGAATGTTTTTTCTATATGTTCTGAGATTTTTTATTTTTTTTATCATTTTAGTACTAAGCATTTTCAGTTTCTTTAGTGTGGAGGTTCTCTGACCCAAATAACTGGGAAAAAAATGTGATTACTAAAGAAGCTGAAGAGATGCCAGAATTACAAAGGTTGCTTAAACTCTAAAGGAAATTGTCCTTATAAACAAATATTTTTATGCTGTCAAGCAGCTGTTAAGCATCCTAAATTTATATGAGCAGGGAGGCCTTTCTAAAGTAGCTCCATGATCTAAGTCACAAATGTCCCACTGAAAATAGAGAGAGTTGCCCTCTTTATTATCTTAGCATAAGATAGACAGGAGTTTAAGCAAATCTTGCACCAGTCCTGAAAAAAAATGGAAAAAAACCTGACAACTACTTTCAGTGATTGCGCTTTATTTGCTTGGAACCACGTTAGTGTTTCTTTCTCTGAAATTCACAGTACAAAACCACTGCATATCTGAAAAGGCAAACTCATATTATCCAAGTGCACTAGAGATGCTCTGTTCATTATTCTATTCTGTATGGCTGTGTGTATTCCTTAAAACTAATCATGCTTTTCTCAAATATAAGAATCAGTAAGATCACTCAAAACAAAGCTCTTATAAATAGGTTCTTCAGCAGGAAGAATTCCACTTGTTTTCTCCTTTCTTATGAAGTTTCTGAAGTGTATATACACGTTAATTACAGTGTCAACAAAAATGTGTTTTACATTTCCTAGCTGTTTACTTTAGTAAGACTTTTTCAAAGCAAGTTATGAATATTGTTTTTTTAAAAATTATATTGTATAGAATCTTTGTAGGACTATAAATTGGTTCACACTTTCATTATGAACTGGAGCTCTAAGCAAGTCTTTGAAATACAAACCAATTCTTCTAAATAGCTTCTAGATAATAAGTACTGTTGGGACGTTATTTAGAAGTAGTTACACTGTTGCATGTCTGTAAGTATAAAACAACTTGTAGTCCAAATTTTGCTTCTCATAATAGAATTTCAGCGTTATTTAATTTTAATAAAAGTAATAAACGATCAATAGTTGGTAGGACACAAGTAATTTAATCTTGAATACAACAGTAACAAATACACAAATATATCTACCTAAGATTTGGCTTCACCTTTTCATCTACCTCATCTGGAACATCATCATTAACGTGTCGGACAACCAAATTATACGGTTCCTCCTCCATCGTCTCTTCATCTGATTTCTGTTCCTCCTCCAAAGCCCATTTGGGACGTTTGCTTCCCACGGAGGAGACAGGAGAATGTTCTGCATCTAAATCATCAGGGATGCTGTCAAAATTAGCTTCTGCTAGACACTTATGGCACAGTCTGTAGCGTCTTGTTCCCTGCTGAACAACACATCCTGTTAGGTCAGTTACGTGACGCTTGCATTTTCTGCAGATCAGTTTGCCGGCTTGATGTATCTAAAGAGATTTAAAATTCGAAAATGTCAGTGTTCATCCAAAAGCAGATTTATTTTTTATTTCCCTTTTTTTTTTTTTAGAAAAAGAAAATTCACTAAGTCGTTCTAAAAAAATGAAATTAAAAATATAATTTGCCAATTTAAATAATGAGTAATTGATGTGCAGCTAGGAAGCTTTTCTGGTATTAGGTCTGGAAATGAGTGAACAGCTGGTACCAATGACATCTTGTGGTGTTTTTGTCTAGGCTGAATCTCGATTGAAATGGCGTACCGTTTGGAAGTGGTTACGTAAATGCTCTAGTCGGGTGAACCTTTTCCCACACGCTTCGCATGGGTACGGTCGCTCCCCTGTGTGGCACCGAAGATGTCGCTTCAGGTCTGCCCGTCGTTTCACCGTGTGCGTACAGAAGGGGCATTTGAATCGCATCCGAGGCAGGTCATCTGTTACAGAGAAATACAGGTAAAATGTCAAACAGCAGTAGTCTTTCTTTATGTAGTAGTTTGATTATTTTTCAGCTTAAATAAGCAGCAGTTCATTTTTCCTCTGGTCTGTCACTAAATGGGAAAAATCCCAAAATATAATCCCCCAAACCCAGTATTTCTTATTGAATGTACTTAAGTGGCATTTGATAGCGTATTCTTTCTTACTCGGGGTATCTTTTAGACATACAGATGATCATGAATACATAGCTGACATATACAGTCATCATACCTGCCTCTTCTATCAGCTAACAGTTCATAGCTTTGACGTTTATGTTGTCTATGTAATATAGTAGGATGCCCAACATCTTGAAATTATGCAATCATAATACAATACAGATACATCAGTTTCCAAAGGAATGCACATAGGAATACACCTGCCAACTTCATTCCACCCTCTGAGGCATATGGTGTCAGGCCATTAAGAGCTGAGATGCTTAATGTAGCGTGGCCAAACAGTCCTGAAGCTTGGGCTGGTTTGGACCTTAAGGGAAACACAGCCTCCTTGCAACGACAAGACCTTCTCTTGTGAAGGACTGGGGTTGGATTTATGTTGAATGCCTCTATTTCTGCCAGGTATTGGGGACATTAAAAGAGAAATTCAGTCTTTCAGGTCCCCAAGTCCACTACAGCTCTTCAAGCTTCATAAACTCCACTTGGGTCCGAATAATCTGGCATGTGTTGTTTTAACTTTACACAAAACCTGGGTCAAGCTCTCCGATTCCAATTCTCATGCCCTGTTCTGGCTGAAAAGTCTCACATTCTGTAAGACACTATAATCGAATAGATCAAGAAAATAATCTGCAACTCTGAGCATCATTTTGATTTTCATGCAGCTATACAAATTCTCTCCAAAAGATCATCTGAATTCTTCCAAATAAAGACAAACTTTTCAAAACCATATCTATTTTTTACCTTCGTTCCAACTACTCATGACACCTAAAATTGTGGGCATTGAGGTGTATAGTTCCTCTGCTTTTAACTCCATGAACTCAGGAGTTCTTGAAAGTTCTTGTTCTAGCTGGGCAACAGACCACCTCTTCGGCATCACTTCCGATTCGTGATTATAGCCGTAATCATTGTGATCAACATTGTTCTCGGCATCGAATTCAGCCTCCTCTCTAACCCGAGAGATGTGGCTGGAATCCGAGGCACTGCCACCTCCACCGGCCCGCTCAGCTTTGTTCGATTTACACTGCACAAAATCACGGGTCTGCGACAGTCCGAGGTGCTTTCGGCGCTTTCTTGTTGAGCCCTGTTTTCTGCCTCTTTTCGATAGCTGTGTTTCTGCCCGCTGAAGAATCACCTGCGAGGACAGATAGCTGCTGTAACTACTCCAGGAATTTTCATTCACCGCATTAGTCTTTTCCTCCGGCACTGAATAGGAGCGCCGGGGGTTGCTCTTTGCTTTCCTTCTTGACCGATAAAGAGATGGATGGGCAGGTTCACTGTTTGTACTCTTGGCCGAAAGGCTGAGGTAATGATCCTTTTCCTTTTCATTAATATCCAGTGAGGACTTAATGAATGTCTTACAGACATTAAGAATATCTGTCATCTGCAGATAGCTAGCAGCCGACATCACTTCGATCACATTTTGACCGGTTAAAGACAATACGCCTGAATAAACGAAGTCCAGGATAACCATAAATGTCTCTGGAGAGAAGACCTCAAAAGTAGCTATTGTCGGCTGACTCGTCTCCTTCGAGCTCTGCGAAAGGAGCATTTTGAAATAGCCGCTGCTGGCAAAGAGCACATTGCGATGTGCTTTGAAGACCTTTCCCTCCACCAGGATATTGCAGTCACAGAACAAGTCTTGCTTCCGCTGTTCGTTCAGCTGTTCCAGGAGGTGAAACTGATGGGAAGAAATCTCCATTCCAGTCAGGGATAACGGGAAGGTTTGCTCTGAAGTAAAAAAAAAACAAGTATAATCATGATAATCTAAACCAATGTTATGGAATCCTATTTTAAAGAGATGAGCATCGCACATGCTATCACATTCCCAATGTATCTCCAAACTCCCTGCAGCCCCTACCCCGCATAACAACACAAGAAACTTTACTACTCAAAAAGAGGCAAAAAGATGCCTCAGCCGCATTACCGCGTATCCTAAAAGAATTAACATTACATCAATGAAGACGTGAGCGGTTCACGGACAGAGAAAACGAACTTTGCCCTTCTGCCGCGGGGAAGTCCACGGCCGACGAGAGGGTCGGCGCCTTAAACTAGTTCGCCGCCGCCACGGCCCCGACCCGACCGCCTCAGGGCCGCACACGAAGGCAGCGGCAGAGCCCCGTCGTCCGCAGCCCTCCCGGCCCGGGCTCCACCGGCATTGGCGGAGGCCGCCGTCACTCACCCGCACGCCCGGCCGAATTGGTGGCTCGAACACCGGCAGCCCGGGACGCCCGACGGCGCCGGACCCGCCCGCCAAAGCGCGGAGGCGCCTCTCGGCTCCGCGGGCTGCCGCCCCCGCTCCCGCCGTGGTGGACCGCAGCACCCGCCACC
>VUYV01000198.1:1546867-1575184 GCA_008711295.1 Anarhynchus alexandrinus | reverse complement strand
CGCTTCCCCGCGCCGCCGGCGCCGCGGCCGCCCCCTTGCGCGGCCCCTCTCGCCGCGCACCCGCCGCCCGCTCCTGCTCCCGCGCAGCCCTTTGTTGCCGCGCCCGGGGCTGCAAATGGCGCCCGCGTAGGACGCTGTGCAGCCCCAGTAACGATCGCCTCCGAGGGGCAGCTGCCGGCGGGCCGCCGCACACCGACCCCGGCGGCCCCGGAGGCTGCGGAGCCCGGGGACGTCCCTCGCTGTCCCTCGCAGCAAGGCTGGCTCCGGGGCCGTTTCCGCCCCCAAATCCCAGCGCCCTGTCTGGCCTGCCGGCGTGCGAGAGCCGCCACTCACCGGCGAGGTCCTGCGGGCGGCTGCCGCTGAGCCGAGAGGAGCGGGCGGTGGATGCGGAGGTCCCCGGCCGCGCGTCGGGGCTGGCGGTGGCTGAAGGCGACGCGCGGGTCCCGCAGCCCCGAGCCCTGGAAGCCCGAACGTGAGAGAAACAAAAGGTATTTGCTGACGTGGGCGTTGGACAGAGACGCCCGAGGGCTGGGGACACAATTAAAGGGGCAACGCACCGATTGCAGGCGCAGCCCAGCGGCTTCCTCTGCCTGATCGCCCTGCAGTCGGGGCTGCTCGCCTCTTCCCACACCCACACGCTGCCCGGGCGGGGATGTGATGCCCTAGATGCTTCCTTCTCACACCTTTACCCACAGCGGGAGCCTTGATGACCCAAATCCTTCTTTAACGTGCCTGCAGTTTCCTCAAAAGGAGACGTAACATTTTTTTTCATAATTTTTTTCCCCCCCCGTTCATATCTGTTATGTTCTGAAAAAAATAGGCCTGAAATCCTAGTACACGAACCTCTCACCTTCTCTCACTCGAAGTTTGGTATCTTTCTCCTTCCTCTTCTTGCCACCAGGGTCTTTTCTGTGCTCTTGACACCCCAGTTATTTCTCATAAATATTTGTTTTCCCATGGGAGCCACTGTGCCTTAGCCATATCCTTTGTGTCCTTTTTAGCCTTCTCTTCCATAAACTTAAGACATTCCATCTTGAAACAATTTACGTTCCTTTCCCCACTATAGCAAAATGGTAAAGACATCTAAAGACTCTTTCCTCTGATAGTTAAAAACATTCTCCCAGTATATTATATACACTTATTCATAGTCAATTTATATGCATTTATATTGTAACAGGATTTTTCACCAGCTTAATTCCCCCTTTTTAACAAACATCCATAGTTTTGTAGATTCTTTTTTCAAATCCAGGCCACACCTTTAAAATCTTTCATGAGACCCATTCTGCTTGCGTAAGACTCCACTCTGTGCCTGACGAGCCTAAATTAATCATTCTTGAACATGGAAGTGATTGGAATTTACACAGTATTTCGCATTAATCTTTTCAGTCCACTGGGCAGTGGTGTTAATTATCAACTGAAGACATTTCACTCTGATGTACCTACAACTGACCAGCCTTTTCCAGCCATGTCACATTGCCGGTCCATAATCATCCTCTGATCGGTGTCACCTCCAAATCTCATGTAATTTATCTTGCTTTTACATCGATGACTAAAGAGTGTCTCTACAGAGCTGATTCCAAAGTCAGCCCAGAGGACCATTAGCATCTTTGTCCTTGTCTTTCCCCTTTCAGGGTGAGGCAACACAAGCCTAGTACCCGCCATTCATTAACAGTGCACTGTGACTGCTGTATGCCACCCCGGGGTCACTCATTGCAGAGTGTATACAGGAACCTGTAATGGTTCAGAGAGGGATAAGAGAAATGATAAAAGTCTGGCACAGCTTTGTACAAATTTCTGTAGAGTGAGAGAGCACCAAACTAGGAAAAAAACGAAGCAGGTGAGATAAATGGAAATCTATAAAATCATGAGAGGGTCAATCGGGGCTGTTCGCTGCTTATTCCGGCATAAGAGGAAGGCGAATGGAGCTGGCAGGTGGCAGGGTCACAGCAAGCCGAGGACGTGGTTCCGTCCATAATGTAGTTAGGCGCTGGAACTGCCTCCCATAGGCTGTCATGGATGTGAAGTGTTTGTCACAGGGCTGTACCAGACACGGTCATGAGACAGGCTTGGGAGCTACGTAGAGAAATGTCCTGTGCCTTCAGAAGTCCCCGAGTCACAAATTGTAGGAGACTGGAAGAGTATTCAGGTCAAAATACTGCTTGTCGTATTCTTCCCTAGAGCAACTGATTTTGACTCAAAAGTCTCGAGTTGGGGAATTTCATAGAATTTCATTTATTGTCAGCTAACATAAACTTTCAGCTACTGATTCCAGTATTGAGCAATAAAGATGACAAACAATTAACCAATCACTTAGATTGTTTATTATAAACCAGAAAATTTATTTGCAGTATCAGGTTTTCATACTGCCTGAATTCATTCCTCTGAAGTTTGATTTTGCCTGTCAATTCAACTAGGTAGCACCTCTTTTTATGTAACATTCTACATGTTTTTTCAGATCCATGCCCGAATTAGTTTATCTGCTGAAAACTTCCTTTTGAAAAGAACTATTTGTAGGTATTTGTTCTGTTGACTTAGCTGACTTCTCAGTTAATTGGTACTTTCACTTGTATATCGGAGAATGCTCCACTTGGTAGTGGATTGTATCAATATTAATAGGACCTCAAGTGTTCTCCATCTGCTAGGAACAGGTAACAGAATTTAAAAAGTAGAAAAAAGTATGCAGTGGTATCTGGAATAGCTTAATTAGCATTTTTAAAGATGTTGCAAGTGCTTTTCTCAGAATACTTCAGAAACCTTGCCCACAAGTCTGTGCAGTGCAGCTGGGAACGGCCATGGAACAGACTTTGGTTTTCTCATACACAGGGACTGATTTCATCTTGTTTTGCACAATAATACATCACAAACAATCCACTGATTATAGAAATGTATTTAGTTGTTTAATCTAGTCCTTTGTTTTGTATTTCTAAATTTTAGAGTTACTGTTTCTAGCCAAGAAAGCTCCACTTGAAGTTGAGATATTGTTTGGAGAGTTTATCCAGCGGGAATAAAACTTGGCAACTATGTAGAGGAGGTGCTTATCACAGCCACAGGAGGAGTGCTGCAAAGTAAGACTAGTAGTCACCTTTTTAGAGAAAAATTTACAAATTACTTTAAAAAAATGACATTGTTAGTGCTGATACAAAAATTATTAACATAAATGTTGCATTGTCTTATTTGGGTTTTGGTAACCAAATATAATTAACAGGAACATCAGTTAAAAGAATTCAGTTTTCCTTAAAATAAATGTTTCTGAAAAATCACAGACATCAGTTGTGGTATATTTTCTGACTTTAAATATATAGTGATATTTCTTGCCGAAGAAAACTCAAGAGCATATGCTAGAAAAAACAAAGTACCATAATTCAAAGACTGACATGCATTGGTTCACAAGATTAATTTGTTGGGAGTTGCAATAGATTTTTCCCCAAATGTGTGAGTGAAATAACATGCAGTTACCAAGGGATTTATTTTAAATTTTGAAAATATAAGTAAAATTGCATATAACCTTGGGCTTAAGCAACACAATTTCTTTCCTTTTTCTACCATTGAAGAAATAGCTGCAATTTTTTTCCACTGGATCAGAAACGTACCTATACTTGGGGAATTAATTTGTTGCTCTTTTTTTTTTTTTAATAGATCTAAAAATGCATTTAATGAGAAAATGTGAACAGCAGGAATTTTAATCCATGCTCTTGGAAAAATTGTTGCTTTTAAAAGTGTTATACCTCTTAAAAGAACAGTAATTCTCTGAGAACATCTTGTTTGTTTAAAAGCTTTTGAGAAATTTTGTGTGACATAACAATATATATATTTTCAGTAGTTCATAGGCAAGTTGCTAATCGCTCCATGTCAGGAAACTTTTCAGTGTTACAGGACCTAATGCCTTGAGGAATACAAAGTATGCAAGATATGACCATATCCCTGTCGGAATGAAAGAGCTTTTTGAGTTACGCAGGCATGGTCTGGAGATAGGGGAACCGTAAGCAAGACACCAGAAATGAATTAAGAATTCAATACAATTTCAAGAATTACAAGAATTCATACAATTTCATCTAATACACTGCCAGTTTATTTGGCTTTAGTTCATTTGCCTCGGCATCATTTTTACTGTCATCAGTTTTCTGCATGATGAAGCCAGTGGACTCACCCATGGTTTCTGTAGATCAGTTGTCTTCACAAAGATCCTGAGCTGCATCCTTATTATCTTCTAGTACAAATGCAAATGCTTGTTCAGCCTCCAGGTCACCGGGAGATCACATCATTTTTCAAAATGAAAAGGAAATAATGATACACTGTCCTAAAATGTTGCGTACAGGGAGGAATCTTCCATCTGCTGGCACACCTAACATTAACTGCACAGGCCATCTTCTGAACAGTTTACAGCTTGGGAAGAGGCTGAGGTTTGATGGCAGTGTTAACAGAGGCAGCAGTTGCACAAGCATAACTTGTCAGTAGCTTCACCTATACTAGGAACCCAAATTCCTAATTCTATACCAATATAATTAAATTAAATACTTGTTAAGCATATTCTTATCTTCCACCCACCTTCCCTTAACACCTAAAATTGTGGCATATTTGCATACAGCTCATCTATGTGGGTGACTTGGACCTTGATCTAAACATTCATTGTCCCCGAATCATTAGCAAGCTCTTTAACGACCTTTCATCTCCCGTGATCGCCCTGCACACCTGCTTTCCTTCTCCCACAGCGAGAATCCTTTACACCAAGGATAGTAACAACCCCGTGGCCCTTGGAGCCAAGGAGACAAGAGCCGGGGTGAGTGCTTCAGTGCCCAACATCTTTCATGTAAAAAATGAAAAAATGTATACTTACTGTGAGATTAGTATTATTTAATGTTTTCCGTTCTTTAACTATAAAAGAACCTGACTACATACAACAATATAAACGTATATAGTACATACACAATTTAACATACAGTAAAGACAAATTCAGTAAAGCACCACTGTAGAAAAAAACTTATAAAAAGCACTTAAAGATTTGATCCCCACCCCTTAAGAAGGGTAAATTGCCTATATGGTGGTGATGCACATTAGTTCTTAACTTTGGTTTAATTGGATTTTCTCTCTTCCACCCTGATATATACTGTCACAGACATCTCAGCGTCAGAACACCTACGCTTGCAGATTCAGCAACTTGCGGTAAAACATCAGTGCAATTTCTCTATTACTGATCTGCTGAAAATGCCCAGTTATTAAATCTGGAAGGGTCTGCTGGGTTCGCACTGCTCCCCGGGTTGTACTCGGAACTGGCTGTGAATGCTGCCAAGCTATCTTTTGTAAAATACTATGAAGACTCGTGATTCAGAACTTTACACAGTCTTTTTCCCACATAGAACTATTGATCCCAAACACCCATGGAAGCAGAGCACGGGGTATCAGTCCCTTCTTTCACTCCCTAGCACCCCTCTTTCTCATCAAAATAATCTCCTTAACATTGGATACTGGTTCTTCTTGGGTCTTGTTTGGGGTTTTTTTAAGTACCCTTATTTTGCTTGTACTGGAGCACTTTTTAAAAAAGTCATAATCTGCTATGTTTAAAAGCTCAATAAGCAACAAAAGAAGAGTTAAAACAATAAAAAATGTAAAGTAAGATGGACATTCAGAGAAAGCCAAAGTAACTCAATTTCACATACCTCAGATTCAGATGGTACAAATGAAAATGTTATTGTACCAATTATCACTTTAGGACAATTTGCTCTTGATTGAACTACTCCACTGATCTGTCTGGAGATACTGGCAACATTGGCACACTGGCTTTCAAAAGTGAAAAAGAAAATCTTCCTTTCCTGCCTCAACAAATATACAGCATCTTGTTTGATAACACAGTGCTATTACAGTACTGGCTTTCACCTGGACAGATCCTGCAATGGGCTTGGAGATTTACGAAGGTCCTTGAATCTACCCATAAATCCATCTGCATGATGGTATCTAAAATAAGCAGGTTCTAAAATCAGGGCATCTCCCCAAAGTGTGAACTCTTGTTTCATTTTGTGAGTATTCTAGTTTTCAGTTTCATACAGGAGGAGAGAAGAATCCTCCAAGTCTCCAAAGACTGAGGTGTTCACTATTTTTCATGATCTAGAAATAGCTGTTATAGCTACCAATAGCTGTTATTTACCAACAAAAGATGCATGTCTTGTATTAGAAACACAAACAACTACAAGAAGAAAACAATTTCAAAGCAAACTTCCTATTTTTGTTTGAGTAATACACACTGATTTGGGTCAGAGCTCACCTACCTTAGTTATTAACAACCAAACAAGACAGAATTTGAAAAATCAGTAGCAAGTCAGTGGCTCTAAAATTAAATTTGTGTTCATGTAATTCCCCTCCAACCCAAAAAGAAGCCAGCAGCTAAACATTAAAATAAGCCTTGCTGCTGAAGAACTTTAAGGATTTCTAAGAGCTGACTTGGTTTCTAATTCTGCAAAACTGTCAATGTGTGTTCAAATTTTACCTTTGTAACTGGTCTCGTGATCAATGGGACCAATCGTGTGTGTCTAAGCCTTCACAGGACTCGGCTGGTTATGCTAAAAGCGTGTAAGAATGTACAGAGTCATATATTTTGGCAGTTAAAATATTTTGCATCTCAATTGGCAGTCCAAAGTTTAAAGTCTAGTGTATTGCCTTTGGATAGTCGGGGATGGCATTCAAAGTTGCTGTGTACAGCACACTGTTTTCAGAGGGATTTGGTGTATATGTGCGTGTGTTTGTTTTGATTTTTGGTTGAGTGGTGTTTGGTTTTTTTCTTTTTTATGTACTAGTATTCAGACACTTGCCTATAACCGTTTAATAAAACCCCAAAAAGTTGTTATATTCACTGGTTGTGTTTTACTAAAAGTGCTCCGCTGACCTACCTGGCAGAGATGATGACTCCCTAACTGTAACTCCAGACCTAAAAGCAGCTCTGTGTGGGCAGGGACACCTCACATACATGTATAAATGGAGCTGCTGGCAAGATTTTAACAATTTCATGCCCTTTATATTCTCATACATGTTACTAATATTTCTAGACATTTAGAAAATCTAAATTTCAAACAATCCAACACAGAGCAAAAACCAGACTGTCTTCAGTTATTTGGTTGACATGTTAACAGTGGCCTTTAAGAAAAGAAGTGCGATTTTTATGTGCATGCTAAAGGGCACTGTCAACTTAAGTTGGATCCAAAAATCTTTAATACTAACAAAAATGTTTTAATGATTTTTTAAAAAAAAACAATAATAAACAAGTTTTGAAATATGAATAACTCCCTGGCACTTCTGAAACAAGTATAAATATGTATAAAAATAAAGGTCTCAATAAAATAAAAGTGAACAGATTTTGCTGTTTGATGAAAACAGTGAAAAGAAAGAAGGTGTTAATACATTTTTCATTGATCCAGGTTATTCTAAATCAACAGGTAAATACAGGTTTTAAATATCATAGTCTGTAAAAGCAGGTTTAAAAAAGACTGTGAAATACCCAATGTAATTCAAAATTATCTAGAAAGAATATTTGAGAGTCCTTTCCCCACCCCCAATATGCATTTTATCGTAGGCATTTGACAGCGTTTTTTTCCAGCCAGGATCAGTGACTGCTTCCCAGTTGCATGGATTCTTCTCACCCAGCATGAAAAACAAAAACCTTTAAAAAGAGTTTTAAAAGTTAAGATGATTATAAAACTACAAAAACTGGTAAGGAAGCAAAGTCAGTGTCAATAATATAAAAGATTTTCTAAAAAACCCACCAGCTGGCTGGGTTTTAAATTGAGCGTCCTTTTAATCCTTTCCTACCAAGACTCTTGCTTGCAAAGTGTCTGTTGCCGGAAATGGATATATTAATTTTTAATTCCCAGAAACTGAAATGTGAGCCTTAATCTAGACACTCTCAGGTTTACTCAGTCAACTTTTGAAGAGTAAAAAAAAATAAAAAATCAAAGCAACCCTCTCAGAGAGTTTTATTTTCTAGACAATCAAAAAGCTCCAGAATGCTCCAAGATCCACAAATATAGTTAAGTCACTTGTACAAATAAGGTTCGGTTTATAAGAATTTGTCATTTAAACTAGACTAAAGGACTTCAGTTATGAAACTGCCTTACAAAACATCAGTAAATTAAATAACCACATTTGGAAGATTTACAAGGTCTTGCACCAAGAGGTTAAATGCACTACGAATACCAGTGCAGCATGTATTCCTTTAGTGAAATACAGTGCAATTATGTGCAAAAGTACGTTAAAACGTATACTCCTAAACAAAGTCAATTATGTAGCGCTAAGACTTTAAGATATGTAGTCTGCATGGCCTTTAAAAAACTTTGAGAAACAGATTATATTAGAAATAACTTTCCTAAAAACATTATTTTTGAGTCTTCATTAAGCACCATATGAATTTTTTAAAACAGCTACATCATTTTCTCAAAGCTTGTAGAGGCTGGATCTACAGTGGAAGATTTCAGGAAAAACATCCAAAAACTAAGTGGAAAGCACAGCAAACAGATTTACATGAACATGGGGTCACAAGAATGTGGATAAACTACATCCTCTTCTAAATACAAAGGTTGAAGGACTCCACTGAAAACAAAGCAGCACAATATGACAGCTCAACAGGAAACATCGATTTTGGTGGTCACTTTCGATGTGGAATGGGAATGGCATCCCCCCCACCCGCACCCCTTACCCAGTGTTACACAGACCTTAACACAGCTCCATTCTCTAGGCACAAGACACACACGAACAATCTCTAAGACCAAAGAAAGCAGGTTGAAGTATAATCGCTGAAGGTCTCTGCAGTCATTCCTGCAGCTCTTATTACATACAGACTTTTGCAAGAGGTTCATTTTCCCCACTCTGAATGGCTTCGCAGTCTCAGAGTTAGCTAGCCTGCACCTCGGCACCGCTCAGCCGCGTCAGAACCTAAATCTTCTGACATTTTAGTTGTGGCGCACTAGCCAGAATCATGCTCAGCTGATATTCCATGTCTAGTGGCCTCTACCAATATTTACAATGAGGTGGCATCTTCACACTAGAATGACCAGAGATCGGGATGCCTCATCACTAAATATCACTTTGGATCTCTATTTACATTCTTATCCCACTTCCATTAGCGAGTTAGTCTCCCAACAGACACCAATATCATGACTTTTTTTTGGGTGTTCTCATATGCAGAAGTCCTTCCTTTATCAGATAAGCAGATACAAAAAAAAATACCCTCTGATGTTGGATGGACTCAACAAAAATAGAGCAGTAGTCCAAAGGACTATCCCCAGTAGGCTGGAGGTGGCATTCTCAAATGTGCCGGCAAGATTTACAAGCCCGCGTTTTGCTCAGATTTTCAAAAGACCCAAAACCACATCAGGATTTTCAAAGGAGCTCAGGTCCAAATCTGGCATCTACGTGAGTTGTCTCTTTGATGGTCTTAATTTAGGTAACTAAAACAGGGGCTATAGAGCCCTGAAGTTTGTAAAAATCTTGTCCCAGTGAGATTTTTCTATGATGATGTGTGTCACTATGATACTGCTCAGCTATCAGCAACTCACATTTACAGATGACCTGGAATAGGGACCACTGAAAGCTTATGCAACTTAAGTTACAGAAAATAAATGTAGCAAGTGATGCCACTGTCTTCTTGCCAAGGTGGCACTCATCAAGAACTTAGACCAGACCATTGCAAAACTCGTCTCTTTCCCTTCTGTTGTTTTCATGACTCACTAGTGAAGTGGCTTGTTTAAGAAGCAGCTTGTTTCTCCTTTCCTCATCCTACTTGATCTGGCAATGAATTCTTAACTGCATTTGTGACATCAGAATCACCTCTGACACGTAAATTGTGACATCACTATAGACTACAGTTGCACTGTAGGGTGAAGCAGATAGAGAAGCTGAATTGGTCTTTTTCAGTATGTAAAATAAAAGCACGAAGTATGCAAAAAACCACCCTGGTTAAATCGGGGGACTCTTTGTTTTTTAGGTTCCACCTAATGTTTGCCAAGTGTAAAGCCTTTCTTTACCTCAAGAATCACTGTCTCGCTAAGTGGGAGGAACTGCTCGTTCTTTGTCAGCCACGTCTGCCTACAGGCTTCTCATCTAGCACTCACTCCAGCTAAAAGACTCATATACAATTTGCCTTTTCATGAAACACTTATGAACAACAGTAAAGGAGCATTAACAGTCTTATTTCACAGTATATTTCAGTTTTGTCTCTTCACTAGGAAACAGTACGTTACCCATAAGCAAACTGGCTTTCTGTTGGTGTTGCATTTTCTTCTAACGCTTCCCAGCTTGATTTTTGATAGCTTATATCAACTTGGTACTGGAAAGGTAAAAAAAATCTCACCTCCTTTGAAAGCCAACCTTCATCTATCCCAGTAAAGAAACATGAGGTCCACACTGAAGTTTAAAAAACAAAACCAGTACTTGGATAAATTCACACAGCAACATAAACCATAAGAAGGATCACCAAAGACTAAAAGAAAATATATTAAAAGAGAAAGAAAAGGAATCGCATACAAAGAGGCTAGTAAAAATTTCTGAGATTTCCTACACAACTGCTTCAAAAAGGGTATTCAGAGCTCTTTGATATGCATAGCTCAGATGTTTATATTTAACTGCTCCTTGGCTACATCAGCTTTGAATCCGGCTATTTCATCTACCAGAATCGGAATTCCCAAGTAACCCGATAGCTAGCTTTTAACTTCTTCTGTAAAAAGCTGAAGAGAATTGTGCAGTTCACTTAGTCTAAACTGAGAGACCAGGACACTAGACACCAAAATCTGCGCTTAATATTTCTTAAGCCAAGACTACTAATGTCTAAACGACATTAAAGACATCTGAAGATCTGTAGTCCGAGCTCTTGAGAGAGGAGATGCAGTAAAAACAATTGAGAAAGAGAAGCTTGTTCTCTAAATACCTGCAATTAAGGACACGTGAAATGTGTTTGTTCTTACTGTCTATGCTTTCAGCAGCAGCGTATTTTTGTTATCCTGGTTTGTCTGCCCTGGTTTCCAGGTCACACCCAGTCTAACCAAAAACTTAAGGTTTACAATTTAGATAATACTGTCCGAATACAGAAAGATCACAACTTAGTTTAGAAGAGTCCAAGGTAATGGATGGAAACTACATTTCTTTTAATGTAATCTTCAGAGAGAAGACGGTGCCCCTCTCAGATCAGGGACTGAGGACCATGACAGCATTATTTCAAGAAACCTGTTATCAAAACAACCCAGAGATGTTCCACTCACAAAATCAAAACTAGGAGGCAGAGACACCACTGGCAATTGCTCAAGTACAACCTTGTGAACCCCAGACAGAAGATTCTTCACAGATTTCTGGTGCGCAGCACTGAAAACTTAAAAGTATTAAAAATTCCAATTCTCCCCACTCTTCTATTAAAAAATGGAATAATAAACCCCAGCATAGTCTCACTGCTTGGGCAAATACGCAGTTTTCTGTTGCAGACCGACCACCCTCAGGGAGACACTTTAAACGCTCCCACTCTCCTCTCACTGCTACATAAGTGTTTCTCGGTCTGATAAACTCCTGTGGATTTCCTGCTTGTCATCACCATCGGCATCATCATCGTCAGCTGGATCGTTCTCCTCTCCAGACTCCACATATATGGGCCAGTCGTTATCGGCATCGCCCTTCTCTTGGCCTTCCGAGGAAGGTTCCATTAGGCTGAGGTTAATGGGCATCGAGTCCTCGTGGGTAGTGGTCACGCAAGTGCAGCTGTCGCACAAGCCGAAGCGGCGTAATCCTTGAGACAGGCTACTTGTGAATGTTCTCCTGCAGCCTTTACAGATAATCGGCTTGTTTGATCGATGCACCTGAAGTTAAAAATAAAACATTACAGTAAAAAAAAAGGCAATCTGCCTTCTTGCTTTAGTTCTTTCTGGGTGCTGATTCACAGCTATTCCTAGAACAGAAAAACATCTACACTTAAGCTAAAGGGCAGGTGATCCCATCACATTTCCAGCGATAAAGATTTGGGGCTACATAAGCTCTAACGAACCATGTATCAGTGGCTAAACTTACTAGAAAAGTTTATCTCATGTTGGCAACAACCATTTTGTCCAACATATTTTTGGGAAATACGATTGGGAAATGCCAAAAACTTTTAAAAATACACTGAGAGATGTAATCTTTCAAACTTACACTTAAAGCATGACTCCGAAGGTGTTCCTGCCGAGTGAACCGTTTCCCACATGTCTCACAGGGGTAGGGCCTCTCACCCGTGTGAGAGCGAATGTGCCGTTTTAGTATTCCTTTCTGTTTAGCCGTGTAGGGACAGAACGGGCATTTATGAAGCTTGATTGGCACAACTAACACATCACCTTTTGGAGAAAAAACACAATGCGTTAGATCAGGCAGTTCACCCGCATCAGCTCTGTTGGCTTCTTTAGCCCCCTTGCTGCAAATCTGAGTCAAGACCCTTGCGCTTTCCCCTCTTTTTGTATTTGGCTTACCTGGAATTTCTGTAGGGCGTGCAATTTCAGAAGACATTCATGCAGCTGCAGATGATCAAGTCCCTTGAAAATCAGCTTGCCTATACTTACACAGCTGATACTCTAAGGGAGTTGGCTCACAACAGAAAAACAAATTCATTTTATTTTAAGAAGCCATTTAATTAAGTGCCAAAAATTTGCTTTTAGTGCAGTAGGGTCTCTCCACTATCTCAGCCATAGAAAGTCTCCTACTTTCTTTTTTTTTTAAGATACCATTAGCATTCAACAACATTAGAAACTAAAATCTTTAACACAAATTACAGGTAGAAGTAGTGCCATGTTTCCCATATGCTTTTACAACGTGCATAGATTTAGATGTGGAGAACCCATCTAAAAATATGAATGCTTGTTTCTACTGCTATTCCGTTTAGCATTCCCTTTCTATTGGAAATAACAAGATGAAGGACTCCAATACATTTGCTGATGATATTTTACTTTTCCTACAATATCAGACTATATGCACACAAGTAATATATAATTTATGAAGTCAGATGCAAAAGAAGAGAATTAAATTTGAAGATCCCATTTTACATAAACATGGGTATTGCCAAGTTTTTCAGGATCAGCCCAAATACGAGCTTCCTTTCCAGCACGAAGGCGTTATACTAAAAGGTTAGTTTTCCCTGTTTCAGGTACTGATTGAGGGAAGTGTTGTGTATCAAGCCTTGAGCCCTTTAACAGTTACACCAAAGCAGGTGGGGCTGTAGAACCTTCCTTGTACTAAGGCTTGTCCAACCCCGTCTCAGAAAAAGGAGTGTCTGGTATTAACGTGTGGCTATCAAGTGAAATTCATCTCGCCCAATTTTGGACCTTCACGAGGTATTCTTAGTCCCTGCCGGGTGTTTATCGCTCCATTTAAAAAAGAAAAGAAAAGCAGTTCTTAGACCTGCCTTGCTTCCAGGCTCTCTTGAGGTGCCTGTTTACCCTCTCACCAGCTGTGAAGGGCACNACCTTCCTTGTACTAAGGCTTGTCCAACCCCGTCTCAGAAAAAGGAGTGTCTGGTATTAACGTGTGGCTATCAAGTGAAATTCATCTCGCCCAATTTTGGACCTTCATGAGGTATTCTTAGTCCCTGCCGGGTGTTTATCGCTCCATTTAAAAAAAAAAAGAAAAGCAGTTCTTAGACCTGCCTTGCTTCCAGGCTCTCTTGAGGTGCCTGTTTACCCTCTCACCAGCTGTGAAGGGCACGGGATGACTGGAACAGATGTGGGCAGTTGAAAGTAAGCGGCATTTATCTCATCTGTCAGCCTGAATGCATCAGCACGCCATTCTTTTATCAGGACTTTGTATTTCTCATTTCTGGTGTCTTGCGCAAATGCTAAGATAGCAGGAGCACTAAAAGCTGAGGAGAAATCCTTCCATTCTACTAAATGCTTATGACGTTCAGTTTTAGCAGAGAAACATAACCGAATACTAGGTTTGGGTTTTTTTTAAAGCATATCTACCATTAACATTTCCAGTATGTTGTCATAACACCTGATGTTCTCATCAAATTCTAGAAGCATTTCCCTTTTAATGATTCATTAACAGTCTGACGATTTTAAGAGGGGAAAAAAAGTAAGCCAAGTTTGTGTGTTAGATGCTCTTGCCTTGCTACACATCAAAAACCATAAGCATGATTTGGTGGCAGTGCTCTGTTCTGATAACTTTCGTCTGTTGGTGACTGTAAGACTGGATTTGTGATTTTATCAGATTCCTCATTTTAAAGCAGTGAGAGATACTACTGGGTTTATTGGCTTTAAGATCACATGTGCATGCCTGAGCTGGAAATGACATGAATGTAAGCATGCTATCTAGAGTAGAATGTTCAGTGAAAGATTTCCTCTCTGTTGTCCACACCATTATTGCATTTGTCACATCCTGAACTGCCATGGCACTTGCAGCGCTTGTCAGAGCCGTCTCCCGTCTTCATAAGGCAGTTTGGACGAGGCAAGTTGTGCGCCAACATTACTGTAAGCAGATAAAATGCCCAAATCCTTATTGTCTGCTTCAGGAGAAATGCGTACAGACATGACCACCTTCTTCTCCAGGTCCCTGACACTGCTGCTTGGAGACATTCCTGCCCGCGCCAGTGAGACACCCCAGCAGGCACTGTGCTGGGGAAAGCAGCGGAACCTCAGGTGATCAGCAGCTGAAAAGCGAGTCTGCTGCTAGATGTAAAAGTTAAGTCTCATCTTTACACAACACCACAGAGTTTAAAGCTTTCAGTGCTCTTAAAGAATTTCTAGGTATCACTCACTATTGAATAAAACTGATTTCTGCCCTTCTGAAGTTCAAAGTAAGTAACAGCAAACAGACTATCATCCAGCAACCGATGAGCTCCACTGGAATAAGCTACTTCTGCTCCATCACGTTCTACCGCAGATCCCTCTTGTGGCAGCTCAACTTATCTTTTTGATTGCTCTTTCCAACACTAACATAATGAGAGAAAGATTCTTTTTAAAAATCTGCCTGTCATTCAACAAGGTCCCAAATGAGGTTGTTTATTAAAGCAGTACCACCAACACCAAGCTCCAGGATCTGTTTCAAAGAGACTGTAAAAGCTGTTAGAAATACTTACCTCCCAAAGGCTGCACTGAATAAATGAGTACAGCTTTCTTTTGAAGTCCAGAACAATAGTTTATTTTGCTACGGCATAATATTCAGCAATATATTCCTGAACAAGAACGAGAGTAACAAAGAAGTCGCAAAACTAAGCAGTTTACTCCTCAATTACACAGACTACACCCCCCGGAGTCCTCTCACCTGTGTCCTCACCATACCAGTCGCTGTGAATGTCCATCATGGAACTCATGGCTACCCCTGCATCCTCTGGCCTACCCTCAAAGCCCCGGACAAAGTGATGAACCACATCATCCTTTCTCTGAGCTGAGCTGTTGCGCAACAGGGCCTCTAGGAATTGTTTCATATGATAGTTATTGCAGGCCAGGTCCATCGCCTGCCCGCCATGCAGCCCCTCTTCCATCTGCTCGAGGGACAATGGAGCCGGGTACTGCGGCAGCCGCTCGCCCACTTCTACCTCGACTTCATCCGAGTCAAACTCTACTTTGGGTTCCACCCCCTTGGGCAGCGAAGAATTAACGTCGTCCGGAGAGTCGCTGCTCACGGGGTCTCTGACCACCAGCTCCAGAGGGTGGCAGCCGCTGCACTCCCCACAGGGAGGATCTCTCTGGCAATCCGAAACCCTCTCCTTTTCCTGCAGGGAAGAGACAGAGGCAGAGCACTGGCTCTTGGAGCTGTACGAGGTGCCCTCTCTGGCGGAGCCAGCGCTCCCACTATCAGCCTGATAGAAAGCGGCTTCTCTCTCTATTTTCCTGCAAATATCTAAGGATGACCTTATGTACGTTTTGCAGAAATTGACCACGTCGGTCATCTGCAAATAGCTAGCGGCAGACATCACCTCGATAACATTCTCCCCGCAGAGATCTAGCTTCCCGGAATAAAGGAAATCTAAGATGATGGAGAAGGCCTCCGAGGTGACAATGTCCAGAGAGGCGGTGCTGTGGCGTCCGCTGTCTTGGATGTAGTGAATCAGCAGGGCTCGGAAATACCCGCTGTTGGCGAACAAAATGTTTTTGTGCGCTTTGAAGATCCTCCCCTCCACGATGATGCTGCAGTCGCAGAAGAAGTCCCTCTTGCGCTGCTCGTTCAGCTCTCCCAGCAGCTTGGTGTAGTACGACTGCATCTCCATCGTCTCCCGCCGCCGCTCGCTGCCGGGCCAAGGAGAAGGCACCGTCAGCGGGAGGGGGGAACCCGGGGACGCCCCCGCCGCCGCCTCCCGGGGCCCCCCCGGGGACCCTCCGCCGCCCCCCGCCAGCCCCTCCTCACCGACCGGCAGCCGGAGGAGCCGGCAGCCGCCCCTTCCTTCCCGACAACCGGGGCGTCCCCCCGCCCCTCACCTCCGCTCCCGCCCGGCCGCCCTCCCGGGAGGAGGAGGAGGAGGAGGAGGAGGAGGAGGAGGAGGAAGTGACGTCAGCGGAGGGGGTGAAGGGTCGGTAAATATTGGTGACGTCAGGCCGCCAAGATGGCGGAGGGGTGAGTTCGGCACCGCTGAGGGGGCGGCGGGGGACGGGCCCGGGGGGGATGAGGGGCAGGCCGCGGGGGACGGGGTCGGTGTGTGGGGCCAGCCCCGCCTGACGCGTGTGTCCCCTGGCAGGGAGGACGCGGGCTGGTGGCGGAGCTGGCTGCAGCAGAGCTACCAGGCCGTCAAGGAGAAGGTAGGAGGCGGCGGGACGGGACGGGCCGGGACGGGCCTGCGGGGCGGCCCCGGGGGGCGGCGGGCGGAGGGAGCAGCGGCCATGGCCGGGCCTTAGCGGCTTTGTCAGCGACGGCTGTGATGCCTCCTGAGCCTGGCCTTGGCCACCGCCCGAGCCGGGAAGGGGGCGTAGGGGGNAGGAGGAGGAGGAGGAGGAAGTGACGTCAGCGGAGGGGGTGAAGGGTCGGTAAATATTGGTGACGTCAGGCCGCCAAGATGGCGGAGGGGTGAGTTCGGCACCGCTGAGGGGGCGGCGGGGGACGGGCCCGGGGGGGATGAGGGGCAGGCCGCGGGGGACGGGGTCGGTGTGTGGGGCCAGCCCCGCCTGACGCGTGTGTCCCCTGGCAGGGAGGACGCGGGCTGGTGGCGGAGCTGGCTGCAGCAGAGCTACCAGGCCGTCAAGGAGAAGGTAGGAGGCGGCGGGACGGGACGGGCCGGGACGGGCCTGCGGGGCGGCCCCGGGGGGCGGCGGGCGGAGGGAGCAGCGGCCATGGCCGGGCCTTAGCGGCTTTGTCAGCGACGGCTGTGATGCCTCCTGAGCCTGGCCTTGGCCACCGCCCGAGCCGGGAAGGGGGCGTAGGGGGAGTTCGGGTGTATTTGTTATAACTTGTGATATTGGTTATAACGTGTTGTGAGGCGGGGAGCTGCCCGGGGCTCCGGGGAGCAGCGCGGGACTCTCTCGATGTGAAAATCGCCACCTGAGCAGGGAGGGATTGTGCTTGCAGCATTGCTTTCCGATGCGTAATTTCCTGCCTGTGACAGCATTGCTTATGTTAATTATACACAGAACTCAAAACAAGACTTCTCCTAACTTGCCTTTTTTTCTTAAAAAAACCCAACCCACTGTAACATGTTCTGGGCATAGCAATTTCCCATTGTTATTCTGGTTATTACAGTCTTACCCATTGCACAAGTTGGGGTAAAGGCTCAGCTGAGTTAAAGGCTCTCGCACTTTAATCTTTGTAATGTGACACATGTTCCCAGAGTGACCACGGCTTTATTGGAGAGCAAAAAGATTACACAATCGATCTGTCATCTTCTTACAGTCCACAGAAGCTTTGGAATTCATGAAACGGGACCTGGCTGAGTTCACTCAAGTAGTGCAGCATGACACAGCCTGCACTATCGCTGCTACGGCCAGCGTGGTCAAGGACAAGCTGGCAGTGAGTATAGGAGTGAGAGAGCTGTCATTCTTGCTGCAGAGAGCAAAGCAGGGGGTGAATAGGATGTATCTGCCTCTGAGGACCTGATGCTCTGAACAAACCCCAACGTATAACCATGAGCTTCAGGTTTCAGACTTTCTCCCCGGTGCAGGTTTGGTGCCAAATGCTGTGTGGGCTTTCCTTGCTGTAGTGGCGAGGAACCTGTGGAAACAAGTTCCTTGTGCTTTCCCTCTCCCAGTGTGCCATGTCAGTGGGATACTGGCAGTGTCACTGTAGTATGATGTCCAATCCCTGCACAAGCTGTCAGCCTTAGTCCTGCACAGCTGCCGCTGTGGCAGTCCAACCCCACAAACCAGCCGGTTCCCGAACGTGGCTGTGTCGCCCGCAAAGCAAAGCTTAGGCTCGGTTCCCCACAAAGCTATTACAAGGCCTGCCTGCCCCACCACCACCTGAGGCTAGTGCCTGCCACCACACCCTTCTCCTAGCCCAGCCCTGGCCACACAGTCACCTCATTAGCACCTTTTTGAAGGCAGAGAAATCCTTCTTCCTTAAAGGAACCTACCCAGAAAAGACTGAGACTTGTCCTGCTGCTGCAGGCACTGTTACTTACACTGCGCTGCTTTTTCTCTTCAAGAGGACAGAAGGTTCCTCAGGTGCAACTGAAAAGGTGAGGAAAGGGATCTCTGACTTCCTCGGTGTCATCTCGGACACATTTGCTCCCTCTCCGGATAAGACCATTGACTGCGATGTCATCACGCTGATGGCAACACCCACAGGTACCACAGAGCCCTATGACAGCGCCAAGGTGAGTGCCTCGTTCCCGAAGCTTCTCTCCGGACTGCGGAGTCCCGAGCCCTGTCCTCTCGGGGCTCTGCTGCTGCCCCTCCACTGACGGCTCTGCCCTGTGTGTCTTCTCCAGGCTCGCCTCTACAGCCTCCAGTCAGACCCAGCCACCTACTGCAATGAACCTGATGGTATGGGGGGGAATCCGGCAGTGCTGCCAAACAAAGCTGGTCCTTGTGTGGGGTCTGTGGGCTGTCCTGAATATCCCGGAGCCTTTCGCCAGTGGGCCTGCTGGCTTGGCTGTCGATGGGGTCACTGTTTATGGCGCGCAGATCTGTCTATTGCACTGGAAACTAGCTTAGACTGAGAGTTTGCTGGGTGCCCTTAAACTGCTGCTACAGCTGGAGCCATGCGGCCTTGTGCTGGCAGAGGACCCACAATGTGGGGTGGGCTTAGAGACCCATGTCTTCCTCCTTCTTTGCCCCTTGCTCACCCCAGCTGGTCTGCTCTGTAGTATCTTTTAATTAAAAACTTGCTAAAACTGTTCCTGCCTTGTTTGTGTCAAGGACCGTTATCTCTGTGCTTGTCCTGTACAGGCCCTGCTGAGGTCCTTGAGGCCTGGCTCTCTCAGTTTAACCTAGAGGAGAAGAAAGGGGAGATCGCGGAGCTGCTGGCAACCAGTCCTTCCATCCGGGCTCTCTACACCAAAATGGTAAGGCCCTGCCTGGCTCCTGTCGTGGGCAAGTTCTGACTTGGGATGTGGTGCAGGGAAGCCCTGAGCTGCTTGGGCCCTGGGGTTCGTGTTAGAAAGGGTTGTGGTAAACTGGCACATGGATATTGGTTAGCATATTGTATTCTTCTTCCCTGCTTGTTTGTCGTGGGCCTGGAACAGAAGTTCCTCTGTAGCTGTCTGATGTGCGTCTGAGCATCTCCCAGTGCATACCTTGGGGCTTGGCCCCAAGTCTGTGCACCTGAAAACACAGGTGCCTCGCGCAGGTTATGAGGGTAGCTGTGAGGCTCAGGAGGAGAGAGGAGCAAGGCAGCAACCTCAGCCCTCCCTCTGAAGTGACTCATGTTTCCCATGTCACTCCCAGGTCCCCGTGGCTGTTTCCCATTCTGAATTTTGGCAGCGCTATTTCTATAAAGTGCATCGCCTGGAGCAGGTAGGTCAGGAGGTGGGTGTCTCCCCCAGTGGGTGGGCACTCCAGCCAAGGAGCTCTCTGATGCAGACCAAAGAGGCAAAAGATACTTTTCATGGAAGAGCGGGGATCTGGGCTGCCTTGTCTGTGTCCCTGTTGTCACTGACACTGAAATGCCTTGGGGAGGAAAGGGCTGGGGACGTGAGCAGCTGCTGATGCTGAATTCCCTGCAGGATGAAGCCCGGAGGGAGGCTCTGAAGCAGCGTGCGGAGCAGAGCATTCACCAAGAGGAGCCAGGCTGGGAAGAGGATGAAGGTGGGTCAGATGGTGTGGGGGATCTGTGGGAGGGCTCGTGCAGACCTCGGCAGGTCTCAGTTAGAGAGGGTGGTGGCTCCTCCTTGCTCCCACAAATTCAGCTCCCAGCCCAGCTGCGGCCAACCCTGCTGCACTGTCAGCTGCTGCTGCGCTTGCTGAAACATCTCTCGCTTCTCTTCTGCCTTCCTACAGAGGAGTTCTTGGGGATGTCACCCCTGCCTTGTGCAAACGTGAAATTGCCAGAAGCAGCAGAGAAAGAATCTGCCCCTGCAGCCCTGGAGGGAAGCCACCCCACTGCTCACAAGGGACCCTCAGTGGAAAGCTGGGCTGTCCTCCCTCCGGAGCCGGCCCCAGCAGAGGGGAGCCCCTCTGAGAGCAGTGAGAGCATCTCCCTTGTGACTCAGATTGCAAACCCTGCCTCTGTGCCTGCTGCGCAGCTACAGACTGGAGCACAACCAGCCGGGGCCGGAGACCTCTCCCAGAGGCTGCTGGAGGCCACCTCGGAAGAGCAGAGCTCTCTGCCAAAGCCCCAAGAACCTGGTCATCCTTCTGCACCTGCTCGGGAGTCAGCAGCATCCTCAGAGCAACCGGCTGTTACAGAGCTCAAAGAGGTGGAGAGCAAAGCCCAGGGCAGGACAGAGACTCTGAAAGAGGAAGGACCAACGGATCTACGAGTCTTTGAGCTGAACTCGGATAGTGGGAAATCCACTCCCTCCAACAACGGCAAGAAAGGTGCGTCTGCAGGGCCTGGAAACCTTCTGCTGGGGGTGGTAGCTTTTGGGGAAAGGGCTCTGATTTTGTGATGATGGAGGAGGAGAAAAGGGGTTTTGCCAAAATCACCCAGGAAGGTTAGGTCCAAAGATTGTCTAATGGCTGAACTGAAAATGAATCCTTATGCTCTTGGGCAGGGTCAAGTTGGTCACATCAGATAGTGACAGTCTGCTCTCAGCAGACAGCTGGGCCTTCTCCTGAGCTCCGTTCCTGGTGTCCCCTTGGGAGAAGGGAGGGTGAGACTCCTCCAGAACCCTAAGAGGGATGTGTCACAGCTCTGGCTGACACTGTGTACAAACCTTTCATTGCAGGGAATTCCGCCTTCAGCAGGGCCTGCTGCAGGTCTCCCAGAATAATGGTTATGGTGGTTAGAGGTTTATAAAGCCCCTGGAAGTAACCCAAGATCCAGCAAGGTGTGACCAAGTATCATGAACTGGGTCTGTGTCGAGCAGGAGGAAATTAGAGAGGAAATCAGAAGTCCGTCAGTTGGACGGGGTAGACCTTTGGTCCCTGGCCTGTGGGGTGCCAGGGCAAGGCTGTGGTCTGTGTGGGGAATGTGATGTTTCCTTCTCTTTGCGTGTCATCCCGAGGAGTGTCCCTGCTGCTCCTCTGCCCCAGGAGGTTGTTCTTTCTGTTGGGGACTATGACAGTCCCCATATCTAAGTCCCTCCTGTCATTCCTTATTTGTTGTGTTTTCTGCGTGACTGGAGCGTGATGCATCCTAGTTCCCTCAGGCCAGAGGAGAACATGTTTCAGCATTCACCTCTCCCACTTGTCCTGAACCAGCCCTTGCTGCGAGGGAAGCGCGGTTCAGTCCATCCCGTCTCTGTTAGCGGGCTGACAGCCTGCTCCTGGGAACAGGGGAGGCTTTTTCTCCTGGGGCAGGCTGCGGTACATCCGAGCCTCGTGAATACCCAGGCTTTGTGGGCCTGCTCGGGCAGCTGTGTGCTTTGGCCAGAGTGTCTGGAGAGCACGTGCGGCTCTGATGGCTGTCGTGATGTTTGTGGTTACAGGCTCCAGCACGGATATCAGTGAGGACTGGGAAAAAGACTTTGATTTGGACATGACTGAAGAGGAGGTGCAGCTGGCACTCTCGAAGGTGGAAGTGTCTGGGGAGGTGAGTCAAGGGGAGGCGCTCGCTTAAATAGGCAAGAAGATTGCTCCCAGAAATTCCTTGGGGTGATGCTGCCCTTGCTGGGTGCTTCCCCTGGGAGGTGGAGAGAGACTGCAGTGCCTCGGAGCAAGAGGGTGGATCCCTCGGCTTGAGCTGCGCTTCCAGCCCCTGTGCTTGAGCCGAGGCTGCGCAGCACGCTGCAGCGAGACATGGCTGCTGCTCGCCTGGAACAGCAGCGCTGCAGCAGGCAGCTGCCTGCCTAGAGCAGCTCGCAGGAGGCTTCTCAAAGGCCTGACTCGCTCTTTGAGGACACAGGCGTAGCTTGGGATCTCGCCATGAGAGTCATGGGTGCTAACTGGAGCAGAGAGTGGCTGTTTGGACGTGCTTGAAGAGGGATGAGCGTGCAGGCTCCCCAGGGGCATCAGAGCAAGAAAATCCCTGTTGTGAGGGTGTGGGAGCGTGAGGATGTGTCAGGCTTTGCGCTGACTCAAGTGCCCTGACACCTGACACGGGAGGATCTGTGGACAGATTGCTGTTGAGTTACAGAAACAAACTGAGGGATGTTACTCTTGTTTGCAGCTGGAAGATGAAGAGTGGGAAGACTGGGAATAAAGCGACTGCTTCCAGTGTGTGTCACAGGCTCATTTCCACCATCGAATGTGAATTAAATCACGGACCGGCTGTTCCTTTGTGTGTAACTGTGCTGGGGATTGCAGTTCCAGGCTGGAGGAGTTTCATTCCTGCTAAATCCTGTGGGCAACTCAAGTGACCCCTTCAGAGCTGGAGGAGGAGGAGGAAGCAGGAGTTCACTCGTACACTTAGCTGCTAGGGAGCCCATCTTCTCAGTAGGTCCTAGAGACTGGCCAAGCCAAAACTGACTGCCCTGAAAGCATCAGGTAGAGGCAGATGCGATGCAGTGAGAGGTCCCCGGGGCGAGCTGGGCCCTCAGACACCTGGCAGGATCGTTTGGTGCTGGCTTATTGTTTGCTTGTGTGCGTGCGCGTAATCTACAGTACAGCAGTTCAAAGGCTCTTGGATGCAAGCTGTGCCTGCTCGCTCGCCGCTCCGTGCTGCTGGCCAGGCCATCCCCGGAGAAAGCCCTCATGGCAGGGAGCGGCTGGGGGCTGGAGATGCTGCAGTAGACGCTCCTTCTGCTCTTCGCTCGTCGCTGCAAAGAAAGGCAGTTGGCTTGTGGCTTTGACCCAAAGCTGGGCTGTGCTGGAAGGAGCCAAACTCCCTGCCAAACCCTGAGCTTCTGCCTGGCTTTTCGTCTTGGAAGCTTTTTCTAATGGAAACTCTGGTTTCCTGCTGCACGAGCAGCAGCTCCTCTAAGAGCCAAGACCTGCTGCTTCCCCCTTTGCAGCTGCGCTGCCTTCCTCTGCTGGGTTTTGTGTACTTCTAGTTAAATTTCCCAAGCAAAATACTTGTGGCTTGCTCTTACTGGAGCTCTTCTGGGCAGGCAGTGATTTGGGTCACCTTGGGAGCAGAACCCCTCCATTGTGGTGCCCAGTTCAGCCCTTGCGAATCCCCAGTTTGGCCCACTGACCACTTTCACCTCTGCCTTGGCACCAAGGCTCGGCCCCTTCCCTCTCCCAGCCCGGCGGGAGGCAGAAGTGCCCAAGCGTGGATGGTACCTGTTGGCTGAGGCTGTGTCTGTCCCTCATCCGACCCCTCGTGTCCCACCTGTGCCAGGCCCTGTGGCCACTGGGGTCACAAGCCTCGCTGTGCTCACTTGGGTTCCTTCACTTAACCCCCTGTGACTGCTTGCAATGCTTCCTTTGGACCCACGGCCTCTCTTTTCGGGGCAGTTCCCTTCTAATGGCACGAGATGCTCCTCGGTGGATGTTGCTAATTACAGTGATCCTGAAGGGATAAAGCCCTTGCTGCTGTCTCTGGCCTTTTGGGTGGTGGTTTTATATGCGCTACCTTTGTCCTTCTGCCCCTTCCAGGGCTGCTTCATCGGAGCTGTGCATTTCTTCCTGGTTTTGGATAGCATTAACCTAGGTACACTTGGAAGAGTTGGGGTTTTGGGTTTTTTTTTACCCCCCTCTTTGGGGAGATTCTCAAATGCAGCTGCCTGCACAGGTGGACTGGTGGCAGCAGTGACTTTAGGCGCTTACACGAGAGCGCATCTGTCCTGCAAAGCCCACGGGGGCCAAGGACTGAGCTTGGTGTACAGTGGGTCCCACAGAGCCTCTGAAATGTGCTGCAGCCTCACCCTGTCCTGGGCTCCAATTTAGCTGTGGCAGGAAAAGCTGTTGTGGGGAGGTGACCCCAGTGGGGTGTCGGGGCAGGGGGCCGGGGGCTGCGGTCCCTCGGGGTTTGGTGGTACGAGTCGTGGCTGGATCCCTGGGCCTGCGGCAGAGCTCCGAGGGTGCAGTGCTCTCATCTGTGTCACTTCTCTTTTTTTTTTTTTCCCCCCTTCTTTAGTCAAATTAACCATTTGGTTGTCTGTGCAATATTCTCTGTTCTGAACTATTCCGCATCTCCCTGAGCCTTTTCTAGCTGGGGTGAAAACCAGGAACAATTCTAACAGCTGGTAGTTTTGTAACGATGACTTTCTCCAAACCTTTTACAGACTTGCAGTTAACAGCAATTAAAGGAATTCTACAGAGTCTCTTCCTGTGTCGGGTGTTCTCGTTTCCTGTGCCTGCGGGATGGGGACGGCTGCCTCAAGAGGGTCTGTGTGTCAGAAGCTTTAAATTTCCCTTTTCTCCCTGTTTGCTTAACTGGGGAAAGTGGACCCGCACTGCCCCGGTCTGCTCAGAGCCCGTGTCTGCCCCCTTCCCCACTGCTGACTTTGGCTTTGAGTGAGCCGATAAAAATACCCGAGTATGAACCAGACCTTATCTCTGCCAGCCAGAGGCCTGGCACGCCACCTGTGAGGCTGGATAGATGGGAAACGCTGTCCTCCAAATTTATCACCATTTTAGAAACAATCTCTTCCATTTGGGGAGAGCAGGGTGCGTCCTTCTCAGGAGTGAGTCAGCCACGGGTGGCTGCTGACCCCATCGATGGAGGGTCTCAGGGTCACGTCTGGTTCCAGGAGCATTTTGAGGAGGTTCTCGCACTCCTTGGAGATGCCCAGGTGCCCAGGGATGGAGACGCCTTTCTGCTGCTGGTGCAGCATCTTGGGGATGTCAGTGTCGTCGAAGGGCAGGCGGGCACAGAGCAGGACGTAGAGGAAGACGCCCATGCTCCAGACATCACCCTTGCGGCTGTCGTGGGGTTCTCCCTGCAGCACCTCGGGTGCCGCGTAGGCTGTGCTGCCACAGAAGGTCCAGCTCAGCTCCCTGCGGTCCCTGGGGAGCCGCTTGGCGAAGCCAAAATCCGTCAGCTTCAAAGTGTGGCCCTGCAGCAGGGCGTTCTCGCACTTGAGGTCGCGGTGGGCCACCCCGCAGCCGTGGCAGTACTGGATGGCCTCGACCAGCTGGCGGAAAAGCGCCCTGGCGTGAGGCTCGGGCAGGGGACCCTCGCGGAGCACATAGTCAAAGATGTCCCCGTGCTCCGCCAGCTCCATCACGAGGCAGATCTTCCCCTCTGCGGACTCCAGCGTCTCGTGCACGCGGATGATGTTCCTGTGGTTCAAGCGTGTGACGATCTGGAGCTCCCGGGGCAGGAATCTGTGAATAAACTCTGCCAAGAGATGAGGGAGGGTTTGGTCACGGGGACGTCCCTGAGCCGCCGGCTCCGGGCACCCCTCTGGGACGCGGCAAAGGGAGGGATGGTTGTTCTCGGGGTGCCTGGTGCTTATGGCCAGGCGCCGTTCCCCGAGCGCTGCTCATCACAGGGGGATGCTGGGCTCCACCAGCACTTTGCCTTCCTCACAGTCGGAGGGGCGGCCACCTAAACACGTCCTAATCCTCCAGGCCACAGTCCCCGGGTTCTTCAGCAGGAACCCCTCAGCACTGCCCCGCCCCAACCCCGTCTGCTCTCAGGTGGCAAGTGTGGGAAACTAGCTGGCAATTAAAAGCCCCCGAGGAAGGATGGTGCCTCAGCCTGGAGCTCTTTCAGGGTCACCTCTTACCTTCTGGTATTTCCTTCTTATCAATTATTTTAATTGCCACTTTCTTCCCGTGCTTTTTGGAAAAAGCCTCCTTCACTTTGGAGTAGGTCCCCTCCCCAATGGTCCTGCCGAGCTGGTAGCCATTGGCAAGCAAAAACCCCTCCATGTCCTCATGCCGGCTGGGACACTTCCCTCCCTCAGATCATCCCGCAGCGACCCCGCTGCAGCATCTCAGCACCCTGGGGGGCACCCACAGCACCGCAGGGGGGCACAGAGGGACCCTTTACAGCCCGGGGGTGCTATTGTGATGCAGCCGACGCTGCGTCGGTCGGGTGGTGGGTGCGCAGCGGGGTGGGAGACAGGCAGGAACATCCACTTGGTGAGTGGGGGCTCTCGGGGTCGGCACTGCTGGTTATGGGGTGGTTGGGTTCCCCTCCGTGTTCCCCCTGTGCTTTCGCTGTTGCTGGGGGAGGCCGTGCTCGCCCGGCTCATCCCCCAGCTTCTCTCTGCTCAGATACATCCAGGGCTCGGACATGAGCTCCCAGCAGGCACCGCAGGCGCCGAGGTTCCCCATCGAGGCAGGCGACTGTCCCACCTTGGCCGTGCCCCCCGAAACGCAGGAGCCGGTAGACACCGAGCAGTCTGTGGGAAGGTAAAGGGGGCACCGGGACACCCCGTGGGGGGCAGGGTCTGGCCCTGGCACAGCCACGCCGCGTCCCCATCACACAGACCAGGTCCCTGTGCCGGCAAACGTGGCTTGTTTTGCTCCCGAAAGTGTCTTCTGATGGCTGGAAGCCCTCCTTGCCTGGGACGGGGCTGGCAGTGTCCTGTGATGTGCCGCGCCATGCTGTGCCACGTCAGATAATGCCGTGCTGTGCTGTGCCGTGCCATATAAGACAATGCTATGCCGTGCCATGCCATATCAAACAATGCCATGTTGTGCTATGCCATGCCATGCTCGCCCATGTCATGCCGTGCCGTGCTGTGCCATGCCATGCTGAGCTATGCCATACCATATCAGACAATGCCATGTTGTGCTGTGCCAGGCCATGCCATGCCACACCACACCATGCCATATAAGACAACACCATGCTGTGCCGTGCCATGCCGTGCCATATCAGACAATGCGATGTTGTGCCATGCCAGGCCATGCCGGCCCATGCCATGCCATGCCGTATCAGACAATGCCATATTGTGCCGTGCCGTGACAGCCCATGTCATGCCATACCATGCTGCACCATGCCATGCCATATCAGACAACGTGCCGTGCTGGCCCGTGCCGCGCCACAGGGCTCACGCCGCTCTCCCCCCACAGACAGCTGCGGAGATGCCCCGGCAGCCACTGCCTGACGCTGCCCAACATCCCCATTGACGTGTTCATCGCCATGGGAGGGAGCAACAGGCCTCGCACCAACTAATGGCCCCCGCGCCGCGCCGGCCGCAGCCCGCCCTGGAGCTGCAGAGCTGCCGAGGACACAGATTGGTGGTGGACTTTGTAATAAAAGGCCATCTTGGAGCGGTTCTGTGCTCAAAATCCGTGTGCGGTGTCAGTCATGGAGGGTGGTGGGGTGAGAGGGGACACGGGGGGATGGGACACAAGGGGACAGGGCATGAGGGGATGGGACAGGAGGGATGGGGCACAAGGGACAGGACACGAGGGACAGGACACGAGTGAAGGGACACAAGGGATGGAGTGTAAAGGGTGGGACGTGAGGGACAGGACATGAGGGACAGGACATGAGTGGTGGGACACAAGGGGACAGAGCGTGAGGGGATGGGACATGAGAGATGGGACACAAGTGATGGGACACAAATGACAGGACACGAGGGGATGCGAGGGATGGAGTGTGAGGGGTGGGTCATGAGGAGATGGGACACGAGGGGACAGGATGTGAGGGATGGGACATGAGGGTCAGGGTATGAGGGGATGGAACAGGAATGGTGGGACATGAGAGACAGGACACAAGGGCCAGGACAGGAGTGACAGGGCATGAGTGATGGGACATGAGGGGACAAGTGATGAGGGGATGGGACATGAGGGACAGGGCGTGAGGGGATGGGACATGAGTGATGGGCCACGACGAGATGGGACACGAAGCGACAGAACACGAGTGACAAGACACGAGTGAGGGGACGCGAGGGCCAGGCCAGGTCCGCCCCGCACCCCCCGCCCGCTAGGGGGCGCCCGAGCGCCGCGGCCCCGGCGGGAAGGCGCAACCCCGCCCCGCCCCGCCCCTGCCGCCTTAAGGGGCGGGGCTCCCGCCGCGCGCAGG
>VUYV01000198.1:1523694-1546628 GCA_008711295.1 Anarhynchus alexandrinus | reverse complement strand
GGGGGGCGGCGGGCAGGCGGGGGCAGGGCCGGGGCAGGCGGGCCGCTGGAGAAGGGGTGTTTGTTGCGGGGGGTCTGTGTGTCCCACTCAGCAGGTCGGGCTCTGGGCTGCCCCGGGGGGGGTCAGGGGCATTTAATGCGCGGGGTGTTTAATGCTTTAATATTCTGTATCTTGGGGTTTTGGGGACCGGTTCTGCCGCAGGCGCCAAGGTAAAAAGCCTTGAGAGGCAGCGGGGGTGGGAAGGAGCTGCTGCGATTGAAGGTTCATCAGAGTGTCCGCGGTGTACTGTCAGATCTCGGGTTCATTTAAATGATGAAGTTTGTAAGAGTTTAGAACTGAACTCCAGTGAGATCCTACTAAACTAAAGTGTTCCCTGTTCTCATAACCCGGCAGGGCCTTGGCTATTGAAGCTCTTATAAAACAAAACTTTGGCAGCAGTGTCAACATAAACTTAGGGTGGCCGTCCCTGCGCAGTGTGTCACCGCGCACAATACGAGCAAATACATCCCCACAGTGTGCAGGAAAGGAGGGTGGTGGAGGGGCTTGTTTACATATTCATAACCAGTACCACTAAATACACTTAAAGAGAGGAGGAGTAGTTCAGAGCAGTAGCAGATAGCTCTTTCTGTTAGCTACGAATAAATAATAACTGACTATTGCCCTTCAAAAGGTACTTCAATAACAGCAGGCTTTTTTTGTTGCTTTTGATGTAGGCTGAAGTTGAAGCTCCTTGCTCGGGGAGGAGAGATGTCTTTTTCTTGAGGCTTCAAATAGTAAGACAGGGTTTGAAAGGATGAGGTGAATGGCAAAGCCAAGCCTGTGGCAGGTGTATTCTCTTTTACAAAGCAAAGTAAGGATCCTCTGGGAAGCAAGGATTAAGGTCTTATCAATTCTCACCTGCAATATTGTCTTTTAACCTGACTTCCCTTCAGAAGTCTTAAAAATGCCCTTTGGGGTGGGATGCTGCTTGATCAAAATGATCTCCTCAGAAACTCTCCTGCTGTGTTCAGACCCCTCCTGTGAAGTTCCAGGAAAAGTTGGTGGGTGCAAGTCTGTGTAGGCAATGGCTGCAGCACCTTCCAGTCCAGAACAGCTTCTAAAACTTAATTTATAGCTTGAGATGTAAAATCTTGACTGGCAACTTTGAGTAGAAAAATGTCCTCGGGCCTGTTGGTGAATGTCTGGAAACTGCCTGTGTTACCTGGAGCTCAGGATGTTCATGCAAAGGAGCTTCTCATCCATCCCCATCACTGCCTCTCTGTTTCTTCTTGGAGTTTTAAGCAGGCATTTTTCTGACAGCAAGAATTTAATACTTCCTCATTTGAATTATCCTAATGTAACTTTTTCTTCACTTCTTAAATAAACTAAGGCTGCTTTTTCATTGTTTTAGGTTAGTAGGACTAAATGATGGCAGCATAACATTGTTACTCCTTCTCGTATAGTGCAGGTTCAGGGTGCTGTGGTTTGTAAGCAGTTGTGATATTGGTCTTGTGTTGTTAGAAATGCTTATCAGTGCGTTCTTCGTTTGCTATGCAAATGACATGTCTAAATGCCTTTATAGTGCTATTTAGCCTGTGGAGCAGTATGTAATGCTTGATTCTTAATAAAACTTTTGTGGCCAATGAATTTAACTAGTTATTTGGCCATTTTGCTTTGTTTGCTTGTGTTCAGGAGAGCAAACATGAACTTTGTAAAGGGGAGCTCGATCATTAAAATAGTTACTGCAATAGTGAAATTACTAATTCCTTCAGGCTTTCAGCTTTAAGCTATTGTGCTAGTGAAGTCCAGATAAACTCAAATTTGCTTAGCAAATCAGACAGCACTGTTTGTTTCTGGAGCAAAGCACATGTTGGGAAGGATGAGCTTGTTGGAATTTTATAGCTCTCTAATTGTCTCTGACTATTTCTGGTTGTTTTTAACCTATAATTCGTGGGTCAAGTTTGAGTTGTCTTAGTCCAAGAGTTAATCCCTGTTTTGAGAACTGTTACAAAGGACTCTCTGACCTCAGTGACAGACTGTTGTACTTGATCAGTCCACTCTTAAAGAAATCTGAATAGCTCAGCATACGTAAATCGGGTTGAAGAGGACTTGAAGTCCCCCAAACCTCAGGTTTTTTGGGTGAAAAGATCAGGAGGAGGTAGAGTTGAAATTAATGTGTATTGAGAACTGGACTGAGGAATAGGTGGGTTCTCTTTACATCAGGGCATGGAGAGCCTAAAAGGAATCCTGATCTTCGACTGACCCCAGTGAAGGACAAGCATGCTGCAGGACTCTTAATTTTCCCCAAAGAGAATTTTTGCTTTTCCCTTCCCCCTCCCCAGCCAGCCCCATCAGCGAAGCTGTTGCACATTCCAGTAGTGATATCACATCACTGGCTCTTGGTAGCTAAAACAGAACGGAGTGAGCCAATGGTGGCTGCGGCACCAGACAGCCAAATAGCTGCATGGGTAAGCGTTTTACTAGCACAGCGTGTACTGTGTGCGAAGCGCCCAGCCAGGGGACGGTGGCAGGCTGGATTTTAGACAGCTCTGAACAAGAACTGGCTCTGCGTATGCTTATTTGTAGTAAACACTCAAATAACCTGTGTGAGAACATAACAGCAGCAGAGCAAACATGCAAAACAGAGCTGTGTGAGTGACAGGATGACAGAACTTGGCCACTTTTCCAGGGTTTAACAGCAGCTGGGGTCATTCCCGGGCCTTAGAAGAAAAGCTTTGAGTTGCTGCTTATTTGACAGGACTTCTTATGTAGCTGTTCTTCTCCTGTAAGCACAACTGTTCGGTTTCCTTTTCCCTCTGTTGTCTGCTGAGCAAATGAAGTGACATGTTCAGTATAAAGATCTGTTCTTGGCTACTTTCTGGTAGCAATTCAGAGCTGTCTTTTTATACAGCGTGTACAAGTAATTAAAGTACTTTTATGTATGTATTATAACCAACTTCATTTAATTTGTATTTAAGAAGTATGGATTACTTAGGCTTCTCTTTCTATGGTATCAACTAAAATCGCAAAGTTGTCCTAGACACACTTTTTCTAGAAAGGAATCCTCTAGAGACATTAATAGGTCCGTATCTGTAGCTTCTGTCAGGAAGAACCTTTATGCTGTGTTGTAAAGTGAGTGCTTAAACCCTTAAGAATTGGCTGAAGACACCTCTATAGAGTGCTGTAAAATGCATTACGTATCTGAGTTTCAGAAGAATTTGCTTCTGTTCTCAAAGTTAAGGAACCCCTTCACAAATGGGAGATAAAAGGAACAAAATTCACGTAAGCGCTGCTAATTATCAAGTGACACTCTTTACATTTACAAGGAAACCAGTGATTAATGCTGATACGCTTGGCCAGATGAAGAGGGAGACTTTAGATTTTGAAACACTTCAGAAATGCCTAACAGTGTTTTGTTGTCTCTTGCATGGAATGTTTTTTGTTCACTTAAAGCTGTGGTTTTGACAGTTTGACAAAGTAAGAGGCAATGAGAGGATAAATGTAGAAGTGACCAGAGTTTTTCTTTTCAGTAGGTGATAGCAATAAGAAATTATGGTCAAAACTGACATACCGTACCTAAATGCTGAATCAAGTTTCCAGGGTTTCACTGTCGGTGTGTTCTTGTGAGCTGCATTGAGTAGCTGACTGCAGAAATAACAAGAGTTTGAGTTACATGTGTTCAGACTTCTGGAGAAATGCGGGATCAGGAGGCAATAACATGTAGTCAGCCTAATGTCCAGTGCCCACTACTGACTCGTGTGTGCAATCTCAGAAGATGATTGGCATACTCTTACAGGCCCCTCCTCCCCAGATCCAAAAATATCACAAATGCTTTGATTATTTTTTTTTGAAGAAATGCCTCAGTAACTGTAATTGGAGATAGCTTGAATAACACATGTAGTTTTTAACATTGTCAGGGGAGATGACTAGAGTCTTAAACCTGATTTAGCACTGTTAGCTTGTTCTTCTAAAGGTAAGGTCCATTTTCTTTGTGTGACCTGAACTGCTCTGATGTCTATTACTACTAAATCAGTTTACTTCAGCTGCCTTCTGTTCCTGGAGGGCATAGTGTTGAAAGCACAGGCATTTTGTTGAATATGGATCCTGCAGAGAAAGATACCTACCGAGCTTACTGTCCTGGTGACTGTTGCAGAAGAGTTCCGTGTTTCCTCTTCAGTGTCTGAACCTCCTTGGCACCGTGGAGCGGGGTGGTGACTTGTATGAATTTGGTGTAGTTTATCTCTCTCTCCCTGCAACTTGGTCAGTCTGAGAAAATACAAGGAGACCAAGGGCAGCAAAGAGCACTAACCATTCCTGTAGACTTTCTTGCAGCAGCAATGCGGGAGTGTGATGCTGTAGGAATACGTGCTTAGCTCAGAGCCTGTGCGAAGGCGGGGGAAGGAGGAGATGGGAGGTTCCTCTGAGTTCTCAGGTAAGTATATGAAATGGAGAAACTTCCTGTGGAGTAGGAGAAACCTAAACAATGCAGTCAGTGAGGTTTCTCACCTGAAACTTAATGGTTCACTGAGTGTGTTTTGCTACTAGTCAAATTTAGGGGGGTGGTTAATTGTAACTGACCAAGTTTACATTATCACAGGGAAAACTTAGGTTGGAAGGTGCCTTTGGAGGTCATCTGGCCTAGGGCTTTCTCAGAGCTGGGAAGCTTTGAAATGTACCCAGTGGGCACTAATTGGCAGATCAGTGCTGATGGAGTTCATCAAGTGTATTCATTTACACTTGCCTAATTCTGCCACCCTTCTGCACTCCAAACACGCAGCTGTTGGCCGTCCTGGCTGGCCAGCCTTCGCCTTAGGTATGTGTCTTATGCCCAGCAACAGAACAGTAATAGATACCTTAGGAAGATTACCTTTGTGAAAGGGTGTTTTGGCTTAAAAAAGGCCTTGTCAGATCTGTCAGTGTAACTGTTTCTCTGCTCTGTCACTTCGGTCTGACTCAGCAGCACAAGTCCTGATTTAGACATGTGAGTCCCAGCAGTGACTCAGCTTGGAGGCTTTAATCAGCAGCTGAAAAAATGTTTGAAGCAAATGCTTTTTGTAATGCGTAGAAATGGGAAGAGCATCATCTGGAAGGCAGCAAGGTTGGGTTTCTGATCCAGTAACATTAAGAAGCTGTTAGAATCTTGGTGTGGCAGTCGTGACCCTGGAATTAGTTTTCTGGCTGAACTGCTGTAGTTTATGTTGGCTTTTACACAGATGCATACAGGATTTGAGCGCTCTGCTGAGCCTTCAAAGTCAAACTTTCACACTGTTTTTCCTTGTTTTTAAGTGGTAAATACCTTCTCATCATTCAATATATAAGGATGAGCGTGGCAACCTGTACTATAATTCTTTGGTTTACATGACAACTGGAGGATTTTTTTTTTCTTCAGCGAAGCCAACCATTGCCAACAAAACCTACAGCAGAAGCTGAATTTCTTCCGTCTCCTGAGAGGGTTTTCTTTGCACAAGGAATTGAAAAGGTGGTGTTCCATTAAGCTTCATCCCTAACTTTGACTGCTCCTGTAGTCCTTGTCAGAGGATTCTCAGCTTGCAGAACACCTGAAGTCATTCCCAGTATGAATTATTAGCTTAATAAAGCTTTGCTTTGGTTTTAATGGACCAATATTCATTAATGATTTGGTTCCAAAGGTGTCAGCATCTGAAAATTGTTTGCACAGGGACTTTTTTAATGTTTATGCCAAAGATGTGCTATATGCTAGGAGGTGTGATCTCGTAGTGGCTTTAAAATCCTACTTAGGCAGTTTTTCTCTCTGGGGAGACTAAGGAAGAATAATGGAGTAGGTGATTGGTTTCGTGTGGGCTTTTTGTAGTGTGAGTTTTGAGGATGTAGGCAGTCAGTCTTCTAAAAGAAGCTACAAAAATGTGTTTTAACTCATTGATGCTTTGCAGTCCTGAAAGGTGTATCAGTATTGGCCTTACATGTCTGTTTAATATAGACCTGGAAAGGCAGCTACTTGCTTCATGCTCTGAAGTGACCTTAGCAGATCATTGAAGCAACTGGTTAATAGCAAGCAGTGTTACTTGTCTGATATTGGCCTTGTCTTTCTTTCTGGCTCAGGATGATGGAGATGCATCTAAACTCGTGTTGCTGTTTCAATCTCAGTCCTTATTTGTAGCTGCTCAGGTAGTGGCTTCATCANACTCGTGTTGCTGTTTCAATCTCAGTCCTTGTTTGTGGCTTCATCGGCTGTCACCAAACTGGAGTTACAGACTTCCCCTGAGTGTGTCACCCTGCATAGCCACTCGTGTAGCTAAGACATAAAAGTTAATGCTTCTGACACTTAGCGCATGTTCCCTTTTGGCCTTTCTGCCAAGTCTTCAATTGCTGCTGTTTTCCTCAGGACAGAGGAGTCCCTCGGAGTCAGGACTAGCAAGCGTTCTGCTTTTTAGTGAGACATACATCTGCCTGGTCTCTGGGGTGCCTGAGAAAAGCTTTACATAGCTGTGCTTTATTAAAGCAAGTCATCAAACATGTACAAATGGATTTCAAAACTTGTCCTGCAGAGCCAAGGTTACCTGCTGTTATGTGTTCAGGATATAGAAATAGATCTTTATATATACAGGCTGATAATCCTTAGATCTATTTCATGTGTCATGTTAGCACTGAATTTAATATCTGATTTGGCATCTTGGGGCTAATAGTTGGCAGACCTGATTGGAGGTGCAGAGCTTGGATGCTCAATGGGAGAGCTATTGAAATGCAAATACTGTCACTTTTTTTTCTGTGGAGCTGCTGTGAATAAAGTTCACCAATGCAGAGAGGTACCTGGGTAGAAAAGGCACTGACTTAGGGAACTGAGTGACGTCAGGGGATTCTTAGAGCAGAAGTGATTATTTTGTCCAAGCTTGGTCAGAACTCTATTTTAAATGGAGTTAATCTTGCAAGTCTAAGTTTACTGTTTTCTTGAGTGAACTCTGAGGTTTTGGTGTAAACAGCAGATTCTCCAGTGTTCTTCACATTTGGAAAGAGTGTTAAAACTCTTGTAGATTTGTGGAACTGCTTGGTCTGCAGAGGTGTTGGGAAGAGATAGGTTGAAAGCTCTGCAGACTTGCTTTTTTAACACAGTACAAGCTTCTACCTCTGCAGTTTTTCTGCCCAAGGGAAGGTGGATTGGACTGAAGAGGTTGAGGTACGGGTGATGCACGCTGAGCTCCTCGTTCTGTAACCAGTGGTCAGAAATGGCAATATACTGCTGAGGAAACATGGGTACTTCAAGGTGTCTTCCAGTGGTCAGTTCCAATTCACTAGTGAAAAAGGAAAAGGTAGAGATTTTACTGTTCCTGTGTAATCCAAGGGATGCTGAACTTGGAGGAAACTGGGTTCCTGGAAAACTAGGCTGTCTTGCAGCAGGAGGCTAGGATGGCAGGGATGAAGTATAAGCAAGGGCCTGAAACATAAGTAGCTGGACTGGCTTTTGCTGTTTTTGGAAAAGCTATGTTACTGTTTCCACTGGGGGAGGAGGTGCCCCATTCTAATTCTGTCCTAATTCTTGTTGTTTTCCTTTCTTTTCTAACAACATATTCATGCTGTGCTGATATTCTAGTAGAACAGGGCGAGCTCTGGCCCTTGCCTAACAGTCCTGCTCCCACGGAGGCGTGCTGCTGCACCTGGGCAGGCAGGGTTGAGCTTAGCTTGTTGTCTGAGCAGCTCTGGGGGTGAAAATGTGCTTTTATGCCTGTTGCGAGGGGACCATCCTGGGATCGCGGTGTCTGGCCATTTTGTCCAAATGCCTGCACATCCCTCTTGCATTGCTGTGTACTGAGATATTTGGAAGTTGTTCCCATCCTCTTTCTTCATCAGGTTTAGATGGGCTCACAGCACTGCCCCAGGCACCTGTGCTTGGGTGCCTGCAGCCTCTCCCCATGCCATGAATGGGTACCTGTACCTGTTGTGCCAGGAGGACAGTCAGGGGGGCGGCTTCTGGGGAGAGATAAGTGGTGAGCAGGCTGCAGGCACTGCCAGAGAAGTTTATCTGCTGTGCAGTCTGTTTGGTGTGGTCTCAGGAAAAAGGGGTACCCGGAACAGCTGTAGGCTGCACAAATTGCTCCGGGTGAGCTGCTGTGGTATAGAAGGAAAAAGCCTTATTGCCCAGCTTCCTTGGAGTGCTGCAGGTAAGCTTGGAGCCCCAGAATTCTGGCTGGAACAACATCAGAACAATTTTGTAATTCTAGGGTGTGAGCCGATACTATCTTCATTTATGGCAGGGCTTAGCTGGTTCTTAGAGAAGAAAAACCTTTCCTAGGAGAGGTGCAGTGCAAGGTGCTGTCCTAGTAGTACAGTGTTTTGTAGAGGTTAAGGGGACTGACTAGATGCAGTAGCTAAAACTTCAGAGCAATTGAAGAAACTTGCTTTAGTTAAGTCTCTATTGCCACTGTACAGTCGAGAGCTCTTCTGTAAAAGCAAAACTTCTCAATGTTAAGATGCAAAGTGAAAATCTGTGGCTTGAGCATCTTCTGTGCATCACTTGCCTGCGAGCAGATGACTGCTTTCCCTAACCTGACAGTCCAGGTTACTCCAATACTCTTGATTTAGTGGGATTGTTTTGAGGGTATTCACACTGATAGAATTTGAGTTAATAGTTAACAATGAAGCCTGACTTGCAGATACACTGCATGAGCTAGATGTTTTCTACTGAAACACTGCAAGTAAAGTATTTGTACGTGCCTGGCATGCCGCTGTCTGTTTTGTTTCATGTGTTTGGGCTTGCTGCAGTCTGTGCTGCCTACAGCATCTGCTGAGCTCACTGTGAAGTCATAATCCTACATTCATCCATTGCCATGGAAATGGGGTGCAATGTAACAAATTAGCATTCTAATGTCATTAAAGTATTGACACAGATGATGTCAATGGAAATCATCTGAAGAGACGAATGTGTGCAACTGAAAACAGAAAATAGTGTCAAACTGTTGCACAGTGATGTACTGTTACACAGCCGATGTGAAAAATCACTCTTCGGGGGCTAGTTGTCTCTTTGTGGTTTCCTTGCAGCATAAGTGTTCTTGATGCTCTGGAGTGTGCACTGAGACCTTGCAGCATGGCCGAGTGTCTCTGGCTGTTTTCTGGACACCCAGAGCAGGGTCCAGGGTGTGCCCAGCTGAGTGGGGTTGTGCAAGCTTGGAGGCAGCTGAACTGTCATGTGTCACTTAGCTATTTATATGACTTACTGGCTGGTAATCCTGGGTGTAGTGTTAAGTCATTTAATCACTTTTTCCTCCTCCTTTTCTTAAAAAAAGGGAGTTGGACTAGACGATCTCTAGAGGTCCCTTCCAACTCTGAAAATTCTGTGATAACTACCTTTTAATTGGAGACTTTGCTTTCCAAAGGGAAGTAACAAATTTGTCTTTGTTAGGGATTCTGTTGAAATCTTCAGAATTAAGCTAGCAACTCTTACTCTTGTGTGGCTGTATCAGCCATTAGAGTTGGGGTAGTAATATGAACACACTGACATAATAGTGGTAGTTAAATACATTTTCTGAATTAAAATATATAGGTAGATGACCCACCTTGATCTGATATAAACCCCTAAAGCCTGTAGATTTTCTAAAAAGTCTTCCAACTTCTGAATTAGCTGCTTTTCAGTTAAAAATTATAATAAAATTCTTCCCTCCATTCTTGGCATACAGTGCTGCTGGAAAGAGGGATTGACAAGTCAGAGCAGTTGCATAGTTCCTGTGATCTTCAATCTCTGCTTTTCTTTGCCATGTAAATGGTCTTTTAGAATGAGGAAAGTGTAGTCAAATACCTTCAGAAACAGGCCAGCTATCTCTCTGAACCTCTGACTCCTGAGACAAACTCAGATAAAACCCTAATGGTTTAATACAGGCTTCACTGTGAGGCTGTCAGCAAGGTATAGTCCAACTGCCATGTGTGGTGTAAGTAGAATTTTTGCCTTTGCTTTATTGAGGACGTGCCTTATAAAATGGGGTACTTGGGAAAGGGACTAAAGGTAAACTTCTGTAAGGCTCAAGATCTTGCAAGACCTACTGTAATTTGATTGCTTCAATCCTATAATCAGTTTTGAGGCGGTATGCCTTTTCCTTAGTGGTGCTCAGCATGACCTTTTTCTTATAACTTTTGGCCACTTACTGTACCCTAAACAAGTTATTGAAAAAGGCTTTCTAACCTGGCACTGGAATACTGCTTTTACTGATGATGAGTTGTGGTCGGTGGCTGCTTTTTAGCTTCAGAAGTGCAAATAAACTTGTAACCCATCATGCTGCACCTCTTCAAGCCTGGTGGTGTCTCTGGGTGCAGTTGTTGGTTGTTGAGCTTCAAAACTGTTTCACACCTGCGGGCAGCGTGGGGTCAGGGCTGTTTGCCAGTGACATGTGTCTCTATTAGTGTAAATGACCAGAGGAGCTTGGGGTTTGGTTTTTTTTTTTTCTTTATCTGTTGCTTTTCAGAATATTGTCCTCTCTGTGTTTTGGCTAGGGAAGAGAATACCCTCTTAGAAAGCAGATGCTCTAAAACGGAGTCTGACCTTTTCACAATGCTTGGTGTCTCTTTAGCTATTTTTGGGAAATCACAGAACTGAAAGTATTTTGTTTCCTTTCTTGTTAAAATATGAATTCTTCCAGTTGTTTTCTCTTTCTGTAGCAATGAAATGTTGGATATTTGTATGTTGTATATGTCTTTTCTTGGCTTGGCTGTGGGCTTTCCTAGTAGGAGGGCAATAAGGTCTGAAACATCTTCAGCTCTTGGAAGGGCTCCAGACTGGCTGGAGGCAGTTGATAAGTAGGACTGAAACTTTCTGTAAGCAATGTGGCTGAGGAGTGCTTTAAAGCTTGGAAGAGGGAGGGGTAAGGAGATAGTGCTGCAAACTTTCACAGGACACTTCCACCTGCCCTTAGCAGTTGGAAGAAAACAAAGATACTGGTGTCCAGCAGAGTCCTGGAGAAGAGTAAGTTGGTCTTGGGGTTAAATGGCGCTCTGATGCTGCGTAGTATGATTGCTTCCTTCCTGTCCTGAGAAAGGCACAGATGTTAAGCAGATAATCTATATCATAAATGGGAGAAAGGAAGAGTTTGGAAAGATACAAAAAGGAGTTGACATGGTCAAAGCAGTGGATTACAGCTGGATGCAGCTGAGGAATTGATATCCTTCTTTACTCAGGTTACTGCTTGGCCCTGGTTGCCTTTAACTGTGCCAAATAGTGGAGTGTCACTTCCCTGACTAGGAGGCAAATACACAAGTAATCAAGTTTGAAGTACTGCATTAGTCAGATATGAAGCAGCAAAATAAGTAGGTCAGGTACTGAACACTTGCAGTAACCTGGTGAGACAAACATGGCCTACATGTTAGGTACAGCTCTGCTTTTTGCAAGGTTTTGTATTGTTGTCATAAAATCAAGGCCTCAGTTTGCTGTGAGTTCTGTTGGATTTTTGCCATGCATACATAATGAAACTTCCAGTGTGGAGGGGAGCAATGTCAAGGTGTGATTTATGCCACGATCGATGATACAAGACATAATTTCTGCTGAAAACCAAAGTAGAGTTTAGTTATGCTCCTCCTGAGGACAGTGAAGCTGTTTGAGTAGAAGCCTTTCATCTGGGTAGCGTGCTTGAAACTGTGAGTTGGGTCCAGGTTGCTTTCAGAACAGTAAATCTACTCTACTTTAGTGTTTGAGACCAGCTCTTGCAAATAAGCCTGTTTAATCTGGGTATTCCGTCTGCAGAGACTTCCTTGTCAGAAAGGACATGTGGGTAAATGAGAGTGACAAGAAATCTGAGGCAAATGTTTTGTTCCTCTTCACAGAAACCATGGCAAGTCCTGCGAAGGATAACTATCGAATGAAGAGTTACAAGAACAAAGCCCTAAATCCCGAGGAAATGCGTCGGAGAAGAGAAGAGGAAGGAATTCAGCTGCGCAAACAGAAACGAGAGCAACAGGTAACTGTCATCTTGACTAGCTTGTGTACAGCTTTAACACAGCCAGGATTGTGCTGCTGCCAAACTGGAATCTTCAAGGATCTGTGCATTAAGGTTTGTTGGCAGTCCTCTTATTTTTCCTGTTTTGAGATCTTGGTTTTCTTTTTCTTTGTACTTAGTACAGAGTGTAGCTCACATCAAGAGCTCTTCAAACGCTTTGCCTTTGGGGAACTAGAGGTTTTTGTTCACAGATCCTTGTTTTTAAGGGTTTTTTTTTTATTAATTAGTGAATGAGTTTATTTCCTCAAGAAGCAGGAAGAACAAGTGAAAGTATGGGCTGTGTGTATTTCTTAACTCTGAGCTGGTTTTTTTTTTGGCTTGGAGGTCTATGAAAGTAAGAGGTGATTCCCAGGTGATGTATATGGCTCAGACTAAATGTTTGCTCTATGAGTGTGTCATCTACAAGCTGCCTTCTCCCCAGTTTCCCCATCTTGTTAGGTCAAATTCTGCACTTGCCTGTACCAGCGTCTCAGTGACTCGGGCATTTGCATATCTGAGGGCAAGACTTAGCATGTTTTATTATTGGGGTTTGTATGCCAAACGAGTCTTCAGAGTGCAGAGCTGTTATTAATGACTACTTTTCTATTCAGGTTGCATTTAGTCTAGCTGATGGTATCTTGTTTGAGGAACAAGAATGTCTAGTTATGAAGACTGTTCGTCATTGCTTTCTAATAATGACTCCTGTGGTTTGTTCCCTGCTAGCTCTTTAAAAGAAGAAATGTGGAGTTGATCAATGAAGATGCCTCCATGTTTGATAGTCTCCTTGTGGATTCCTATGTTAGCTCCACAACGTGTGGGGTAAGGCGCCTTTCCTTGTTGCAGTTGTGCCTGCAGATAGATTTAATGCTGAGGACTGTATAGAACTGACAAACCTCGATGGTTTTTGTTTTCTCACTTTTGAGAATGTTACTACAGTGAACTGGAAAAGTCTACCAGGAAGTAAATAGTGTGCTGTAATCTCAAATTGTGAATCTTTGGATTACTAGCTAAGCACAACATTTTGGTAGGCTGTGATGCCCTAAATAATCTTAGTGTGAAATGGAACCACTGTTCTGTCTCCTTTGCAGGAGGGTGTGATCACAAGAGAGATGGTAGAGATGCTTTTCTCAGATGATCCTGATCTACAGCTAGCAACCACTCAGAAATTCAGGAAGCTACTCTCCAAAGGTAAAAATAATTTCTTATCCCTGCCATAGGATCTGACATAGCCTTTCTTTTGCAAGCATTTGTGTATGATTATTGCTGTACAGAAGCTTAGCAGCTTTGAGCTTGGGCAAAGAAAGTTATAATCCAGAAACTTGATAATCTAGTGTGTTGCTAATGATTTACAGTTGTATGAATTGTACAGAAAGTGATTCTGGACAGTTGTCCTGCCAAGTTTAGTACAGCTTGAAATCGTTCAGTGCAATAATAGTTCATGCTTGTTATTCTCCTGCATTAGACCTATATACTGTTTTGACACTGCCTTGCTATTTCAGAGCCAAATCCTCCAATAGATGAAGTGATAAACACTCAGGGAGTGGTGGACAGATTTGTTGAATTCCTGAAAAGAAGTGAAAATTGCACGCTACAGGTAAAGGAGATTGTGTTGTGAATTCTTCATGGCATGTAGCTATTTAACCTTCACAGCTTAGCAACATGAACCCCACAGGTGCTATCAGGAAAAAGCGATGTCTTGAACCAAGGAGATGCAGGTTATATGGTGTATAGGAGAAGACAAAGGTAGCCTGTAATGCTTAGGTGAAAAAAAAGGAAATTATAAATTGCTCTAAATCACATTCTTGGAAGAATACTGGCAAAAATAACACAGCTGAGCCGCAGCAGAAGAGAATTTGGCCTTCCTGTGTCTGATATTTCTGCTGGGAGCTAGTGGAGCCATAGAATAAATGTGTAGGAAGAAATTGTGTGAGGAAAAACCTCCATTATTGGAGGCTTTTAAGTATAGGCTAAGAGTCTGTTAGAAATGGTTTAGGTAGTGCTGATCCTGCCGTGGGGCAGAGGCATGGACTAGATGGCTTCTTGAGATTCCTTCCAGCTTGGTAATAACTATAGTTACTTCGCAGGGGTTAAAGATACTTCCATACATGGAATTGGATCCGAGTTGATGACTGCCTTCATCTTTCTTTCTGCTCTCTGGCCCAAGGCCATGTATCATAGGGGTTTAGTTTGAAGAAGAACTGAGTGGAAATCTGTTTCTAAACCAAAGAATGAATGGTGAAAGCAGGGAACTTGCTGCTCAGCTCCACTTGAACTCAAGGCATCTTTGTGGTGTTAGCCAGATGAGAGGGTGAGCTAGAACTGGCTAGTCTGCACTAGATGTAGAAAAGTTTCTACTCCACATGTATTTATGCACTACGTGTCTTCACTTTTCTTGCTGGAAAATTGTTGTACAGGTGAAATGATGTGGTGTCACTGATGGTGATGTCTTCACTTGCTGATCATTTGAGAAGCTGTAGCCTCTGAGAAGGCATTTAGGAGATGTGGCATTTTTTATTTCTCAAGCAAATAAAATAGTTTCCTTCGAGTATTGAGGTGTTCTGTTGTAGTATGCTTTCTCTCTCACAAACTTTTTAGTAGAAGTTGAAAGAGTTATCGCCAAAATCTAATGACAAATACCTTGCTACATCAAGATAATTTTATTCATACTTTTGTAATTTCTTTGCTTGTTTCAGTTTGAAGCAGCGTGGGCACTGACGAATATTGCATCAGGAACTTCCCAACAAACAAAAATAGTAATTGAGGCTGGGGCAGTTCCTATATTTATAGAGCTGTTAAACTCTGACTTTGAGGATGTTCAAGAACAGGTAAGGTTCACTTCTTTGTTTGGGGTTAGGGAGAGAACCACAGTAGATTGCACACAGTAAAAATGCTATATTTAAAATGAGTGACCAGTGTCTAAAAACTGGCTTCAGATCACAAATTGAAGTATCATTTGCTTGGAATTACAGAAAAATGCTTTCTTAGCACACTACCCTTTTCTTCCTCTGTTCAGAAACTGCGTGAATGCTAAAACTGTTGCTGTTTCCTTTCAGGCTGTCTGGGCATTGGGGAACATTGCTGGAGACAGCTCTGTGTGTAGAGATTATGTCCTTAACTGCGCTATTCTTCCTCCCTTATTAATGTGAGTAGCCATGAATACTTGCCAATACAGTTCTTGAAGTCCCATTGTACTACAGCAGAGCAATATTTGAGCTGGGTGAATAGATTCCCTACCAATGTGCCATGGTGTTCACTGGGAATCAAACCATTGGTACCAGATAAACTGGCAGTTCAGACAAGTATCTGACAAATAGAGTGGGACTTGGTAGATAACATGCCTTCTCACAAACCTTTACACTGCTCTGAATCTGAAGCGGGTCCTGTTGCAGTGTGCTTGCCTTTCTGAAATCACAGGGCTTGCTGTTTCACTGTGTGTCCCTCCAGGTGCCTGCTCTTTGTGCTTGTGCTATGGATTTCAGGTGCTTCTCTGAGTGGGCTCCTCTAGGACTGAGGAAAGGGAGCAGGTCTCTGCACACCACCGTGCCCTGCAGCTCCTCAGTGTGGTGCATACCCACCATAGTCAGAAGTTCTCTCTGTCAGGAGTGCGCTCTCAAGACCTGTTCACTGCTCTGGAAGGAATTAATCTCTACTTTATCCTGTCCTTGGCAAACTGATGCTTTGTCACAAGCGACTTGGATTGTTGTACTGCTACTTCTGTCAGTCACCTGTCAGCAGTGATTGCTGACTGAAGTCCTTAGGACTCGCTGTCCTTGTTAGAGTTGAGAGACAACTCTAAGTTGTGTCGGTTGGTCTCTAGTGAGGACCATCTGACCTCAGATAGGGACATGAGTGTCTGCCTGGGCTGAAATTGAACTTGGAACTGCATTTGACTAACTTACCCTTCCTTCTGCAACTTGCTTAATGTGGAACTTGCCTTCCTCACCCCTGTCACTTGATGTTGTTAGGAATAATAGCTATTTATCCTAAGAAGTAGTTGCATGTCACTTCTCCTCTTGCTTATTGAGAGGCTCAAGTGACAAGCAGCATGGCTTGAGCTACAGCAAGTGGAATAGTGGTTTAACTTCCTTGAAATCATACTAGCTTTCCTTCTTTTGATTCCCTTGCTGGCTTCCACATCAAGGATTGTAATTCATGGTAATTGTCTCTTTAGGCTCCTTACGAAGTCCACCAGGTTGACAATGACACGAAATGCTGTCTGGGCCTTGTCAAACTTGTGCAGAGGAAAGAGTCCACCACCTGAATTTGATAAGGTGAGGAATAAATGTCTTGTTGGCAGACAGGTGATGGGAGACACCCAGTTAAGAAGTTTGGCTGAATTATTTTTGGCTGTTGGACTTCTGTAAGTCATTCTGGGAGGGAACAGGGTGAGGTTCTTCCTGCTGAGCTTGATCTTACTGTTCAGCAGATGTTTGAGTGCCTGTTTAATTTTCTGCCAACCTTTCTGCCCGGCTGTACTGGCAGCCCCTCTGCTGGACCCCTCAAGTAAGGGGGCAAGCCCAGGCTTCCCTGGAAGGTAGCATACACTCTGGGCTTCTCTCAGCCCTGTTATGAACTCTGGAAGTTGGAGACTTCACTCAAATTGTGTCTAAACTTGATTCCGAGATCTCTAAATGCTACCAAACAGAACTCCTGTAGTTACATGGGAGTTGTGGTAGCTTTCCTCTTTCCCGTTCCCGGTGTGCTACTGGCAGTAACAGAAGGTTCTACTGGCCTTTTGGGTGTCTCATCCTTCTTTGGTAGAACAGAAATGTTTTAAGATCAATGTGTTTCACTTTTTAAAATGAAAGCTCGTGTGTCAGAACTGAGAAGCCTGTGGTGAGGGATGAAATCTGAATTGAGTGTGAATGTGAAACCACTTATAAATGATTGAAGCACTCAGAGGTGTAACTGTTGATGGTTGCTGCTCTGAATGCTGAGCTATTTAGGGTTATTAAGAGTAGGAAATGGAGCAGTGCTCTTGCATAAGAAATGTAAGGAGCTTCCAAACAGCAGCATGCACAGTAGCGCTTGTTTCAGGAGTCTAGACTTGGTCCAAGAGGAGGGGTTGTAATTTTAGTTTAGCAATAAAGCCATTGAGGTAACTTTTAGCCACTGTGATTATGAGGTATGTGAACCAACAAGGAAGCTGCTGACTTTGGGGAAGGAAACTGTGGACACTTCAAGACTTGTTATCTTGCCAGTTGGCATAGCCACATGGTGTTTGCATGCAAATGTGGTGGTCCTTGACAGAATGTGACTAACCTTCTGGGGTGGTGGCTGTTGTTGCAGGTATCTCCCTGCCTGCCAGTGTTGTCCCGATTATTATTCAACAGTGACTCTGACTTGCTGGCAGATGCGTGCTGGGCTCTTTCCTACTTATCAGATGGCCCCAATGAGAAAATTCAAGCAGTTATTGACTCGGGAGTGTGTCGGCGACTGGTGGAGCTGTTAATGTAAGTATCTTGTCTCGCTGCTTCAGCCCAGTGAGACTGGGAAGCATGTGACTGAGCACGAGTTGGTATCAAAACCCATCAGAGCACTCCTTCCACCTCTCGTGGGCACAGCATCAGGTGATGGGTACCTTAGCTGACGCGGGGGCAGTTGTGGAGGAGGGTTTGAAGCAGGTTGAGAGCTGTAGTTTGCTGGATTTTCTTTCTGAGAGAAGCTGAGTATTTTCTAGTGCTGGAATGCTAGTTAATACTGTACGCTAGGAAGAACTTGTTAGAGATTGGACTGACACTTCTAGTCTGTGAAAAGAGGACTGCAGTGTCTCGTGTTCTCAAACTTCAAATATGCTTATAGAAGCCTAGTTACTAGGCGAATCAAAGACAGCAAGAACAGTGTCTAGCAAAAGTCAGCTTGGGTTTGTTTCTCTTATCTATATGGAAACTTGGACAAAAACATTTGCTGTTTGCAGTTTGAATGGGCCTCTTTAACATCTTCAGAGTTGGTAGAACTGCAAGATACTTGCTTCCAAAATTATCCTGAAAAATTCTGAGTGTTCTCATTGGGTTAACAACATCTTTGTTCAGGAAGGTGATGTAAAAGGTGAGATCTGTAATTAAGCTGAAGATGAAGTTAGGATGTTAAGGATGAAAAACATGTCTGTATTGCAAGTTTGTCTTCAGTCTCTGATCATTCAGTGGCAGTACGGTTAAGGTATTGTATGTTTCTGTATGCCAGGGGATGGAATTCTAAGTAATGCAGATGAGATACTGGGGAAAGAATCTTCTGAATATCCAGGTGCCTGTGACCTGATCGATTTGGTTTTGTCCTTGCACCATTTTTCCTGCAGGCACAATGACTACAAGGTGGCCTCCCCAGCTTTGCGTGCAGTTGGCAACATCGTGACAGGGGATGACATCCAGACCCAGGTGAGAGGAAACGACTGTCTTGCAGGAAAATGCAGGGCCTGTATGGCATATTCACTGTGTGAAAAGTGAAAGTATTTAGTTCTGTACCTGATACTGGTGATCTCACTTCCGCTGTCTTTCTCAAAAGGTGATTCTGAACTGCTCAGCTTTGCCTTGTCTCCTTCATTTGTTAAGTAGTCCCAAGGAGTCAATCAGGAAAGAAGCCTGCTGGACTATATCTAACATCACAGCAGGAAACAGAGCACAAATACAGGTACAGTCTTCTCCACCCTGCCTGTAATGATCTTAGATTCCAAACTCAGCATTAAAGATTTGGAACTTTTTTTTTCTTACCTGACACTTAGAGGCTGTTTTTGTTCACATCTTTTATTCTGCAGTAATTTGCAAATTTGCTCCTCCCAGCAATCTGCCAAGCAAGAGCTAAAAAGAGCTTGCTAATTGTTCCAACAAAGACTGGGCTGAAATGAGTCCCACACGTTGGATCATTGGAGTAAGAGGAGATGCAGCCCCTGTTTCTCCATGCTCAATTAGAGACACCCCTTGGAAAAGCTGGAGCTTGTTGAGTTTTAATTACCCTTTTAGTGACCTACATACAAAGGCAGATAAGTGGTGAAAGCACTCCTGCAGTATTGATGCAATAATAGGGATAGTCTGCTGTGCTAGTTATGGAATCGAATCTCTCGTGTTAATAGCATTTGGCTGAGGAATAAAATGGAGGAATCACTGAAGGGTATAGCTTAGAAAGTTCTTTTTGCATTGGAAAATGGACGTAGAGGTTTCTTTTGGGTACTTAATAGCCTTTTAGAAACCATGTTGCCAATTCAAATGCTTCTTACTACTCTCTCTCCCCAGGCAGTCATAGATGCAAACATTTTCCCGGTACTGATAGAAATCTTGCAGAAAGCAGAATTCCGCACAAGGAAAGAGGCAGCGTGGGCTATTACAAATGCAACATCAGGAGGAACTCCCGAACAGATCAGGTACTCCCGTGGCTCCTCTTAGGGGAACTCTGTCTGCATGCATGGTAGCTTTGTCATTATGGGAACTGCAAGACAAGTAGCAAGGGAGTAATTTGGAGAACCTCCGAGAGAGTACCTGAGACATAGGCAAAGCTGTAGCTGGATCATATACTGTGCTGTAAACTGTAGCTGCCTTCTGAATAAGGATAAGCGAGTCCACACTACTTCCCCCCCCTTCCCCTTTAGATAGCTTAGATGAGGCTAAATGTCCAAACTTGACAGATTAAATTCCAGTGTGGACTTAATTTGAGTAGCACCTGGATTTCAAAGGGAGTTAGCAGGTTTCTTAAAAGGGGGGGGGGGTATGCAAATGCAAATAAGTGGATAAAAATTAACCTTGCAGAACAGTAAAAGATATATTTTAAGGTAACCTCTTGTATTTTAGTTTGAGTCATTTCCCTTGCTCTTTCTAACTGAACAAAGGTGATGCTTGCTAGATCCTGAACAAGTGAATGTTGTTGGTGCTCTCTCTTCAGATACTTGGTAAACTTGGGTTGTATCAAGCCTCTTTGTGACCTGCTGACTGTCATGGACTCCAAGATTGTTCAGGTGGCGTTGAATGGCCTGGAGAACATACTGAGGCTTGGAGAGCAGGAAGCCAACCAGAGTGGGACAGGCATCAACCCGTACTGTAGCCTGATTGAGGAGGCCTATGGTAGGTTGTGGCTGGGGGCCTTGGTGCTATTGATTTTAAGGCCATAGGATGTATTGAAAGGTGTCTGCTGGTTTTGTTCATTGCTTTTTCGCTGCATTAAAGGATTTAGTATATTCCAAACTAGCCAATACTTGTTCCAATAGTCTGGTTTTTTAGACTTTTACGATGGGGCATAGGACAAAATACTTGGAAGTAAAAACTATCATAGTTCTGATGCAAGCTTCCTAGATCTGGAGGCCAAGCTGATAATTGTGGCTCTCACCGACTGGGAGCATTAATCAGAAATAAGATGAGCTAAGTAAAAAGTGACACTTCTGGGTCTGAGATTGCTCTAACTGTACCCTATTGTACGCTGTAGATGTATAGGGGAAATCCAGAGAGACTGAGCTTTTCCCTGGAGTGACTTAATTTGGTGGGTTTTTTTGTCCTGCTCTTAATGCTTTGAGGAACGGTTCCTATTTTGGTCTGAAACTCCCTGTATACTGCCAGTGTCTGATTTGCCCTCTCGCTAACTGTTACATTGTGTGTCCTGATTCTCCCAGTAAGAATAATTCTTGAAATTCTTGAGAGTATATTGTGCTTGGATGCTTTCTGTTCGGCAGTGGATTTAATTAGGACAGCTAAAGCTATTGCTGCCCTTCTGCTGGAGGCTACTGGGACGGGCTCTGCTTCCTTCCCCTCCCTACCCCCTGCAAGGACCAAACTGTTCACAGCCAGTTGTTTTAATTTCACTGCAATCTGATTTAGTCTCCAGCAGAGAGCTGGGAGCACATCTGCTTTAGCTGCGTCAGCGAAGCTACTATTGAAAAGGCGTTAATGCTGCCTGATGCAGATGAAATCCACAAGCAGCTCTGGAAGAGTTAGTTTTAGCTGTCAGTGCTGCTCACAAAACGCAAATCTAACACAGACAAAGCTTTTGTGGTGAATAGGGGCAAGGGTGGAGGATGGATGTGGGACGGCGTAAATATCAGAATCTCCTTGTTTCATCACATTCCACTTTTTTTTGCTCCAAGGTTTGGATAAGATAGAGTTCCTACAGAGCCACGAGAACCAAGAGATCTACCAGAAGGCCTTTGACTTGATTGAGCACTACTTTGGAGTAGAGGATGACTCCACTCTAGCTCCCCAGGTAGATGAGAACCAGCAGCAATTCATCTTCCAGCAACCTGAAGCCCCCATGGAAGGTTTCCAGCTATAATGTGCCTGGGGCGGGAAAAAACCACCACAAACTTGCCGGAAAGCAACTGGGAGCAGCTGATCGTCCCATCCCCTTCTCGCAAATGGAAGGCTAAACACCCACTCCACCTGTTAGGAAACAATTCTTCCGTCAAACAAGTAGAAACAGTGCTTTGTCCTCACGGAGAGAAGGGGATGTTCTTACACTTTTTTTTCCTTTTTGCTGCTGCATACATGTCTTTAAAGCAGGCATCTGGGTGGAGGAAGGACACTGAGGTAACAGATTGCACCTCTTGGTTTTGTTTTTTTTTCCTTTGTGGTGATCTCTCCCAACTGTCACTTCTTACCTCGGGTACTTAATTGAGATTTCAGCATTGGGTTGGGTAAGAACACAAATAGAAAGTAAGCATTCTGACAACAATAATTCTGGAAACCTGGGTTGATCTATTTAATTTTTTTGCACATGTTACTCTTTATTAAAGACTCTAATTTGCCAAGAGCAAAGTTTAGCCCTGGCCTTTCTGCGACCCTCCTTCAGCGGACAGTCCTTTTGAACCTGGGCCATGTTCCCCTGAAGTATACTGTAAATGGACAGAGAAATGGGAAGTTCTCCCCACTCCTGGGAAGATNAAGGCTTCTTCCCTTTGTCTAGATATTTTTGGTTGTTTTTTTGAAGAACTGCTAGTGGTATTTACAAGGAGGAAAAAAAAAGGCAACAAGACCCCAAAGATGGTAACTCTGAAGAGGGCGGGATGCTTGGGTGGTGTTTGGAAGAGGAAGCACAGCTGCTGTTGCACAGGCTTTGTTTGCATTGCTACTGACTGAAGTCACAGAACTGTTGAAATGGTGAAAACCCATCTTCATCTTTACTTGAAATATTATATTTTTTTTTTCCATGAGAACATGTTTGGAGTTCTGGGTTTTTTTCTGACTTGGGTTGGGGTGGATCACTGTATGGGTTGGAGGAAGAGGGCAGAGCTACACTTGGCAGCAGTGTTGTGTGCGCTGTTAACTTCAGTAGCAACAGGCCTGAGTTTTCAGGTTTACCTCCTGCTCACAGCTGGATCATGTACATTTTACTTCAAAAAAAAATCAAATCTCTGTATTTTTTATATTATATATAGGTAGATATTTGTCTAATTGGGCTTCAGAGAAAAATATATATGAAATTTCTGTAATTTATGTAAATAGAGCACTGTGAGGCAGGCACACCTGGAAATGACGGCCCTAACTCACTCACTGGTTCTCCTGCTGCTTCTCCTCTGTTTACTCACGTACTGTATAAGCGACCATAGAGCTGTCTTAACGCAGAGCTGGTAGCGGAGCTCACCCAGCTGCGATCTCACTCAACGCAAGCGAATGTGGAGAACGACACCACGTCTGGACTGGGGAGGGGGGGGCGGTGGATGGTGAGAAGCGAGGCCTGGTGCAGCTCCGCCGGGACGAGTCCTTTCTTGTGAAACGAATAAACGACATCTGTGCCGTGGGTCTGGCTCCGCTCTCTGGGCCTTTGCGGGGCCGCCCTTCCCCGGGGTGGGTGAAGGGGGGGTCGGCTGGGCCGGCGTCCCCTCTCGGGTGCGGGTGGGAGGCTCCGCCGTGCCTCCCCGTTCCCTCAGGGGTGGCGGGAGGGCTCTCCGGTGCCTTCGGCGGAGCTCCCCGAGGCTGCTACCGACGGGGCTAGGCCGCAGATGGGGGGGGTGGCGCGGGGCATGCTGGGAGTTGTAGTCCGCGGGCCGCCCGCGCGCGCACAGGGCATGCCGGGAGCTGTAGTCCGCAGAGGGCTCCCGGTCTTTCCCGGCAGCCC
>VUYV01000198.1:1510725-1523415 GCA_008711295.1 Anarhynchus alexandrinus | reverse complement strand
GGGGGGGGGGGGGGGGGGAGGGCAGGGAGAGGGGTGGCAGTGTCAAGGGCAGGGGCCCCCGAGGAGGCCATATCAGAGGAGGGAGGGGTGCTGGGGTGGGGGCACAAGGGCCGAGGCAGGGCCGGAGCAGCCGCCTCTGAGCTGGTAGGGGATGCGGCGGGCGGCCGAGGTGCTGCGGGGCCGGTTACGGCCCGTCGGAGCCTCGGGAAGGGGGCGGGAGTTGCGCTATTTACAGCAGCGGAGGAAAAAAAAGAGCGCCCGAGGCTGTGGGGCAGGTGTGGGGCTGCCAGGCCTGCCGTGGGAGCGGGCACGGCCGCCAGCCCGCACGTGGGTGGATGACACATGTGCTTGGCTGCCGCCGCCGCTAATTTTCTCTCGCCTTTTTCCTTCATAAGTCCTGTCCTGGGCTGTTCTCCTAGGAAAAGCCAAGGTCTCCGTGTAACCGCTGCAAAACGGCAAAGAAAGCCGTTCTGCGCTTCTCGTGGAACAATCCCTTGCCTCTAGACTAGGAGCATCGGCTGCCTCCGCTCCCTAATTAGCGCCATAAGTAGAGCAGAGGGTGCGGGTGGGAAGGGTGAGAACGTACATACCCTGCGGAGGGAGAGAGGATGAGGAGAGAGGAGCCGGGATTTGGGCTCGGTCTGTTAGCATTGAGTCACGGCGATGCCAGTTAATCTTTTCGACACTGATCACCAGCTCTGCCAGGGAGCTGTGGGCTTTCCTCAGCCGGGCACGCGGTTCTAGTAGATGTTGACCTTTCTGCTGTTGAGGCTCTGGTCTCTGGCTCTCCCGCTGCAGGGAGGGGGTTTCTCTGTCAGCATGCACAGGCTGCTCTGAGTTCTGAAATCCAAAAGTAAAACACAGTGGGGGTGAGGGCAAAGGACAGCCAGGGCTGAGAAAGCTCTGCCCGGAGGGTTAGGAGAGTTGCGTGCTGTCTGTGAGTCGGGAGAGGCTGCCTTGCCCTAGCAGGGGCTGCTTCCAGCTCTCTTTGCCTGGAAAATGAGTTATCCTGATATGGAGACCTTTGTGGTGAGGTGCAAATCGAACATGAAATGATGCTTTCCTCAGTGCAGAGCTGCAGGTGGTAGCCTATGCCGAGAACAAGTTCCTTCCCAGTCCAGGTTGAGGACTCCTAAAATCCTCCAAACTGTTACTACTTAAAATTGAGTATAGCTGCTGTTTCTCTTTCTCTAGGGTTTGTCAAGACTAAGCGGGGAGAAAAGTCACCATGAAGAACCAAGGCGGGGAGACCAAAGCAGCCCCACGGCCTGCTAGCTCTTCCAAAATGAGCGGTGGTCTGGTGCTGGAGGAAGGTGACTCGCCGGAGGCTGCGGCACCCCTGGAAGGTGGGGGGTCTCTGGGGCCTGGGGTGCGCCGCTCCCTGCCCACAGCTGATGGCAGTGCTGACAGCCCGGGCAGCGAGATGTGGGAAACACATGAGGGCAGGTTTTAAGCCTGGAAAGAGTCAGGCTGGTGCGTTCTCTGTATGAGGGTGGGCCATCGTGTCCAGCTCTTTTGGCTTTTATAAGAGCAGCTGGGACTTCCAGGGTAGAAAACCCTCGTTTCTTCCTATTTCTGTGTGTGTACGGTTCTGAAGTAGTTACCGCGTCCTGACCAAAGCGTGGAATTGATTCTCACCTGAAAATGATGGGTTGTTTACCGTTGCTTAGACCTTAAGGGTCCCCTGGAGAAAATGTCAGACAACTCTTTCCTTGGGGCAGTGTTATGTTGAGTGACCAGCCCTGTTACTGGCGTTTCATAAAAATAACTCTGGAAGATGAAACCCAGGTCTAATTGAGTAGGTGGTTAAAACTAACCCTGCCTTGTATTCTGATGCCTAGTAAATGTGGGATGTAGGAAATCCACGGCCAGTAGAGTTAGTTGAATGACCAACTGCTGTAAGACTCTCATTTGGAGAAACTTTGGAAGCAAAGTGTACTGAAGGATGTGCTGCCTGCTCTTTCCCCAAGTGTCTGCTGTTGGGGACAAGATACCTTTGATCTGAGACAGTACAGCTGCTCTTGTATGTGAGGAGGGAGGCTAACCCAGGTTTAAAGATCTATTGTAATGTAAAAAAGCCTGGCTCTGGGGATATTAGCAGGCAGTTCCTATGAGGGAGAGCTCACGCACAACCTGCTTTCGTTAAAGGATGGTGGGGAGAGGGGGGAATTTTTGCTCTTGACAGATGTCAGGGGCTTGGTCATGCTCTCGTGATCAAAAGAGAGGCTGTTAGGAATGCACCTCCATTGTCAGGGCAGCTGGCTGGAGACGCAGCCAGAACAAAGCAGCTTATGTTGCTGCAAGTTTAGCCAGCCCTGGTGCAGTGGGGTGCTCGGGAAACCTTCCCTTTGCCGTGTGTTTATAGAGACCAGAGAATAGTCGGTGTGGGGGAAGTCTCATGCTTTTGTCTCCCACAGCTCCTCTTGCGCAGGAGGACACCAAGTCCTCCCGGCCTGCCGTGCGTGACGTCTCCGAAGAGCTAAGCAGACAGCTTGAGGACATCTTGAACACATACTGTGTGGATGCCAGCCAGGAGGGTCCAGGTGAGGACGGCGGGCAGAGTGAGCCTGCAGAGCCGGAAGAAGCTGAGAAGTGTCGTAGCGAGTCCCCGAGGAACGGTGACCAGGAGACGGGCAGCCCTGAGATGAACGGGGAGAAGGAAAGCACGAAGGGGACTGAAGAGTTTCGACCTGGTGAGGAGTGTGGGGAGCGGGATCAGAAGAAGGCTCAGGAAAAGAAGAAAGCCAAGGGCCTAGGTAAGAGGTTCCCTGCTCTGGTTGTGCCGCCAGCCTGAGAACTTCAGTGCAGACATTGATTTTATACTGCAGTAATTGAAATAAGCGCCTCAGGTGCGTGATGTGCCAGCAGTATTTGGAAATGATATGGGATCTTGTTTTGTGGTATGTGAGGAAATGTACTGAGTGCTGCAAAGACACTGGCTGCTGGTGGGTGCTGCTGCAGCCTCTGAATTCTGTGGATTTCCCTTCTGCTGGACACAGCTCTCTCTAGCCAGCCCAGTTGTGGTTTCCCACTCTAAAAACCAGGTCCCTCCCCAGCTGCTTCAGTTGTTCACCAGCTGTATGTGGTGAAATCTGTGGGGCAGAGCCCTGAGAAGGCACTGGAGATGGTAACTCTGGCCCAGGGCAGGCACGGCTGTGAGACATGGTTTGTCTCTCCTGTCCTTGCCCTTACGAGCCAGAACCCCATGTCAGGGATTTTATTTATTTATTTATTTATTTATTTATTTATTTATTTATTTTAATTCTGTGTCTCATTCCAGGCAAAGAAATCACTTTGCTGATGCAGACGCTGAACACCCTGAGCACGCCAGAGGAGAAACTAGCAGCACTTTGCAAGAAATACGCTGAGCTGGTGAGTGCTCATTTCTTTGTTCCAGGCTCTGGGGCTGGGGGAGGACACTGCAGCAGTGAGCGCGGGAGCTGCTTGAGGAGGCAGAAGACGGCTGTAGATTTTTTTTCTTGATGTCAAGAGGGACAGTCCAGGAACACACGCGTAGCTTTGTTGCGTGTGTTCTGGGATCTCTGCAGTGCTGGGTGTCCAAGTATCAGAGGACAGATGTTCCTTGGTCCAGCCAGGCGTTGTCATTTGCAGAAGTGTAAGCGTGGACAGGAGTATTTTTAGCAAATCTGCCTGTGAGAGGACTTCAGATCTGTTTTCTCTCTGCTCCTCTAACGTGGAAGCTGCATTCTGTCCCAGGAGTGTCCTGTGGCCAGGTCTGTTCTGCTGAGCCTGCGTGTCCCGATCTCTCTGCAGGCAGGGCCAAGCTCGGAGTTGGCAGGCCCAGCTGTGACAGAAGACCGCACAGATACCTCTCCTGTCTGCACCACTCAGTCGTTGCATTTCTGTTGATAATTTCCCAGTAAGAAATGTGCGTTTGGCAGAGTCCTTGTGCACATTCAGCCATACAACACACACAGAGTCTGATGCCACATTTAACGAGAGCTGGGCATAGATCTCGTTCTGGGCATGGATCTGGTACAAAGGAGAAGTGTAGGACTGTCTGAGTGTCCGAAGTGGTCGTATTCACATTTTCCCTGTGCTCAGAGTTCTCCGTTTGAGCAACATGAATCTTTCAGATTCCAGCAGGATACAAATTCAGGAAGGAGAAAGGCCTTGTCCAGGGGACCTTGGGCTTTGCATCAGTCCTGCTGTGCTCAAAAGTGGCATCTTTTGCATTATAAAGCTCTTGTCCTCCTCTCAGGGCACAGAGAGCACTTCTTTTGGTCCCCATGTCCTCTCATAGGGGTGCAGCATATTGACCTAGTATGTTTTGCTGCATCTGTGCTCTGTGCTCCCCTGTCATAGCTGGAAGAGCACCGTAACTCCCAGAAACAGATGAAGATCTTGCAGAAGAAGCAGACGCAGCTGGTGCAAGAGAAGGACCACCTGCAGAGCGAGCACAGCAAGGCCATCCTGGCCCGCAGCAAGCTGGAGAGCCTGTGCCGCGAGCTGCAGAGACACAACCGCACCCTCAAGGCAAGTGTTTCCTGGGCACTATTCCAGGAGCTGCTTCATCCCAAGCGCTTGGAGCACTTGCTGTGAGCCATTTTGGCAAACTTACCTTTACCAATGATTGCCCACAGTCTACCATCCAGGGCAGTGCTTTAATTTTGCTGTTAAGCCATCGTTATCCACAGTGCCTGAATGTTATTTCAGGGTATATTCACTGGAGAAAGGGAGGGGAAAGGCCAAAGTTCCTTCCTGATTGATAGAAACAACAGTGGGAGGCTGGGCAGGTTCAGAGCATCACAGTTTGGGCATTCTGCTCACCTGCCTGCCCAGCACAGAGGCTGACATGTCCCTGCTGTCTCTGCCCTCCTCACGCAGGAGGAGGGTGTCCAGCGTACACGGGAGGAAGAGGAGAAGCGGAGAGAGGTGACATCCCACTTCCAGGTGACGCTGAATGACATCCAGCTCCAGATGGAGCAACACAACGAAAGGAACTCCAAGCTGCGCCAGGAGAACATGGAGCTGGCAGAGCGGCTCAAGAAGCTCATCGAGCAGTATGAGCTGCGGGAGGAGGTGGGTCAGGGCAGGAGACCTGGTGTAGGGCTGCTCCGGTACATCCATTCTCCCCAGTAAAGTGTGTTTCTGCTGCTGGAGGGGAGAAGGAGCCTCTGGGCTCTGGGATTTTCCCTTGGGGTCGCTGCCCAGACAGCAAGGACTGGGCTGAGCATGTCAGTGACTGGTGGTGTTCCCTCGGCAGCACATTGACAAGGTGTTCAAACACAAGGACCTGCAGCAGCAGCTGGTGGACGCCAAGCTCCAACAGGCACAGGAAATGCTGAAGGAGGCAGAGGAGAAACACCAGCGGGAGAAGGACTTTGTAAGTCTTACAGTGATTCTCCAGTGGTTGTGAGTGCTTTGCTTTTTGCCATGTCCCTCTGTGGACGCTTTTTGGTGTTGGATCCCTGAGTGTAGAGCCCAAATCAGATCAGGCCGTCCCAGCAGTGCCCATTCCCCCAGTGGCTTCAGGAGCAAGGCTGGAGCCCTGCTCTGCTCCTTGGGATTCTCCCAGCCCACTGCCATCTCCAGGCCAAGTGCCAGCCCTGCAGGGGCATGTTGAGAGCCTTCCCTGATGGCAGCCAGGTAACGGCTTCTGCTCTTCCCTAGCTGCTGAAGGAAGCTGTGGAATCGCAGAGGATGTGTGAGCTGATGAAGCAGCAGGAGACCCATCTCAAGCAGCAGGTGAGTTACCCCATCTGTGTGCTCAGCCTGGTTATTTTGGTTTGGTTTTCCTCCCTCCCTCCCTCAGCGGGGAACAACCCGGAGTTCCTTAACCTGGAAAACGCAGGGGCAGGATTGCTGCTGGGTTTGGTATTGGTGAGCCCGTGTCAGCACAGTGTGAGCTGAGACTTCCTTCAGTAATTCTGCCTGCTGGGAGAAAGGGGCCTTGGTTTTTACCAGCGCATTCCCCAGTGCTGGGAGCAGTCGTGTGATCATACCTTGCTGAATCAGACCCAGCAAGTGCCTCCTGCCAAGGCCAGGAGATGTTTGCGGAACACATCAGTCTCTGAGGATGTTTCCTAACAAAGAATTTTTCCACGTTCCCTGGTACCTAATGTTGGCAGAGCAGCTCTGTGCTGCCAGTTTGTTTGTCATAAAGTCCAGTCACGAGATAACTACCTCAGTTCTTGGCTGACCTCTCCCCTCTCCAGGGGAAGGCTGTCAGGAGGTGCTGTGGTGAGCGGTGAGGAGCTGTAACCTTGTCTCTCCCCGCAGCTGGCTCTTTACACGGAGAAGTTTGAAGAATTCCAGAACACCCTTTCCAAAAGCAGTGAAGTGTTCACGACATTTAAACAGGAGATGGAGAAGGTGGGTAACGCTTTTGCTGCCCAGCAGCGCTTGTGCAGGCTGGAGGCGCTGCCTGTCTGTCTCTCCTCGATGCTTCTGTGAGCTGGAAAAGCCGTAGCTCTGTAGTTCTGTTTAGTTTTGCTGGTATTAAAATCAGCCACGAGCTGGCTGCTCCCTAGAAGATTGATACCGTCCTTGCACGGTGAATTCTGTGTCCCACCTGTGTCAGAACAAGCAGCACCACCCCTGTTCCCTGCTTTGTTGTTACCTGCTGGGTGTTTCCCTCTGGTAAAGCTGACGGCAGCGGCACAGGGAGATGTTTCCCAGGACAGCAGAACCTCGCTGTCTGCGCTGGGAAAGTGGGTGCCCATCTGAGGACACATGAGATGTAACTGACTACAGTGCTCTGCCTGTGGCTCATTTGTTCCCTTTTTGTCACTGTGATTCTGTAGATGACTAAGAAAATCAAGAAGCTGGAGAAAGAGACCACAATGTACCGTTCTCGCTGGGAGAGCAGCAACAAGGCTCTCTTGGAAATGGCTGAAGAGGTGAGGAGGCTCTGGCTGTCCTTCTGTGCGGAGGCAGGCAGCTGGTGATGCTCCGTGTGACCTTGGGCTGGAGCTGAGGGATCGCAGGACAGCTCCTGTCTTATTGCAGGCAGGCTGGGTAGGGGGTTTTGTTTTCCCTTCAGTCTGATTTCCTTCCCGGTACATGGCAGTAGGAGCCCTCTGTCACATGGCAGAAATGACGGTTAATTAGTGCAGAGGTGTGTGGAAGAGGTCAGATAGTCTCAGTGGCACTTGGCCTCTGGGGGAGCAAAGGAAGAAGGAAGCAGTGACGATAACATCGGGTCCTTTGAAAGCCAAATGTTTGCTTGGTCACAAGTATTTTCCCCTTGAGCTTCCCTTTGAGGTTTCATCTCTCTCCCTTTCTGCCTCTCTGTCCCCAGCGTGGTAGAGTCTGAACTGCCTCTCTATTTGCAGAAAACCCTTCGGGACAAAGAGTTAGAGGGGCTTCAGGTGAAAATCCAGCGCTTGGAGAAACTCTGCCGAGCCCTGCAAACGGAGCGCAACGACCTCAATAAGAAGGTGCAGGACCTGTGTGCCCACGCGCCCCGGGCAGACACGGACCTGTTGGAGCCTTTGAAGGACCCATCTCGGGACGGCTCCGAGGCGGCGGCGGGAGGTGCTCCAGCAGAGCAGCGCCTGGCTGAGGATTGCCTTCACTCAGGAAAGCCGACGCACAGCACGGATCCTGCGGAGAGCCTGGGAGAACTGAGCATAGGAGCCTTGGGGCAGAGTGGGACTGAGGAAGGCACTCAGGGCTCCGACTGAGCCCATGTGCGGTAGGCAGAGGTAGGGCGAGGGAGGGTACCGTGAATGTTTCCGTAGACTCGAGCTGATGCCCCTCTCCTGGTCCTTGGACAGGCGCGAGAGGACAGCCCTCCTGCGGATTTGAGATTTCCTAGCTTAGGTTTTTGGAGGGTTTTTAAAATTTTTATATATATATATATGATATATATATGATATGTGCAGGGCAACGTACACTTTATATATGGATATACATGAAAACTAGAATGACCCACCTCCCTGCGTGTGCGTGAATAACTAATATATGGAGACTCAATTGATCGTCCCTTTCACTAGAAGACCTTGTCATTGGCAGGCTGCGACTCCCCGAAAATCGCGCAGCTCAGGAAAGCGGGTGCGTGGATCTGGCCCGGCGCGCGGCGCTGGGACAGCTGGGTGCGTCGCCGCCTCCACCTTCACAGTGACTGTCGCATCGAGTGAAAGCAAACGAGGCTGAGCAGGGGAGAACCGAAGTGTTTCCCAGCGCTGGATTCTCCCTCCCTCCTCTGCATCAGGCAGGAGGGAGCTCCCGGACTTGCTCTTCTTTCCTCGTGCCCCGGCTGGCAGCTCTCTCGTGTGCAAGGGCGAAAAACCCCTTCTCTGTGTGGGTTTTGTGTATTGAACGGGGACAAAAAAAAGCAGAGAAATGGGGAGTGCCCAGTTCACCCAGTCCTCCTGTGGGGCCTTTGCTCTTCCCAGAACCTGCCAATGTCTCAATAGCCTTATGATTCACAGTTGCCTCTTTGCTATACGCACATGTGCACAAGTGTATTAAACAGTTAATCCAAAGGTCTAATTCCCAAGTGTTTTGCACAAGCGCGTGTGATCAGTTGTGCAACAGGATGGGGAGGTTCCACTGAGCCCCTCTGTCCCCACGTCGGGACCTCCCCGGCCCATCCCTCGGTGCCGAGCGGGTGGTCTTGGAGTTTTCCACAGAGCTGAGGCTCCAGGAGGGTAAAACCTGCGTCTGCTCCACAACCTGCTGCTTGAGCCGAATCACCGGGACCAGCACAAGGACCGTGCTGTGGGCTGGTCCCTTCCAACCCTCGCAGGCCCTACAGTCTGGCCGTGCTGGTGCTGTCACAGCCCTCCCTTTCTCCTTTCCTTCTGCTTTCTCAGAAGAGCATCTCCCAAGTGCCGCTGTGTCTGGGAGGGTCCCTGCGGCCACTGCCCACAGGGTGAAGCGCTCACCTGAAGGACGCTGTTGTGCTGGGAGGGTGTTAATGGACAGAACAGCACAGGGCTTGGGGGATTTCTCCTTAGTTTCTCAAGACTCTGTTCGCTATTCTTTGGGAGACCTTCACTTGCTTGGAAATCTCGCTGCAGCTTCTCTTTACGAAAGACTTTATTTTCAGCATTGCCTTCCTTTTGCTTGAAGCTGAAGTGACCCGTCCGGCGCCGTTCCTCGCAGTGGATGTGTTCAGCGCAACAGCTTTGGTTTCTTTTCCAGCAATGCAGCTGCTCTTGCGTCTTCTCTCCGCCATTGTACGGTGCCCTCGCAAAGGACCTGCCTCCCTGTCCGCGGGAGCTGCCTCCGCATCCCCCTTCCCTCCATGGGGACTCCAGCGAGTTCAGGTCTAACGAAGGTGGCTGTCTGCAGCAGAGAAGGGGTCTAACGAGTCTCTGCAGAGCCACAGTCTTGGACATCCACTGAAATGTGTACCCTGGAGCTGCGTGTGGCTTTGTCTTGCGGCCCCTCACTGTCAGCGGAGCGTCCTCCCGCGCAGGGACCCTTTTGCCTCCGGCAGCAGCCCCCGAAGAAGCAAATGTCGCTCTTGCCTGGTGGGAGCCCCCCGTTCCCAGCAGCCGGGTTGAGCGAAGGCTGCAGCCGTGCTCCAGACTTTTCTCCCTGCTCTTGCAGTAAAATAAAAACCTCTTAGAAAGTCACCAACCCCTCTTTTTTTTTTTCCTTTTCCCTGTGATGGTACAGATAACCTCTGCGGGGGCTGTTATATGTATCTTCATCTCCAATAGAAAAATGCCCAGCACTGCTGTTGTTTCTCATTCCTTCGTCCGTGTGCTGCCTCAGACCCCCCCTGTGGGTCTGGGCACTGGTGGTATCGAATCCCCGACAGGCCAGTCCCTGGCGTCCAAAATTGTCTAAGATTGGCTTAAAGTCCTGCAAGGATTTAAATAAGCCGCATTCAGTTCTGCGAACGCTGTGGGGACGAGACCTGTCCTCAGTCTCGCCCCCGCGGGAGGGCTGGAGGCTCATTCCTGCAGAGACGGATCCTGTGGTCACGCGAGTGCGGTGACGCCGGGGGGACGCGGGGTAAACCTGGGGGGGCTGGAGGGGGTGGCAGGGGGGCACCCGGGGCCGGATCCTGCCCTCTCCCCATGCCCGCACGAAGCCGATGCCGGTGCTGCGGTCGGGGCCAGGCATGGCTGTCCTGCACACCGCTCAGGCAGCCGGTGTCCGGCAGTGCCACCGCCCTGGGGACAGGCCGGAGGAAGTTCCCTTTCCCTTTAAATGCAAATCTCAGCCCTGGGGCTAGGACGGGTGTCCGGCGGGCGCGGGGTGTCCGGTGGGCTTGGGGTGTCCGGCGGGCTTGGGGACGCGGCTGGATCGGCACCGCAGGCCGGAGCGTGGCGTGGCGCAGGTCAGTCCCCCTCCCCGCTGCGGCCGGAGGCTGCGGACAAAGGGGCTCCCACAGCCCCGTCCCGCCGCCGCGAAGGGCCCTGGGGGTGACGGTCCCCCCGCAGTCTGTGGCCCTTTCCTGCTGAGGGCAGCCGGGGTCGCTCGGCCCCAGGGCACGCGTGCCCGAAATCCTCTTTTCTGCAGCGTTCAGGAAGACACTGCGGCCGGATCGGCAGCTCTCAGCCGCGTTTCAGCCCTGGCTTTGCTCCGCGCCGCCATGCTCCAGCGCAGACGCCGGGATAACGCAGCCTGAGCGCAGCTGCTGGTGCCCGGGAACGGGGGATCCGAGGTCGGGCTTCAACCCTCCCACCGCCACCACCTCCCCTTCGGGGGACCCCAATCCTCCCCAGGGACAAGAAGCCCCACGCAGGGAAGGGGCCACCGAGAGCTGCGTCTGTCCAGTACCCTCACGTCCGTCGGGATGGAGGACCGGAGGAAGAAGCGGAGCCCCAAGGCCTGCCTGGCCCAGCCGGCGCCCCCCGGGGCCCTGCGGCCGCTGCCCCCCAGCAAGAGCACGTCCTTCGCGCTGCCGCTGCCCACCCTGCCCTCGCCCAGGCAGCGCGCCCGGCTCAGGCGGTCAGTGCCGGTGCGGGGGTGATGGTTGGCCCCGGTGCGGGGCTCGGGCGATGCCAGCCTCTCCGTTCCCCCCGTGCAGGACGAGCAAGGAGCGGGGGCGGGCGGGCGGCACGGGGACGGCGCGGGGGGCCCCGCTGCAGCACAGCTTCCTCACTGATGTTTCCGACGTCTGCGAGATGGAGGGAGGGCTGCTCAGCCTCCTCAGCGACTTCCACTCGGGAAAGCTGCAGGCCTTCGGTGAGGGGCAAGGGGGTCGGGGGGGAGCAGAGGGGACTGGGGGTCCAGGGCTGGCGGGCTGTGACGGCTCTCGGCCATGGGCGCAGGGAAGGAGTGCTCCTTCGAGCAGCTGGAGCACGTGCGGGAGATGCAGGAGAAGCTGGCACGGCTGCACTTCGGCCTCGATGTCTGCGTGGAGGAGCTCCCCGAGGAGCAGAAGAAGGCAGCGGCTGACAGGAACCTGGACCAGCTGCTGGCACACGTGAGCGTCACTCCCCTCGTCCCCTCCCTGGCCCTGCCGCCATGGCTGGCATCCCCACCGGCCCCGGCCTCCCTGCCGGCACCTCAACCCTGGCCTCTGTCTTCCGCAGCTGGAGGAGCTCAGCAGCTCCATGTATCCTGGGCCGGGGGTGATGGTGGCGGTGGCGGCAATGGCAACAGTGATGGTGGCGGAGATGGTGTTTGGCAGTGGTGGTGACGGCAGTGATGGTGATGATGGCGGTCGTGGCATCAATGGCGGTGATGGTGGTGGCAGTGGCGATGGTGGTGATGGTGGTGGTAGCGGCAATTGGTGGTGGCAGTGGCAGTTGGTGGTGGCAGTGGCAGTGATGGTGGCGGTGGCAGTTGGTGGTGGTGATGGCGGTGATGGTGACAATGGCGGCGGTGGTGGCAATGGTGGTGGTGGCAATGGTGATAGTGGCAGTGGTGATGGAGGTGGCGGTGAAGGTGGTGGTGGCAGTTGTTGGTGGCAATGGTGGTGATGGTGGTGGTTGGTGGTGGTGATGGAGGTGGCAGTGATGGCAGTGTTGGCACTGATGGTGGTGGCATGGGGACGGCGCTTTCCCTTGACCCACGCTCAGACAGAAGCTGCACCTGGCCGAGAGCCCCGACCCCGAAGACGCGGCGGCCGGACCCTGACCCTGCGCCCGGCCCGGCCGGGGGGTGGCCGCCACCAGGACCCCCCACGGGAGCCCCACAGCGGGGCCACCCCCGCGCGGAAGGGCCGGTGGAGGCGACAGCGGTCACACCGCGCGGGGACAGCGGGGCCGGTGGGGCCAACACCGACCCCCCCCCCCTCCGTCCCCCTTCCNCGGAAGGGCCGGTGGAGGCGACAGCGGTCACACCGCGCGGGGACAGCGGGGCCGGTGGGGCCAACACCGACCCCCCCCGCTCCGTCCCCCCTCCTCCGCCCCCCCTTCTCCGCCGCCATTTTGGTGGGACCCGCCGTGACGGGGGGCGGTGGTGAGGGGGCGGGGCTTGGCGGCGCGGGCGGATGACGTCATCAGGCGGCGCCCCTGTTGCCGAGGCGGCGGCGGTCATGGCCGCGGTTGTGGGGCCGCAGGCGGAGGCGGAGGGGTGGCGGCGGCTGCTCCGCGCCGTGACCCGCCTGCAGGTGGGGGCCCGCCCGGGATGGGGGTCCTGGGGGTGCCGGGATGGGCGGGGACCCCTGGGGGGACGCGGTGGGGCCCGGCTGGGAGGAGGTCTCTCCGTGGGGAAGACACCCGTGGGGAAGCAGGGCGGCGGGGCGGGTGTCCCCATGGGGGGGACACCCGTGGGGTAACATGGCATGGGGGGAACACCCGTGGCGGGGACGTG
>VUYV01000198.1:1473612-1510633 GCA_008711295.1 Anarhynchus alexandrinus | reverse complement strand
CCGGGGGTGGTGGGGGGACTCTCAGCGGCTCCAGCAGCCCCCCGGCCCCGTGCCCGCAGGCCTGTGTCAGGGGTTACCTGCTGCGGAAGCGGTTTCGGAGCCTGCGGGCAGAGTACGAGGAGGTGGTGCGTGAGATCGAAGGGGACCTGAGCCAGCTGGAGTGGAGGGGACGGATCCTGCCGCGGCCCGTGTTCATCCCTGAGGTCCGTGCGTCGGGACGGCGGGGGCTTCTGCAGCCCCGTCTGGGGGGGGCACGGCGGGTGATGGGGCCTGGCAGATTGGGCAGATGATACTTTTGCAACATAGACCCAGGAACCAAATTAAAAACGATAATTACATATCCCCAGCCTTTAAGGCTCACCCTGATTTGTGCCCCTGAGACCTCAACTGGGGATTTCTTCCTCCGAGTGAAGCTCTACCTCAAGTCAAATGCCTGACCTGTGCAGGTGACTCCCGTAGGTCTTGTCCCCAGGCACCCACCTCACCCGGTCGTACTGAACGGCCAGACCCTCCTGCGGTGGCTGAGCGCTGTACTCTAATGTTTTTACCACTTCTGGAAGGAAAGCCCTTTAAAAAGTTCATGATGGTTCAAACCAGAGCACGTGGGTGTCGTGGCAGGAGTGGTGCTAACGGTAGATCTCTGGCTGGGACAGAGCCCGCAGCACAGCCACCTTTCAGATCTTTATATCTTCTCCTTATATTTCACTCTCACATGTTGCCCTTTAGAAGCCAACGCAAGGCAAGCGTTCAGGTCCACAGGAGGCCGTACCGAGTGACGAGGCCAGCGCAGCAAAACCGCAGGAGGAGCTGGACACCTCTGAACCAGAACAGGACTGCGGCTGCAGCAGCGTGAAACCTGCAGCCCAGCCGCAAAACGAGACAGAACTGAGCTCTGCAGGTGAAGGCGATGGAGTGAGCCCCCCAAATCTCAAGGCCGATGCTGATAAATGCACTGAAAAGGGGTGCAGTGCTCCAGCAGAGAGCGAGGACTGGCAGGATGACAGCAACGTATCCGCTGCGTGGGACAGTGCTGTCCTGGAGGCAGAGTCCCTTGAAGCCTGCCTGGGTAAGAGACGGGAGCTGGCGCACAGCGTGTGCTCTCCTGCATGGTCTGAGTGACCTAATGGTGAGTGCCAGGGGCACAGTAGGTCCTTGGAGAACCAAAACCTTGGGAATATCCTGGAGAGGTTAGAACAACTCAGTGCAAGAGAAACAGTAGGTGCAATCTGAATCTTTGTTCTAATAACAGGTTATTCTTCCATTTCTTTGCAGGAATTCCACTTGAGGACATAAAGAAGCTTCCTCGAACTCGGGCTGGTCTCCAGTCGTACAGAAATCACTTGATCATGGAGTTGATGTGGTTGCAACAAGCTATTGTCAGCCGTAAAAACGTAAGGGCCTGACCCTGCCTCTTCCAAAACAGTGGGTCAAACCAGTGCCTGCGGGTAGCCAGAGCGGTGCCGTCTGTGGTGGGACTGGGGTTGAACAGTGGCGGTTCAGTTACCCAAGGATTGGACTGGATGGTGGCAGTGCCCTTTTTTTTTTTCCTTCTCTTGGGTGGGAGGGAAGAATGATGAAGGAAAACAGGAGCTGTTTAGATGTGGTTACAAGCTTTGCTCCTGGCCTGCTACAGAGACGTTGCTACTTTGATAACTACCCTGTCTGTACAACGCAGTGGTGCCTACTTGGGCACTGGCCAGCGTAGTGACCTGCTATTTGCTTTGCTTGAAAAGTGAGATTCCTGCATCTTCTGGCCAAGTGCAGTGATTTTGCTGGCTAATCTGTGAGGGCAGGTGCTTTCCTACTTTTAGGTCTCTGGGATTTAATTGTTAACACTTGATTTTCTTTCTCTTGCAGTACTTGATGCTGAAGCAGAGGCTGGGAACTCCTGACCCGTAGGAGGACATTCCTGAGCACGAGGAGCATTTGTATCGACATGGAGAGGCAGTGGAGCTGCAGCACCGCAGTTGTGACGACCTCACGGACAGCAGCAGCTTAGGGGAACTCCAGCTCCATGGGTTGACGTTTTCCACTTCAGATGAATGTGGCAAGAAAGCCTTTTCTTTCTTTTAAATGTGAATATTTGGTCAAAGCAGGGATTAAACATCACTGTGAAGCCAAGGAGGTTGTTGTATGTCCTGGAGGGAGTCCCAGTGAGGCCTCTTTCCACAAGAACCCTATTTCTGTTGGCTGAGCTGGATGGTCCCAAGGGAAAATCGAGGCTGGGAAGACTGTTGCTTACAGAGGGTGCTTTCTGACCGGCTGATTGCTTGTGATGGAAGTAAAATGCCTGAAGGTAGCAGGTGCTTTGACCTGCAGGAAAAAGCTCTTCTCTGCTGAACTGTGGGTGACCGATATGTGTATCTGAGCTGTGTATTTGGGGTGGCTCTGGATGTCACAGCTCTGCAATATCTGGGAGCTCCAAGTGTCATGGTCGGCTTTGGGGAACACACGAAGTTAGGAGGAGAGTTTCTTAACTTTCCTGTGCAGTTGGTGGGGAGCGATGGCACGTCAAACCTGACCTTCAGGAGATGAGGCTTGGGTCCCGACTTGCACATCTCTGGCCGTGGTAATATCTCTCTGTGTGGCAGTCACCTGGAGAGAACGCCAGGTGCTTCAGGGAGCGAGTAAGGACTTACGGGTTTGGCGCTTTGTCTGTATGTTGCTGTACTTCAGGGGCATTCGCAGTCCCTCAGAAAGGGACTATACACGTGGTGCTGTGGTTCCTCACTGTGACCCTGAGTCTTCTGTGCGAACACTCTGCGTTCCCACTGACTGAACGGTCACTCTTGCCATGTGGCAGATGTATCTTTCTGTTCCTGATGATGCTGACTTTTTTGTGAATAAAAAGCTTTCCTCAAGCTCACTTCGGAATCTGTCTATTCCTGTCTGGCTTGCCGCCTTCTCCTGGGCCGAGCCAAGTGAGTCCATGGCCTGCTTTGACCCATGGCAACTTGTTCAGTGCAGAGGGTGGTGCATCTGCTGGGATGTGGATGTTTGTCCAGTATGTGCAGAACAGAAACCCACTGCACTTCTCATGCACATAGCAAATGATGGCGAGGGGGTGACAGCTTGTAGATAGGGGGGCTCTGGATGGGATGTGAGCTGCTGCCATAAAGATACTGGTACTTAATGTACCTCCAGGCTGGTTAATCTGAGCCTGGTGGCCACAGTGGCTGGTGAGGGATCTCATAGTACTTGGTGTTTGAGGATTAAAGAGCTGTGTGGTTCCTGGTTCTCAAATAGAAAGGTGCTCTGCAGGTTGTTTGATGTGGCCTCCAGACAGGCCCACAACTTCCTCCTGCTGGGCCTGCATCCATGGAGACAGCCAGTCGCACCAGACTGCGCTGGGGAGGGACGGCAGAGCACGAGAGTGGCTGGTCGGAAGGGTTTGGGCTCGGCGGGAGGCTGGCGGAGCTCTCCTCTGCTCCCCACCTTGGTCTGTCTGCCACTGTGGTCAGCGGGGCTTGCTGGACCCCTGGGGGATGAGCTCCTGTGGCTTAGCTCTGGCACCTCCAGCCAAGAATGTGGTGGTGTATCGCAACGGTGACCCTTTCTTCCCCGGGAGGAAGTTTGTAGTGAACCAGCGGCGGTTCCTGACCTTTGAGGCGTTTCTGAATGAAGTGACCAAGAGCATTCGTGCACCCTTGGCTGTGAGGAACCTCTACACACCCAGGAATGGCCACCGCGTCGCTGAGCTGGGGGACCTGCAGGACGGGTGCCAGTACGTGGCTGCGGGCTTTGAAAAGTTCAAAAGGCTCAAGTGAGTAGACGGACCTTTGGTCTCTGTGTTTGGTAAGCAGCTTTAGATCACCTCTGTGGGGAAGGTATCGGGGTGTGAATGGAAAAAAGAGGTAAGAGGGGTACAAACCCAACGAAAAACAGGCCAATTACTTTCTTTACCTATTGGAAACTACTGGACATATTCCAGATTTCACGGAAAATGCAAATATTCCTGATAAGGTCACTTAACTCTCAGAAGAAAACACATTGGGGGAGGCATGCGTTCTCTGGCAGGATGTTGTGATGGGTGCTGCTCTGCCTCCCGTGCACCGTGTTTTGTGGCGTGTGGGAGGCTCTGCTGCCCGCTTCCTTGGCAGAGCCGACAGTCACACTGTCTCCACTGACACATACTTTTGTTTTGGTTTGATGTTTTTTTGGGTTTTTTTTTTTTTCTTTCGGTCCTGCACAAAATAGAGCTGTTTTGGCTCATCCTGAAATACAAAGGCTTAAAGAGGATTTTGTGGCATTACTTGACTCCTGAGGGGACACGTATGTGTGTCAGGGGAATTTGGCTCCCTGGTGTGTATTGCATTGTGTTGAGGAGGTGGTCCAGGCTGCATTAACAATGGTCAGCCCTTGGAACAGTGATTAACACAAAGGAATAAAATGTTCTGGGTGTCTTTAGCATGAGGATCTGAAATGGTCTGTATTTGGCTGGGAATTTCTTAAATATAGCAGACTTTACTTTAGCCTGAAGTTCTGGGAGACCCTGAGGTGAGGCATCTGGAGAATCATTTCAGAAGTGACCTTAGTGACCCACACGCCTGGTGGCGATGCACCAAGGCAAAGCAGTTGGTTGTTTTCTCACTGCTCTTTAGTCAGCCACAGCCCAGTTGGTATGTGGCAATGTTCTTGTCTTGTTCTCACAGCTATTCAAATCGCGGAAGGAAGGAGGTCCGTGGGACAAGGAACAGCCAGGGTCTGCAGGTGAGTCCCTGCGCTGAGGGGGGACAGGCAGGAGGGCAGAATGAGGGGGGAGATACGAGAGACATTAGGGCTGGCACTGATGAAACTAAAGTTGAGATTTAAGGCTGCAAGATGCCCAGTGGAGATGAGGCAAAAGCGCCACAGGAATCTGTAGGACATGTGAGACAGCGCAGGGGCTGCTGCTGTGTACCTTCTGCCCCCCCCCCCCAACTTAATGGTGCAGGGGAAGGATCTGTGCTCAGAGGTTTGCTGGCAATCCTGGAACGCGCTCAGCTATATGAAGAGCCTCTCCAGCCTAGCTGTTGCTGACAACAAACCTCACTTAGCAGCAGCAAGCCTGAAAGCTGGGCAGGCAGTGTCCCAGGGCAGGCAGCTCCTGACGAGAAAAGGGAACAGCCCTGAGAGGCTCGGTGCCAGGGCTGTCGCTCTTCTTTGCACTGAACTCGGTCTCTAGTTCCGCACTGTAGCTCCCTGGAAGTCAAACGTCTTGGCGCGATGGCAGAAGCGTACCCACCTGCCCTGCACGATACAGTAAGTGTCTCTGTTTTCTCCTTGGAGGGTCTCTGGGAATGTTTTCAGAGGCTGGAGGACGGAATTTCTCTGTGAGATCCTGGGAATGCTGCCCCACAGGGACAATTCCCAGCTTCTACCAGAAATATTTTTTGTAAATATTGTTCAGGCACCAGTGGCTGTTTTTTTTCCCCACTTTCCTGCAGGAATACTGGCTCATCGCATGCTCTGCATTGTTTCTACTGCAGCGTTTTCCGGAATGGGGATTTGCTGAGCCCTCCTTTCCCACTGCCACTCTCCAAGAGCACCCCACTGCAGTGGGACACGCTCCTGGCCACACTGACAGAGAAAGCCGACCTGCGCAGCGGGGCTGTTAACAAGTGAGTATCCAGATAATGCACTGCTCGCTCCTCTTTCCTTAAGTCCAGAACATGTGCAGCTCTGATTGGCACAGAGGACTGGGAGTTCAGACACCCATTTCTAGTCTGCTTTCGCAATCTCATTTGCTTTTCAGGTTTTCCCATCTTTAAATCAGAGATAACCCCAATGTCCCGGGTGCTTTGTGGGGAGGGCTGATGTTGCTGGTGGTCTGGTGAAAAAGCAATAAGCAAATAAGTAAAGCATGGCATAAAAAGGGGTTTATGTCTAGGGAGAGGGGAGTTTATACAACAAATACAGCCTACCGTCTTGTACATCTGTCTACTGACACCCAAAGAGAAAGCTGAGATATACTGCATCTCGCTGATCACTGGGTGTAACGTTTCGGCGTACTTCCTTGGAGTAATACTAAGAATGATTGATCCTCTCTGACTTATCTCAGTCCTTTTTACCACTTTGCACATGTTTGCTTCCACGCTGAGAGGTTGTTCACAGTCTTGAGACAGTTCTAAAGCCTTTGCTGTCTCTTCCTCAAGGCTCTGCAGGCTGGATGGAACACAGGTGTCTGGTGGGGAGGAGCTGGTGAATGGTGATTACTATGTGGCAGTGGGAAATGAGGAGTACAAAAAACTGCCTTACTTTGAGCTGCTGGTGCCCCGGGATTCTGCATACAAGACGCTGTGGTATGTAAGCTGTGTCTGAGTGGTTTAAAGAGTCATCTCGGTGGTGGTCTTCAGCTAAAGCCATCCTTTCTGTAGCCCTCCCGTTCAGTGCTGTCTGCCTTGAGTCTTGCCTCATGTTTTGGAAGTTTAGGAAGAAACAACGTGTTTTCAAAGCTTTTGGTGTAAGGGTTAGCCCCTGAAATCCAGAGTTCAGTGCCAGAGAAAGCAAGTGGTTTGGGTGTTTCTCAGTTAAGTGTTCATCGAGCACCTGCCCATGGGGCCGGGCAATGAATTTCACAGGCCTGTGGTGGGCAGTGTGGTACGACAGGAATGTGTGCCACTGTGGAGCGTGCTCTACCTGCCCTGAGAAAAAACATCTCTGGGGGCTCTCTTCTATGGGAAAATGGGAAATCATGTCCTCCTATAGCTGACTTCTGCCTGATGCTGAGAATCTGCTGCTTCTTTGTTACAGGAACCACCCAAATAGCAGGCGCAAAAAATACCACAGAAGGGTAGGTGGCTCAGTTGACGCGGGACTGTTTTTGCACTGATAGCAGTTGCTTTTGGGCAGGCATCCCTCCATAAGCAGTGGATGTGTCGAGCAATCTCCATTCCCAATTGCCATGGCGGCAGCATCCTTACTTGGTACCATTCCCAAAGGAGAGGAGCTAGAGACATCAATGTGGCCAGATCACACTTGAATTAAATCTCACTGCCTGAAGAAAAACTTCTTAAGGTGGCCTCACTTGCTGCTTCTCCTTTTTGGCTGATGGGTAGGGAGAATTCATTCTGGAGCTAGGATCTCTTTCCTGCTCAACGCCCAACAGAATCATAGAATCCTAGAATGGTTTAGGTTGGAAGGGACCTTAAAGATCATCTAGTTCCACCCCCCTGCCATAGGCAGGGACACCTCCCACTAGACCAGGTTGCTCCAAGCCCCGTCCAACCTGGCCTTGAACACCTCCAGGGATGGGGCAGCCACAGCTTCTCTGGGCAACCTGCGCCAGGGGCTCACCACCCTCACGGGGAAGAATTTCTTCCTAATATCTCATCTAAACCTGCCCTCTTCCAGTTTGAAGCCATTCCCCCTCGTCCTATCACTCCATGCCCTTGTAAAAAGTCCCTCCCCAGCTCTCCTGGAGCCCCTTTAGGGACTGGAAGGGGCTCTAAGGTCTCCCCGGAGCCTTCTCTTCTCCAGGCTGAACAACCCCAACTCTCTCAACCTGTCCTCACAGCAGAGGGGCTCCAGCCCTTAGAGCATTTTGTGGCCTTCTCTGGACCTGCTCCAATAGATCCGTCTTTCCTATGTTGGGTGCTCCAGAGCTGGACACAGTACTCCAGGTGTGGTCTCACAAGAGCAGAGTAGAGGGGCAGAATCACCTCCCTTGACCTGCTGGCCACGCTTCTTTGATGCAGCGCAGGATACGGTTGGCCTTCTGGGCTGCGAGTGCACAGAGACTAGATAAAGCAGCTGAGCTGTCCTGGATTGTCCGTTGAAACTTGCGTCTGTGCTACTTGCTTTTAAAATTTAAAATTTCCTTTTCCCTTTTTTGTTTTCAGTTTGGTGAACTCTGTGCCACCTCCCAGGTCAGTGCTGGTAACTCTGCTCTCCCTGAACCACCTCAACAGGTAAGTAATGACTGCAGAAAGTGTTTTATGTCTTCGTTGTATCTATTTCACTTGTAACATCAACTTAAAACCCTGGTCAGAGAGTACAGTGTTACAGCTTTGTGCCAGTCAGGACCAAGGGTCATAGGGGAACATTGCAGTGTTTGGGGGATTGCCCTGCAAAACTTCTCTTGTTTTATAAAGTGTTTTATCAAGAAGGCCTATCAGAAGTGTGTGATGAATACTTTCAGCTGGACAGTCGCAGGGTGCAGACCACAGGAGCTGCAGAGAAAGACCAGATCCCAGCTGCTTTTCCACAACTGCAAAGGCAAGCCAGGAAGTCTCACCTTGAAGAGGAAGAGTCCATTTTCCATGTTAAACCTGTCCGTGCAGGACAGAAAAGGAGGAAGAACAGGAATGTGCAGCACTGGCCTGATCAAGGTAAAGGACACTGCTGTAAGTGTAGAGGAAGACTGGCTTTACTTGGATGATACAGGACAAAATACCTGCAGATGCACTGAAAGAAAGCAATGATGCATCCAGTAACTTCTGTACTACCTTCCTTTCCTCATCTGGGCGCATATGAGGACCTTTCTGTAGCCTCAGCAAGACCAGGCCATGGCTCTTTGCAATACCCATTGAACAGCTTTTTTCTTTTTTTTTCTCCTCGCAGAAGAAAGTGTCTATAAAACCAGGGATCCTAAGCATGAGGTGCGAGGTGCCCAAGAAGTAAAAGAGGACGAATACACAAGGGTGGATGTACCCATCGATCAGGTACGAGAAATTATTTTCTGCCCTGTTAGGAGTCTCACTGCAGCAGGGAAGTACTCACGGTCCCACTAGAATCTAGCCCTTAGGAGACAGCCTCTGAGAACACATCAGTGGATAGTTTATAGCAATTGCTTGGGGAAGTCCTTCCATTTTCACACTTGTTTGAAATCCTATTTGATAGGTTTACAAAGCACTGCGCTTCTCTCTGCAATGTGTAAAGATGAAAGTAACCACCAGGGGGAACTTCAGAAACCAGAGCACAGTGTGTAACTGCAGGGCTCTGCATTTTAGAAAGCTGAGAGATTGTCATCTGGGTAATGAACATTTCCCTTCTGGAATGCGAGAGTTACAGCTCTCCACTGCAGTAAAGATATCAAAGGCTTTCCTGGATTTTTCTTGTGTGTACTACTTCTACTCTTACTCCTGTTCCAGAGAGTTGCAGAAGAACTTACACCGAAAGCCAAAACAATACACCACAGTATTTATTCCACTTAATGGTTCTATGAAGCATGTAAAATCCTTCCTGTCTGTGTTCAGATTTCTTACACTAAAATTCAAATATAACTTGTTAAGCAGAACTTACCTGTAGCCAGGTGAAGCTTAGAAGCTAGCATAGAATAAAAATGTAATTCATAAAATGACTGAATGCATTTATTAGATAGTAACAAGTTTAAACCTTTTTTTTTAAGAGAGAAAAGGAAAAGTAGTTCTTTTTAAAACAAAATTCTGTGTGAAAAATGTCTGTAAGATGTTTATTGTTTGTTTTAAACTTTTCATAAGGACATTTAGAATTGATGTGATGTGATGACATGCATTATATTGTAGGTGATTCACACTTCTGCCTAGGTAGTCTCTTTGGATTAATTAGAACTTCAAAGGAAAACAACTCCTTTGAACTTAAATTAGAGAAAGCTCTAGTAAAGAATTAGCTAATGGTTCCTGTCTCCTTGGCTCAGTGGGGAGCCTGGTGTGCTCTGTTTGCTTTCCAGGCTGGGTCAGCTTTTCTCAATGGGGTGGGCACTCTGATGCCACTGCTTTCCATCGGCCTTTCCCCCCCTGCCTTGAGCACACTGCTATACAGTTGGTACTATTTGAGTGTCATAGCTCTCCTCTGCAGTGGGAGAGAATCATTAGGCATTAAATAAACTACCTCTGAATTTAATGGAGAGACCCAAGTTTGCATACCAAGGCTGAGGTAAGACTGGAATTGGAATCCAGGAATTTAGTCCCAGAATCTTTCTGTAATAGCAAAGTGCTATATTAGTAACTGCATTTCTTTCTCGCTGCAAAAAGGCACAGACTGCAGACAAATCACAGAAGACTGTGGCAAGCAAAAGGGATGCCAGTGAGTCTGAGGATGAAAAGCACTCAACGACATTTCCCTCGGCAGCCAAGAGCTCTGAAGAGTTCACACAGAGACTGTGATGGGAGAGGGACAGTTAAGTACACTGCTGTCTGTACAGCTGCAGATAACAAAAGCATGTGAATCCTGGATTTCTGTAACACCACAGACTGGCCAAGCTTTTTGACAGATTAACAAACTCTACTAAAATCAAGCATCCTCACCATCTAGGCTTAAGAAGCAGAGCACCAGTGAGCAATGCATCAGGTGCATGATGTTGTTAAATAATGAAGATCTTCCCCCTTTCCTCATCTCTCTGGTGTGATAATGTAGCACAGGAGACAGCTGCTTTTCTGAACTCTAATTATACTGGTTTGTATCTGAACTTGGGAAGGAAGAATTACCAAATAGAATATATGCTTTTATAACAAAATGTCTGCCAGGAAGTTTATTCTATCTCAGATACTTCTTACAAAGAGATTTCATCACATCATTATCCCTCTCATTTGGAATGCTTGGGTAATGTTTGCAGCAATCAAACCCGTTCCTAAAAATACCTACATCTTGTTTCTGTTTACTTGTTTTAGGAGCACCTGCCTGATTTAGGAAAAGTCATAGTAATAAACAGCTCTTGTATTAACCCTCTTTGTGCAAGGCTTTCTCTATTTCCTTCCCTAGTGTTTGTGATTAATTACAAGGGTAACCAGGGTTTCTTCTTCTGTGATCTATCTGGTATTGTGGACTGGTTAATTTCACTGAAAACACTCTTCCTTCCCTAGGACAAACTGCACTGTTGTTATTTTACAGATGACAGGCACTTTACAGGACTCCAGTGGAGAAAAGCCGTGTGGTAACCTCAGTGTAAGGGGCTGTGCAGGGTGACCTGGTACATTACAGCTGAGCGGAATGGAGGGAGCCACTTTCACATGCTTGGCCATAAAAGGGAGAGTTCCTAAGTAGATTCCTTCTACAGAAAAACCAGTTGGTCCCAGAAGCTCCTGTTGAACAATTTATTAACCATTTATTATCCCTCTAGAGCTGAACAAGACAATTCAGTCATCTTTGCTTTGAAACACCCACAGACAAAAAAAAATCCTTAACTGAAGACGTTAAATAGGATGTCCTTGCAACATGCCTTGTTCCACCCTGGTGCTCAGGGAATACAGTCCACACTTTCACATTTTTTGACATCCTTGTGTCAAAATACAGCCTCCTAAGTGCAACCAAGCCAAAGGGTCTGCTGCTGAGCCTGATGTTCCCCCTCCTACCACAGGGGGTTACCTTTGAACAGGTTCTCTTCCTCTGCTTCTCGCTGTGTCTTGTTCACGAACCAGCTACACAGAGCGCGACTCCCAGGACAGTGAGCAGCATTCCTGCCACAGCCCCTACAGAAATGAACAAGAATATGTTGGGAACTTGCATAATTCAACGCTGGTCAGTCACACCTTCTCACTGCTAAATACATGATGCTCAGATGTCACGGTAAATAGGATAGCATAAATGTCTGGACAGGTACAACCTGGACCAGGTGAGTTCTGAAGGGGTTTGGATGTTTGGACTGCCTGTGTATGTTGAGCAAAGCATGTTTCTAAGAAAATACTTGCTGATACTGTGTCTGGCTAGCAAGAACCAGGCTTAAATAACATAGAAACACTTTAGTGTATTCCTACAGCTATTGTGCCGGGCCCTGGTGTTTTTAAGCTTTCTGCCATTTTCTGACTTTCTGAGCAGGGTAATGTTATTGTAGGATGTAAGGGAAGGAAAGATGGATGAGTGTTTACATTTGGGGTCTTAAGGGGAACTCCTTTTCCATGGCGGGCATATTATTTAGTGCTTTTCTTATGGTTAAACGTCTAGTTAGGTAAAGGCTCAGGCCTGTAAACTCTGTTAGCTTAGAATAGTCAATTCTCGCTTCAAATTTACTAGCCCTGCCCGCTTATAAGTCCATTTCACTTCTCTTTCAGGTTCTGTAGCAAGAACTACTACTTCACTAGTTACAGCCCTTGTGTGGGTATTTGTTGTATTTCAGGAGACCAGAGGGTAGCCCACACTATTAAGTCGGCAAATGGATACAGGAGACAGTGTGAGGAAATATTTTAAGCGTAACTTACTTTTACCTCCGATGTCCTCTCCCAGAATCCTCCCAGTGACCAGTGTGACTATCAAAGCCATGGAGTTACAGAGTGGTACTGCCAGGGACAGATCTGAAATTGAACAGTTTTAACACACACAGTTTAAAATGGATAATCTTGTACAAATCTTAAGACACGTGTTTTATTTGTCATGTTTAGCTGGGTCACTAGAGTAACCAATAGCATTGATCCTCCCAAAATCCCAATCAACCCACTCCACGAAAGCAATAAGAACTAACCTGCAGATGCCAAGGTGATGTAAAAGAGGAGAGATCCACCTTGATTGAGCAGAAACGGCACCATGTACTGTGGGAAGAACACAGGTCTATTAGTTATTGCACACAAATCCACAGTGCACCCCCAGCGAGTGGGCAGCAATGGAGCACAGACTCACTCGCACTGTGCCGTGTTTGGCGGCGGAAATGCAGCATGCTGGCAGTTCCGCTGCCAGTCACAGGCTGCTCAATGTCTTAGTTCCCCAATCTGCAGAAGGCACGCTGTGCTTATTTCTTGCAAAATATGAGGGTTAATGACCTGCTGCCTACAAAAGCAGTCTCAAATCTGCATGGGAAGAGCAGTGCTATAGAGCAGTAAATGAAATATTACTGAAGATAAATAATTCTGATGATAGATGGAATATTTAACAGTTTAAAAAAAGTATTGAGTCCAAAAGTAGACAGATAAGAATGATTCCTAAGGCAGTTTGACACCCAGTAACCTCCCTGGCCTGGGAGCCCAGACAGGGTCGCACCTTGTAGTTGAGGCCCAGGAAGCGGATCTCGGCCAGCAGCTGCTGCAGGCGGCCTTGGCGTCGCACCTCCTCCAGCCCCGCTGCGCCCGTCCGCAGGAACGGCCCGGTGCTGCCCCACAGCACGGCCACCAGCACCAGCGCCACTGCCTCTCCTGTGGCACAGCATGGGCTCAGCGGCCTGACAGCCCCAGGGGAATGCCGGTCTGCCATCACTGCCCTCAGAGGGCCTGCACCAGCTCAGCCCATCCTTATCACCCTGCAGAAGGCCTGGCCTGGCCCACTGCCATCTCCCAGCAGGGACAGCCTTCACCAGCCCAGCTCACTGCTGTCTCCCATTGTGAAGGGCCCTGCTCTGGGCCTGCTCCCGCATTCCTCTTGGGGAAAACCCCTGCAGCAAGCCCAGTCTGCAGCCACATCGCCCTTAGTGAAGGCCCCTCAGCCTGTGGCCACACTACCTCGAGGAAAACACCTCAGCCAGCCCAGCCCGTGGCCACATTACTCCCACAGAGGAGCTTGTGGCCACCTTCTCCCTTCAGCAGACCAAACCTACGGCCACATCCCCCCCTCAGAGCAGGCCCCACAGGGGGCGAGGCCGCGGCCCTGTTCCCCCCTCAGAGAAGGCCCCTCCGGGGCCCAACCTGCCGCCACGTCCCCCCCCCTCAGGGAAGGCCCCACAGGGGTCCAGCCGGTGGCTGTTTCCCTTCCCGAGGGAACTCCCCGTTCTCCCGCTCAGGGCAGACCCTCTCCCAGCCCGGCAGCGGCCTCCTCGCAGCACCGGAAGCTCACCCACGGGCGCCATAGCGACGGTGACGCGTTTCCGGTCCGGCGCACCCTCTGACCCGGAAGCGATCGTGCGGCTCTCTCGCCTCACCGCTGCCGCCATGGTGAGAGCCGGGCTGGGGCCGGGGCCNGGCCCCCCCCGCGGCCCAGGACCCCCGGACCGGGGGCTGAGGCCTCGCCTCGCCTGAGGCATTAAATGGCGTCTCCCCCCTTGCAGAAGCCGATCCTGCTGCAGGGCCATGAGCGTTCCATCACGCAGATCAAGTACAACCGGGAGGGAGACCTGCTTTTCACCGTTGCCAAGGATCCCGTGAGTGCCTGTCCCCCCCACCCTGGAGTGAAAACCGACCCCTACAGCGATAATCGAGCGGCTGTTCATCAGTCCCATTAGTTAATCTGTCTGGCGCTTGGTTGTTTTTCTGCTCCCAGATTGTCAATGTTTGGTACTCGGTGAATGGAGAGAGGCTCGGCACCTACAACGGCCATACAGGAGCCGTCTGGTGCGTGGACGCAGACTGTATCCTTTGATCGCAGAAACCAGTTTGTCTGTCCCATATGTTTTCTTTATATGTATGTTTTCTTTATATGTTTTCTATATATGTTTTCTTTATATGTTTTCTTTATATGTTTTCTTTATATGTTTTCTTTATATGTTTTCTTTATATGTTTTCTTTATATGTTTTCTTTATATGTTTTCTTTATATGTTTTCTTTATATGTTTTCTTTATATGTTTTCTTTATATGTTTTCTTTATATTCACTTGAGTTGATCCCTCCAAGCTGCTGCACTGTTTCCTCTTGAAGAGGATAGCGTGTTTAACTCTTCTGCTGTCTTTCCCTTATTCCATCTTTTTTTGGGTATTTTTCTTCTTGGGTTGTTGTTTGGGATAAAGTGTGCAGAGTGCCCTGTCTGCTGTCGTTTGCACACCGTTGCTTTTGCTGTGGTGGCCCTGGGAGCTCAGGGAAGGTGTCTTGAGTTGCACAAGGTCTTCTGTCTCTAATGTGGGCAGCAGATAGCGGAGACAAAAATGTGCAAAGGTTGTGTTAATGCAAGAGCTGGAACCTTTCTCTTGAATATTTCAAGAGGAAAGTTGTGGGCTTTCTAATGGGAATACTTGGACTCTGTGTCTGTCTGTAGTGGTTTGCTGGTCCTGGAATGGAATTTGTCTAATCTCTGTGTAATGTGGCTTTTTAATCTTGTGTATAAGTATTCTCTGGGAATTTGGACAGTAGCTTTTTGGGGCTGAAAACACGCTGATATTCCCTAACTGGTGACCTAGGGGACACACGACATGTGCTCACTGGCTCTGCGGATAACAGCTGTCGGCTCTGGGACTGTGAAACGGGTAAAGGCTCTTCTCTTCCCATGTAGCTGCATTTGAGTCAGCTCTGTCCTGCCATGAAGTCTGCTAAGTTCGGAGTGTGTAGTGGCAGCGTAATGTGTGCTCGTTTGCCCCTCTGAAAGAGGGCTGGATCTGAACTCAGACTGCTGGAGGGGCGGGTTTGTGTATGTGCCTGGTTTCTAGTGAATATTTAGTGAATTTACTCACTTTACTGCCCAAGTAGTCAAAGCGTGCAGTTAGAGCTTGTAGGTCACCAAACCTGCTTGTCAGCTACACCTGATGCTCTCATCTTCCCTCTGACTCTCCCGTTCAGCTGCTCGTTTTCAGTAACCTTGCAATAAAATACCTGGTGAAGTGACGGTTTCTGCTCTGTGTTCAGGAAAGCAGCTCGCCTTGGTGAAGACCAGCTCAGCGGTGAGGACGTGTGGCTTTGACTTCGGAGGAAACATCATCATGTTTTCCACAGACAAGCAGATGGGATATCAGTGTTTTGTGAGCTTCTTTGACCTCCGGGACCCCAGCCAGATCGGTGAGGAATCCGGGCCAGTGCCTGCACCAGGGAATAAGGGGAAGCCTTGGTCGCCGGAGACGGTGCCACTGTGTCTGTCTGTCTCCTTCCTTCCTGCAGAGAACAACGAGCCTTACATGAAAATCCCCTGCAGTGATTCTAAAATCACTAGTGCTGTGTGGGGCCCTCTGGGAGAGTTCATCATTGCCGGACATGAGAGCGGAGAGCTGAACCAGTTCAGTGCCAAGGTCAGTCTGATAAGGAACAGCATCTCCCTCGGGCAGCAGTGTCTGGGGAAGGATATCGCAGCATTCCTGTTGTGGTCATGAGACAGAAGATGGGCTTTTTGGCTCAAACCAGCAGTTTCATGGAAAGATAGTTAAAATATGTGGCTCCCTTAAGCAAGGCTGATGTACCAACATCTTCCCTGCTGCTGACAGCGACATCTCCTAAATTGTTTTTAATGGAGAAGTCGCGTGTACGCTCGTTTCGCTTGCCAGCACACTGAAACTGCCTTCTTTACCCTTCAGTCAGGGGAGCAGCTTTCAAACATCAAGGAGCACACCAAGCAAATCAACGATATTCAGACCTCCAGGGACATGACCATGTTCATCACTGCCTCCAAGGACAACACAGCCAAGGTGAGGCTTCCTGTCGGAAGCGCAGTGGACTGTTGATGTTTGCTTGCAGGACCTCTGCTCAGGGCCGTGGTATCGCAGAGGTCTGCTCCTTAGGAATTTGAGTAAGTGTAAAATCAAAGCTTATAGGGAAAGTTCAGTGAGAAAGGGGAAATTAAGAGCCAGTCATTGGAAGCAACATTGCCAAAATTAAGGCTGCAGTTTGCTACCTCTGGAATGTGATAGAGGTGAGATTTGCCTTGGGCCAGTATTTTGGGATTCTGGGGAAATGTTTTTGGGATTTGCGTGCCCATGAGCGACTGTAGAGCTAATGTCTGCCCAGGTGAGGGCTAGCAGCCAGATTTGTGTGAGTTAATTGGGCGGCCAGTGCTCTTGCAAAATAACTCTCTCCCTTTTGCGCCCTAGCTATTTGATTGCACGACACTCGAGCATTTGAAGACATTCCGGACGGAGCGACCGGTGAACTCTGCCGCACTCTCCCCCATTTTTGATCACGTAAGAATAAGCCTGCTCATTGTAACGGTCTTACTGTGACTCCTGCGTTGTCCCGAGTAGCTGGAAGGCAGTGTCGCCAGTCCAGCTGAAAAACATGACTGTGGGATGGGTCTGGGGAATTTTGCTGCTGTCTGGTGCAGGGAACAAGACTTTGTGTCCTCTGATCTTCAAATGAGTGTGTCTGGGAGGTGGGAACTTCTCTGGGGCCGGAGTCAGACCTGCTCATGAGTTTGTGGGATCTGCTGGGTTAGTAGGAGGCTTCCCCAAGGCTCAGCTCCCTCCTCTCCTGGCTGAGTGGGGTGTAAGCGGCACTGAAGTGTTGTGGCTTCTCTCCTTTGCAGGTTGTGCTTGGTGGTGGGCAAGAGGCCATGGATGTGACCACGACCTCCACCAGGATCGGCAAATTTGAGGCCAGGTTGGTCCTTTTCCTCTGGCAGGGTCGAGTCCTCACCTGGAGGACTCCTCACAGCCCAGGGGTGCTGTTCCCAGAGCATCTTTCTCCTGGCAGTGTTGGAGGAGTCATTAAACCTGCAGAACTTTTTTTTGAGGCAACCCTGGTTGTGTCCCTAACCAGGCTCCTGACATCTTGTGACAATTTAAATCTTCCTTCTCCCAGGTTCTTCCACTTGGCTTTTGAAGAAGAGTTTGGCAGAGTGAAGGGTCACTTTGGTCCGATAAATAGCGTCGCTTTTCACCCCGATGGAAAGAGGTGAGGATCTCTCTGGGTCTTGCAGCATGCCCCAGACAACCGTAGCCCACCTTTCAGTCAGGATATGGTTGGGCTCATAGGAGCTCTGCAGTGGGAACGGAGCTGGCAACTTCCTTAATTCTCCCATTCCAGCCCTGCTGTATCCCCCCGCGGCTGGCCGGGGGGTTCACACTTTTGCCCTCTCACACATTTTGACTGCTGGTATTTTTTTTTATCCTGTGACTCCTTTACTAGTTTCTGGAGGGGGTTGTGAGAACAGACTTCACCACTGTTTGGTATAAATCTAGACACTGTGAGCTCCTGACAACATCGATGACTTTGTCTTGTCTTTCTTCCCCTACAGTTACAGCAGCGGAGGTGAGGATGGCTACGTTCGCATCCATTACTTTGATCCCCAGTACTTTGAGTTTGAATTTGAAGCTTAAAGGAGGACTTCTTCTCCTCTTCCAATCTGTTGGCTCCTGCGCAGAACTGTTGTAAGGCCTGACATTAGTCTGCTCCGCAGGAAGCAGCGGGAAGCAGTTAGCAGCAAACTCGGGGGGCTGTGTGAAGGTGGGGAACTGGAAACCCAACCGGCTCGGAAGGGCAGGACTGGCTTTCACAGGAGGTAGTGAAGGCGAGGAGGGGAGGTGGGTTGGCTGCCTGCCTGCCCTTGGGGATGCTAGCTTCCTGCCCTGCTGGGCATATTTATACATCAGGGGAGAAAAAAAAATCATCAGGAAATAAATAGAAATCTTTTATAAACACAAGGAAAAGCACCTCTGTGTTGAGTTTTCTTTTTTGGTCTGAAATAAAACTGACCCGAGCGCTTTGCTTTCCCAGCTCTCCTGGCAGTGCTTTGCTCCCACCCATGGGCAGACAGCAGTGCTGTTACTGCTGGGGCCTCTGTCTGCCCCAGGGTAACTCTTGCCCGGGGAGGATCCGCAGCTACGGTTCAGGCCCAGCCCTGAAGTGTGAACAGGCTGGAAGCGCAGCAGCCGGTCATTGTTTTCCAGATGACACACACGCGCCCAGTTCTGGTGCTTTGTTTATTTGCTGGACTGACCCTGAGCCAACTTTTCTCATGGAACAGTTATTTCCTGCACTAGGACGCTTGTGTTGCAAATCCTCATCCTTCCAGCCCTCTCGCCCCGTGTCTGTCTGTCTGGAGGGGTGGTTTGTATCTCTTTCCTTCCTCGAAACTGGGTTCAAGGGTAGATTTCCCGAGCTGGCTCCCAGCTCGGAGCGACTGACGCAACACTTAAACTGCAGCCAGCGTGCCCTTTGTGGAGAGGGTGTTGCTGGATCAGTGTGTTCTGCTGCTTAGTTTTTGCTGCGCTCACCGTGCCGGGCAGGGGCTGCGAGCCAGGCACGCCACGGCGGGAGCTGCCGGTGCTACCGGGCACATCGAGCTCCCGCTGCCCCCTGCCCTTCTGCTTCTCCGGCAACCCGGGTACGAGCGCTGCTGAAATCCTGCAGGGGAAGAGAGCGGGAAGGAGCCCCGCTTGTGAGGGAGCGGGGCTGCTCCTGCCCCTACATAAGAGCGGAAAAGCAGGCGTGGGCTGCGAGACCACTTTACTGAAACAAGCTCGGTCTGTGCTGCCCAGAGGCTGCGAAAGGGAGTCTGTTCCCCCCTCCCAGAGCTGTCCTTCGGACTCCGCGGGGCCTGTGTCCTGCACAGCGCTTCCCGCGGAAAGCTGCAGCGTCACCTTGGCTCGGCAGCCCGCGGGGACCGAATTGCCCCACGCTGCCGTTCATCTTTCGTTCTCTGTCTGGGCAGTGGGGTCGGAGAGGGACTGGCTCAGCCTGTTCCCTGCGCTCTCCTTGATGGGGGGCTCATTGCCCTCTGCTAACCGCTGGATCTCTGCCCAGGCCTCGTCCAGGTATTGGGATGAACGGATCCATCGGAAGAATAAACCTAGGAGAGAAGGGGCCGTGTGTTACTTCAGCTGTGCCATAGCCCTGTCAAGACAGGGAAAAGCAGAGCAGCTTCCCCTCACCCAGCCCAGCTCGGAGCTGAAGATGAGTTTTGAGAGCGCTGGACCCAGCTTACCCTGCCAGAGCTGGATGCTCTGCGGCTCGACGGAGGGCCAGATGACCAGTGTGTTGTGCGAGTAGAGAGGGTTCAGGTACTTCTTCCTCTCCCCAGGCTGGTTCAGCCAGGCCCAGAGGGAGTGCGTGTTCTCCTTCACTTTACACAGGGACCTATGGGAGAGTTGAGGCGCGTTTCACTCCCTGCCAGGCGTTGTGGGGCCAAGTTTGACCCAAGCTGTGACCAGGAGGGCTTCGCTCTGCCCTGTCTGGCAGCACGAAGGCAGGGTTAAGCCCTCCCGCCCCACTCGCCTCTCTTTCTCGTTGTTGCAGAGGAAGGTGCCGTAGACGGAGGCGTAGGCGTTGTCGAAGAGGGTGAGGAGGAGGCGCTCGCTGAACTCCAGGGAGAAAGGGAACTGGCGGCTCAGCTGCCACACGCAGTCGAGGAAGAGGAGGAAAAGCGGCGCCTCCTGCTTCAGCCGGGCGTGGGAGTAGGCAGAGCGGGAACAGCGGAGGTGGAAGGGATGGCCGGCCTGCGGGACCCCCAGGGGCAATAAGAGGAGTGAAGGGGAGCTGCGAGTGCCCAGCTGGGCTCGGGTCCTCACCCCCCTCGGGACCGCCGGTCTCACCTCGATCCACTCCCGCTCCAGCAGCCCCTGGAAGCCCACCAGCGTGCGGCAGGACGGGTCCAGGATCACCTGGGCCAGCGCCGTCACCAGCAGCGTGGTGTCCATCCCCTCTGCCCCGTGCACCAGCACGCTGGCCTCCTCCCTGCGGGCAAGCGCGGGCGGTGGGGGCGATGCCGGCTGTGCCAGCGAGCCCGGGATGACGCCCGAGGTTTGTGCCACACGGAGAGCGTTCCATAAGGAAAGTGGGGGCTGTGGGGCGGCAGACCCCCCCTTACCTGTCCATGCACTGTGCGGCCAGGCAGGCCGTGCTCAGGGCCGCCTTGACGTGGCTCAGCCAGCGGCAGCTCTCCAGCCGGCTCAGCCACCGGTCCATGTTGAGCGAGGTGTCGTTACAGGCTTCCACCAGCTTAACGAAGCTCTCCTGCAGCGGGCGGCCTCTGGGAGGGGAGGAAAATGGCATCAGGGGGCTTGGTGAGGTTTTTTCTGGGGGGGGGGGACTGGAGTCCCCGTGCCATTGGCAGGGCGGTGTGGTCACCCATGTCATGACAGCGCCGGGCCTCAGCACAGCCCCTCACCTCTCCAGGGGCCGGTGCAGCCTCTTCCACTGCGGGTAGGAGGACTTGGGCTCTGTGCCCCCCCCCGTCATCCGAGCCTGCTTCGCCGCCTGGGCTGACCGCGTGTCGATGATAAACCCCCGTTCCTCCTCGTCCAGGACCGTCCCCAGCAGCATCTCGTCCTCGCGGCAGCGTTTTCGGTTGGGGCCCGTCAGCGGCTGGCTGCTGCGGAGCATCACCTACGGGGTGAGGGACGGCAGGCAGTGAGAGCCGGGGGGCACCGGGGGAACCCCACAGGATGGAGGGGCTTCGAGCCACCTTCACCCAAGGGCTGGCGGTGGTGGGAGAGGGGAGGAGGGGCAGGACGGGGAGATGGACTCACGGTGCTGTTCTTGGAGTGGTAATAGCTGAGGACGGGGAATCGCCCGCCCTGCCGGAAATGGGCAGCCTTCCGCAAGGTGTAATCGTCCACCGCCGCCGGCACGATGACGGCGGGAGGGTACGTGGGGCAGGCGGAGAAATCCCGGTTCACATCGCTCAGCCGCCACCGGCTCGTCTGGGGGAGACGTGGGGTGGGGGGGGGCTGCTGTGGGTGCCACCCTGGCAGCGGGAGCCCCAGCGGGCAGCCCGGAGCGGGTTGGGGGAGTCGGTTCTGCCCCCAGCTCAGCCGGGTGTCTCCCTTCCCGGCTCACCTGCGAGGCGATCTGTTGGAAGTACTGCTCGAGGGGGAAAAGGTGCCATCCTTCCTCGAGCTTCAGGCTCTGGGGTCTGTAGAAGAACGGGTACATCATCATCACGGAGTCCACTGAGGAGAGAGCCTGGAGCGGGAGCAAAGGTGGAGCTGGGTCACGGGTGGGGAGCACAGAGGTGGCTGGGAATGTCCCCACCGTGTCCCCCAAGGCTCTGCAAACCCCGTTCCTCTTCCCCGCTCCTGGCCATGTCCCAGCTGCCAGCGAGGGCTGGGCAGGCCGGTGCTGGCACCACCAGCCCCGCGGGCACCCCGTGCCAAGGCTGTCCGGGAGCTGCGTGTTTACCCACGTTAATGACCGACCGAGAGCAAACACTGCAGGCGGCCGCTTTCTCCTGCCAACCCTTTGCACCCCGGCACGGCTCGGGCCAGGCTTGCCGGCCACTCACCTCGATGGAGCTGGCGATGTTGAGACACTCCTCCATGCCCGGGATCTCCAGCTGCAGCACCTTCAGGTCTTTGCACCGGAGCGTGATGGTGCCGGAGGAGCCGGAGAGCCTGGGGGAGGCAGGAGGAGGGTCAGGGCTGGCCGTGGGTCCGTGGACACAGACGGACATACAGACAGACGCGTGACAGAGCTGCCCTCTCCCCCTGGGACAGCTGAGCGGGGCGAAGCGGGAGGGCTGTGTGCCGGTGTGGGTGCCGAATTGCTGGTTCTCATCTGGCACTGGTGGCATGCCTGTCTGAAGCCGGGACTTCCACCATCTCCCTGCCCTGGCCGGGGCCCCGTGGGCGCCACAGTGGTTAGCGCAAAGCCGGGCGCTGCCGGGCGGGTTAGCAGAGCCAAGAGAGTGTTAAAAGCCAAACCTGGTGTCTCGCGGGGAGCCGTTAGTCCGGGGGGGCTGGTACCAGCCTAAATTCTGCACTCTGAGGCACGGAGGAGAAGAGGAGGTCAACGCGGGGTGCCGCGAGCATCCCCGGCGTGGGCCGTGGGGAAGAGGAGGGATGAGGCAGCGCCGTGGGGCGGCCGTGCTCTGCCTCGGGCACCGGGAGAGCCGTGGGGAATCCCCTCCGGCTAAGGCAGGGGGGACACCGCTAGAAGGGGACGTGGGGCCGGCCGTGGGGAGAGACCCACCTCTTCTCCACGGCGTCCACGTTGCGGATGAGCAGCCAGAGCTCCACGGTGCCGGTGCCGGGCTGGGCGTCCCCCACGGGACAGGAGGAGTGGAGTAGCTGGTGGCTGGTGATGCACAGGGTGCCCTTCACCGCCGGCAGCCCCGCGCACGACAGCACCACGCTCTCCACCGTCGCCGTCTTGATCAGCTCGGAGAACTCCATGGCGGTGCCGGTGGCTGCCGAGCCCCGGCGTAGCCTGCCTTGGCCCGGCACAGGGATCTGTCGCCGGCGGCTGCCGCGGGGCTGGAGGGAGAAAGGGGAAATCCTGCTGCGGTACGGCCCAGCCTGGAAACCCCCTCTTCCCTCTGCGTCACGCGGGGCCCTATAGCCTCACCCCCCCTCTTCGTGTTTACATTGTCACCTATAGCATATGGAGCTTCCTCACTGCAAAACGCGGGGCAGCGTGACTTATTTCCTCCCCCGGCAGTGCTGTCATTGCAGATGGGGAAACTGAGGCACGGGGCAGAGGGGGCTGAGTTGGCTCCGGGCTCCCCCGTGGTGCCCAGACCCCGAGCCAGGTACCCCGTGCGCTGCGGGGGTGTGTGTGTGTGTATTTTTGGTGGTTGGTGAAAATGGAACTGCCTTGCAGAGAGCAGCGCCGGGTCCCATCCTGCCTGCAGTGGGGCCTGACGGTGCTGCGTCAACCGCTGCCAGACCCCCGGCAGCAGCCTGACCCCCGCTCCCACGGGCTCTGCCGGCACCCACAGCCACCCCGGGCCCGGGGAAGGAGCAGAAGGTGCTGCTGGGTGAGGAGGAGGAGGGTGAGCACCGNCGGGCTCTGCCGGCACCCACAGCCACCCCGGGCCCGGGGAAGGAGCAGAAGGTGCTGCCAAACGTCCTGGGTGAGGAGGAGGAGGGTGAGCACCACCGGCCCCAGCCACCCCTGTGCTTACCTGCTCGGGCTTGGTGGCAGACAGGGACCTCCGGGTGCGAGTGGGGGACTTTGGGGTGCAAGCGGGGATCTCAGGGTGCAAGCAGGGGACTGTTGGGCACAAGCAGGGGACCTCAGCGTGCAAGCAGGGATCGCGGGGAGCAACCAAGGGATGTTGGGGTGCAAGCAAAAATCTCGGGGTGCAAGCGGGAGACTGTGGGGTGCAAGTGGGGATCTTGGGGTGCAAGCAGGGAGCTCGGGGTGCAAGTGGGAGACTGTGGGGTGCAAGCAGAGGACAGCAGAGTGCACACAGGGAACTGTTGGGCATAAGCAGGGGACGTCAGCGAGCAAGTAGGGAGCTCGGGGTGCAAGCAGGGAATGTTGGGGTGCAAGCAAAGATCTCGGGGTGCAAGTGGGAGACTGTGGGGTGCAAGCGGGGATCTTGGGATGCAAGCGGGGCACCTCAGAGTGCAAACAGGGAACAGTTGGGCATAAGCAGGGGATGTCAGCGAGCAAGTGGGGATCTCAGGATGCAAGCAGGGGACATTGGGGTGCAAAGAAGGATCTTGGGGTGCAAAGTGGGAGACTGGGGGGTGCAAGCGGGGACCTTGGGGTGCAAGGAAGGGACCTCGGGGTGCAGGCAGGGATCTCGGGGTGCAAGCAAGGGACGTTGGGGCACAAAGAAGGATCTCGGGGTGCAGCTGGGAGACTGTGGGGTGCAAGCAGGGATCTTGGGGTGCAAGTAAGGGACGTCGGGGTGCAAGCAGGGATCGCAGGGTGCAAGTGGGGGATGTCAGGGTGCAAGTGGGAGACTGTGGGGTGCAAGCAGGGATCTCAGGGTGCAAGCAGGGAGCTCGGGGTGCAAGTGGGAGACTGTGGGGTGCAAGCAGGGATCTTGGGGTGCAAGTAAGGGACCTCGGGGTGCAAGCGGGGATGTCGGGGTGCAAGCGGGGAGGCGGGCGATGCCCCGCACAGTCCCGCACGCCGGCGGTTCGGCGCAGGGCTCCGCGCCCGGCGGATGTCGGGTTTAAGGTGGTCCGGCCCCGGGGCGGCTCCGCCGGGCGGGAGAACGGGGCGGGGGGCGCAGCGGCCGCATCCTGACCCCGTTCCACCTTAAGGGCCCGACCGGGGTGCGGGACCCCGGCTGCCCCCCGGCCCGTGTCCCGTGTCCCCTCTCCCGGTTGTCTTTTTCCTTCCTCGGGGCTTTTTTTGGCTCCCCCCCCGGTCCCAGGCGGCCGGGGATAAATCATCCCCGCTCCTCCTTGCCAGTCCGTCCCGGTGAAGGCTTCCTGCGGGGAACTGGGAGTCTCCTCCCAGCTGGAGACAATAATGCCAAAAAGGAAAAGAAAAGGGACAAAAAAAACCCCCACACACAAAAAAAAACCCGCAAAACAAACCAAAAAAAGCCCAAACCGGCACAGAACAAAACAAAACAAAAAAACCCCTTATTTGCACTCCGCTGGATAAGGAAAGTTCCTGCCCGTTAGAATTGTCCTCGGCGTCCCCAACTTTTATTGTTCTGGGGGTGAATAAATAGCGGGGACTCGGGTGCAGTGGGTGTCTGTCTGTCCGTCTGTGGCCAGGGTGCTCCTCACCCTCTGAGTGCAGTAGCCCCGTTAGCACGGGGCGGGGGGGGAGGGCTTAGAGGTCACCCAAGAGTTTTGGGGGGACTCTGGTGGGTGCCACCATGCCCCTTGGCCAGCTGAAGTTCAAGGAGTTGGGTGAAGAGGAGCCCACCTGGGAGGAGGAGAGCCTGGCCAGCGTGAAGGCGCTGACGGCCAAGCTGAAGCTGCAGACGCGGAGACCTTCCTACCTGGAGTGGGAAGCCCGGGTGCGGGGACAGCCCTGGGGCAGCCGGACCCCCGGGGGGACGCGGGGGACGGAGCAGGGCCCTGGGCAACCCGAGGATGAGCGGGATGGCAGCGTCTGCGGCTTCGCCACCATGGAGGTGGCTCTGGAATGGCTCAGGACGGAGCTGGTGAGTAGCTGCCGGTGGGATGGGGGGGCAGGAGGGGTGGGCGAGGGCTGAGCCCCAAAGCAGGGATGGGGCCACGGGGCTCCTCCGTGCAGAGGGAGCGCTTATAGCCCGACCTCACGCAGCGGCAACGGGATGTGCCGGGACCAGGGCGCTCGAGCCGCAGCGCAGTGCTTTGCTCCTTTGCCCAGCACAGATGGAGTATGTGGATTTTTGGAAGACGCGTGTGGCTCTGCGGTGCCGTAGCTCTGCCCGTGTCCCCTGCACGGTGCCGGGGGTGACAGCTCTGTCAGGGTCTGCAGTTATCACCCCGTCACAGCATCCCAGACTGGTGGGGGTTGGAAGGGCCCTCTGGAGCTCCCCCAGTGCCACCCCCTGCCAGAGCAGGGGCACCTCCAGCAGTGGCACAGGACGGCGTCCAGGCGGGTTTGGGATGGCTCCAGAGTGGGAGACTCCCCCACCTCTCTGGGCAGCCTGTGCCAGTGCTCTGCCACCCGCACAGGAGAGAAGGCCCTCCTCACGTTAAGACGGAACTTTCTATATTCAAGTTTGTGCCCGTTCCCTCTTGTCCTGCCTGCCCTGCTGGTGGCACGGCTGTGGTGGACTTCATCGGTGTGTCACCGCTGCGGTGGCTTTTGTGTGGTGGCACAGGCAGGAACAGCCACGCGGGTGCAAACCCACGGGCATCCGAGCTGACCACAGCACAGACCCTGTGCCCACCCCGGGACTGTGTGTGTGGGCTCTGTGGTCATCCCAGGGCCATGTGGTCCCCGGTGGGTTTGTTCCCTGGCCCGGCCCCAGCCCTGCTGCCCCGCCATCCCCGCTGCTGACCCCGCAGCCGGTCCCGCTCCGGCCCTGACGCCCGTCTCCCCGCGCAGCAGGAGATGCAGGCTGCGGACCAGCGCCTGGCGCAGCAGCTGATGCGCCTGCGGGCGCAGCTGCACCGGCTGAAGGTGGAGCAGGCCTGCCACCAGCACAAGGAGATGCTGGACGACGCTACCTTCGGCCTCGAGGGCTGCGAGGAAGACTCGGACCTGCTCTGCAACATCCCACCCAAAGCCGCCTTCCTGCTCTCCATGCCGCTCAAGCACATCGGCGTCACCCGCATGAACATCAACTCCCGACGGTTCTCCCTCTGCTGAGCGTGGCGGGGACCCTGCGGGCACCCACGGGTGCATCTGGACCCAGTAGGGCTCAAGGATCCCTCCCAAAATGCCTCGGGGACTGCGGAGCTGGTGGGGGGGCTGAGCTCCCTCGGGACAGGCAGTGCTGAGCCCTGGTGCCTCCAGCCCTGCCCCGGGGGCATGGCAAATGCCACCGTCCCCATCGGGCACAGGGTGTTTTGGGGCACCCAGTGCCCTGTCCCTAAGGATGGTGGGGTCAACCACAGTGGAAAATGTGGGGAGCAGCCCTTTGAGAAGGAATAAAAGGAGGTGAAGGTGAGAGCGGATGAGTTTTTCCTTTCCTTTCCTGCCTGCGCCTCCAGATGTGGCTCTCAGCCCTTCGCTGTGGGGGACAACGGGGGTGGCAGAAGGGACGGTGCTGCCATCGCCCCTTCCCCGGCTGCTCCCCGGGGCTCTGGTGTAACGGGGTGGGCGGCTTCTCACCAGTTTCTGCCGCAGGACGGTGCTGTGCCGGGGAGACAGCGTCTCTGCTTTGAGGACCTCACTGCCAGCGTCTCCCCGGGTGCCCCTGGGTGGGTGGCCGGGCTGCGCCGTGTCAGGAAACGCTCGTCACTGAACCGGCTGCGAATAGGATGGGGGGGGTTGTTTTTGAGGCTGGGAGGTGTCAGGGCCGTGCTCAGGGCTTGGCAGCCCCCGTGCTCCCCTCCTGCCCCATCTCCTGACCCCCTGCAGCACGGCACCGGGTGCAGGAGGGACCCCAGGGGTAGTGCCAGCGGGGGGCTGCCAACTCTGCCCTCTCCAGAGGGGTTTGCTTTTTGGGTTTTCCCCTTCCCCCATTAACGCCAAACCCTTTACAAAAGAAGTTGCCACTCGGGGACGTGACTTTCACAGAATGCTTTTTGCAAGCCGTGCCGGGGAAGATGCGGGGTGACCTGGGGAAGATGTGGAGTGACCCAGGGATAATTTTGGGGGCTGGTTCCCCTTCCCAGGGTAGCAGCAGGACATGGGGAGAACCCAGTGTGCACCCCAAGGCTGCGGCACACCCCACCACCCCTTGCCTGGGGCACCCATGGCATCGGCAAACGCGATGGGAAGGGGGCTGCGTGGCTGCCCCTGGGAAATGTCCCTGCTAGGGTGGATGCTGTGCCTGGTGCTACCGCTGTGGTGCCCCCCCAAAGCTGCCGCAGCACCCCCCCCCCGGTGCAGCTGGGCTTCCTGCCCGGGCCTCCGCGACGCAGCCAGCAGGTACCTGCGGCTTCGTGTTTGATCGCAAAAAAGCCAAGACAATAGCGTTGTGGTTGCTCTGCTCAGAGCTGTCTCCAAAAAACACAGGGCTGGCAGCCTGGCCTGGGCACAACGTGTCCCCTCGGCTTCAGCCACTGTCACCGCCGCTCTCAGGGTGCCGCGGTCTGGGGTGACCCGGTGGTGACAAAGAGGGGGCTGCGGGGTGCAGGATGAGTCCCGCAACGTGCGTAGGGTCCGATGGGGTCAGGGGTGGCCGGTGCACGGCACTGCCAGCCTGCGCACACCGAGCACCGGAGAGGGGACAGCACAGCAGACTGGGGGGGTCTCAGCCACCCAGGACTACCCGGGCAGCAGGTGACAACCCCCTGCCCATTGCTGTCCCCTCGCAGCACATCTCCCAGCCCGTGGGACCCCTCTCCCCCACCGGCCAAGGGGCTCAGCATCCCCTTGCCCACCCGGTCCCTGGGGACTGGTGGCTCCGGGGGCACCCAGAGCAGGGACCCTCTGCGCCAGGGGATGGCAGGAAGCCATCGGGGTTTGTCACTAGCTCTTGCGGTTGTGCGCGAGCTGCGAACCAGCTTCTCTAGAGTTTGCTCATGAGGCAGGAAACCAGGGCAGGCGGCGAGCAAGAGCGAGCGGCGGCGGGGAGCGCGCGCGCCCGTGTGCGGGGGGCTCCTCTCTGCTCCCCAGAGGGTCGCCACGCTCCAGCCGGGGATGGAGAGGACGTGAGCGGGGACGGTGACTTTGGTCCCGCTGCCGGGCCATGGGAGTCTGAGAGCGGCTGGTCCTCGCCTCGCTGCCGACAGGTAACGGGGGACCCGGGGGGCAAGAGGGTTTGCGCCCTCCGGATGGGAGCTGGGGACCACCCCGGTGCCTGCGTAGGGTGGGGGGATCCCGTTGCGCTCTCCGAGGTTGTCCCTCAGAGGGATAGAAATGGGGGTTCGGCCTCGTCGCTGTGGGGGGACGTGAGCGCTGGTGCCAGAGCGGGGGGCGAGGGGAGCAGGGCTGCGCTCCCTCTTCCTCTGTAGCCTCCCAGTTGGGGTGAAAGCCACTGCCCCGATGCCCTTTGCCTGCCCGGGGTGGGCACGCTGACCCCCTCGCAGGGCTCTCCCCGAGCCCCCATCTGCAGGGCTCTCCCCAAGCCACCATCTCTAGGGCAAAGCGGGGATTTCGTCCCCAAGGCCAGGCAGCAGTTTAGTGCCAGTCCATCGGGGTCCGCTGCCCGATTTGGGGGTTCAGACACTGAGATACGCCCGGTTTCGGCGCTGTCTCGGTNTGCCAGTCCATCGGGGTCCGCTGCCCGATTTGGGGGGTTCAGACACTGAGATACGCCAGGTTTCGGCGCTGTCTTGGCGCAAACAGCTCCCTGCTGCCACGGCAGCTGCGGGGCCGTGGTCCTTCGTGCCTCTGCAAGGCTACGCCAGCGTGGGGCTGACCGTCCAGCTGGGTCACAGCTGGCTCGGGGACATCCGGGGCACCCAGGTGAGCCCTGAAGAGCATCAAGGACGGGGTCAGCCCAACCTTCAGCCGTCCTCATGCCCGCCCACACTTGTGAACAAACCAACCGGACCTGGCCGAAGAAGCGTGTGCGGAAGGGCCAGCGCGGGGCAGCTCCTCCGGTGAGAGCCGGGGGGGGGTCCAGACACAGTCCCAAACAAAACCGGAGAGAGGGACATACATGGCCGTGCAAGGACGCGTGTGCACACCCCTGCGCCCACACCGACACCTCCCCGGGGACGCGGGGAGGCACGGGGCAGGGGCGCCTACACATCCCTCCCAGGCAGCCCTCGTATGAGAAATTCGGTTGCACAGATGCAGTCGCAAAACCTGACTTCAAACGCCCTGTCGTCACCGGCGCGGCCCTCGCACCGCGCAGGTGAAACGGCTGTTCGGTGGAAATTACGCTGCGGCTTGAGTACAGAAGAGAAAAAGAAAAAAAAAAGCCAAAAAGCACAATAGCAGCACCTCCCTCCCCACCCCGGCTTCGTGCAGGAAGGGAAAAAAAACATCTCCTGGCACTGCTCGCCCTCGGTAAAAGTATTTGAAGGGCCGCGGCCACAGCTGGGAGAGCAGGAGCATCTCCTCTGCGGGGCCAGGGCTGTGCTTGGGGTGGGTATGGGCTTTGCTGCTGCCTGGGCATCGCCGGGGTCTTGCCTCCTGCCGGCCTCGGGGCACTGCGGCACGGCCGAGCCCCTCCTTGGGTGCCAAAGAGCCTTCCCAAATAGGTGTCACCAGAAGCTGAAGACACCAGGGTAGTTTTCAGCGTTTGAGTCCCCAAAGCAGCATCTCATGAGGGGGGGGAGATGTGCTTGCTCATCCGTGCTCTCCTCGCCAAATTCGCCCATCCGCTGCTCCCGTCGGCCACCATGGTGGTGGGAATGGCCACCCCCATGTCAGTGCCACGGATGCTGAAACAGCCGTACTGTCCCCAAGGGATGGGGCTCCTTGTCCTACAAAACCAGCCCTGCCAGCATGGGCTGGGGGGGTTTGGCTGGCAGCAGGCTCTGACAGCCGGGGCTGGTGACACCAAGGGCTGGCGGCACCCTGGGGACCCCACAACCCTCCCTGGGACCCTGCACCCTCCCTGGGGACCCCCTGCGAGGCTCTTCCCTGTGTCCCCAGCTGCCCATGGGGGTACGCGCTCAAACAACACCCCTGCTGCCATGCACCTCCCCAGCATGACGGAGAGAGGTGGATTTATGGGTGTGCTTGCGAAAACACAGCCCCGCAATGGCTCCCGGGTAGGAAACCAAAGAGAAAACAGTGCCGGCGGTGCCCGTGGCCAGCATCTCCCGGCAAAGCAGTTCTCGGGGCTCAGCCAGCCCGCCGGGGACCCGTCTTGCTGCCGGGCACGGTGGGGACGGGGACCCTCGCAGCTGCACCGCCTCGCTGCCAGATAAGAGCTCCTGCTCGGCGTTTGCAAAAGCGGGCGCCGGTGTTGGGTGCCGGGGGCAGAGACACCTGGGGTGGCTCTGGGCGGCGCGGGGCTCCCAGCCCTGCCGTTGGCACCCGGCGCCTGCGGAAACCACACCGGGGCCCCCAAAACTGCTGGGCAGAGCCTGGAAAGAGGGTTTGGAGGGTGGGGGCAGGTCTGGGTGGAGATAAGTCCCGGTGGTGTAGGCGTGGGGGATTCTGCGGAAAAGCTTTTTTCCAGGGCTGTGGGCCGCCGTTTCCACATGACGCACTGCCGGGGCTCCCGGCTCCGTGCCGCACTCGGCTTGTGCGGGAAGGCGAGAGCTGCCCCGGGGGGTTTGTAGAGCCCATGCCACACTGGTGGCATCGCTGCCAGGCTGCCCCAGTGCCCACACCGCGGTGCCGGGGACCCCGGGGCGCAGCCCTGCACCGGCTTGGCGTCACCGTGGTCAGGGCTGATGCTTGAGGTTGGGGGGTCCTTGGTGTTTTGGGGGGAGCTGCCGAGATTGAGGGGATGCTGAGCAGGGATGGGGGTTTAAAGCACATCCCTGATGCAGGAGAAACAGGAGCAGAGCGATGGGGCCGAATGCACGGGGCGGGGAGGCGAACGGAGAGCCTCGGGGAGAAGGAAATCGGAGGTGATGCAGCGTGGGTGGGGGAGCGCTCGCATCCGCCTCTGACCCCAGGAGCCGCTTTTAGGGCCAGGGAGGTGCCTGGTCCAGCCAAACCTCGTCAAACACACGTTGCAGGGCCGTGCAAGGACGTATTAATCGCTAATGGGATATTTATGATTAGATTGTTGTCTAGGGATCAGCCCAAGGGCTGCAGGGTGGGAAGGAGCTGGCGAAGGAGGCAACGCCAGGCTGTGCCGGTGGGAAAGGGGAGCCGCAGGCTGGGGACTAATTGCCTTCAGTGTTTTTAATTAACAAAGCCAGAACAAAATTAGGAGGAAACATGGCATAGAGTCAAGGGATGCCCTCAGCTCAGCGGAGGACCAGGGGAGTGGGCAGGATGGGCCATGTGATGTGGACAGACAGACAGACGGATGCGGGGATGGGGATATACTGGAGTGGGAGGAGAGGCAAGGCTGGGGCCGGGGGTGCGAAGGCTTCCCTCATCGCCTCTCGTCCCCCTGCAGCCACCATGGGCTGCTGCTGCAGCTCGGACTACGACGAGGACTGGATCGAGAACATCGACATTTGTGAGCACTGCAATTACCCCATCGAGCCCGACAGCAAGAGCCAGGTGAGGAGGGGGCGAGCAGAACCCCCGTCCCCCATCTCAGAGGCCAAATACCTCCAGAGATGGCTGTGGGATGGCCAAATCCCAGGAAAGTGAGAGCTCACGGGGCTCATCATCCCCTCACAGAGGCTGATCCGCAACGGCTCCGAGGTGCAAGACCCACTGGTGTCCTACGAGGCCACATCTCCGCCATGCTCCCCCCTGCAAGGTAAGGTCCGGCCGTGGCAGGGGACGGATGTGGACACCCCCCCAGTTGGCTGCCGCCACCCTGCCCCTCCGCTTGTCCTCCCAGATAAGCTGGTGGTGGCCCTGTACAACTACGAGCCCAAGCACGACGGGGACCTGGGGCTGCGGAAGGGCGAGAAGCTCCGCATCCTGGAAGAGTGAGCGAGCGCCGATGGCGTCCCAGCACCCACGCCGGTGTGACCCCACGGCTCCCCGGTGCTACCAGGGGTGTCCGTGTGGGGTCCTGGCAGCCATGGGGGTGGTCTCACCGCGCTGTGTCCTTGCAGGAGCGGGGAGTGGTGGAAGGCGCAGTCGCTCACCACTGGCCAGGAGGGTTTGATCCCCTACAACTTCGTGGCCATGGTGAACAGCCTGGAGCCCGAGCCGTGAGTAGGGGTTGAGTAGGAGCCGTGCCTGGGCAGGAGCTGTGCCGGGGCAGGGGAAGGTGCCAGGAGCATCCCCTGAAGTGCCGGTGGGGGAAGGTGGCCCGAGCTCCCCCCCAGCCCTAACTCTGTCCCATGTCCCCAGGTGGTTCTTCAAAAACATCAGCCGCAAGGATGCGGAGCGGCAGCTCCTGGCGTCGGGCAACACACATGGCTCCTTCCTCATCCGGGAGAGTGAGACCTCCAAAGGTACCATCCCACAGGTCCTGCCGGCATCTTCTGCCACCAGCACTGGGAAAGGCGCTGGGAAGCACTGGAGGAGCGCTGGGGTCCCACACCCACATGGTCCTCCATCTCCCCAGGCTCCTACTCACTGTCGGTGAGGGACTTTGACCAGAACCAGGGTGAGACGGTGAAGCACTACAAGATCCGCAACATGGACAACGGGGGGTACTACATCTCCCCCCGCGTCACCTTCAGCAGCTTGCACGAGCTGGTGGAGTATTACACACGTACGTGCCGTCCAGGGGCTGGGGGGGGACAAGTGGTCCAGGGGCTGGTCCTGCCTGCACGCAGGGGATGGGATGGGGATGGGGATGGGATGGGATGGGATGGGATGGGNGGATGGGGATGGGGATGGGGATGGGGATGGGATGGGATGGGATGGGGATGGGATGAGCAGGACACACTGCAACCTGTGGCCCAGCAAAGGCATTAGCTTGTGCCCGGTGCCCCATGCCTGCTGCCTGCACTGATGCTGGCTCTGCCTGCCCCTGTGCCACAGGCAGCTCCGACGGGCTGTGCACCCGCCTCGGCAAGCCCTGCCGGACCCAGAAGCCGCAGAAGCCGTGGTGGCAGGACGAGTGGGAGGTGCCGCGAGAGTCGCTGAAGCTGGTGGAGAAGCTGGGAGCTGGGCAATTTGGAGAAGTCTGGATGGGTGAGTCAGGGTGAAACTGGGGTGCTTCCTCTTGGATGAGGGCACCAGTGTGGGCAACATCACCCGGGCCCCGCGGTGTCCTCGGGCCAATGGGGGGTCTGGCTGGGGTCTCACATGGAGCAGGCAGCACAGCCCCACGCGTGGGACCTCGGCTTTTTACAAGGGCCCTGGAAGAAGGGAGAAAACCAGCAGCTAGAGCAGCCCAGGGGCAGCTCTGGTTTACCCAGAGCAGCCCAAGCATCCCACTTCTCCCACCCCTGGCCACCCGGATCCCTGCACCGCTGCTGAGATGGGAGCACTGGTGCCAGGCGTGCATGCACGGGGGCTGCACCGCGTCCTCATCGAGCTGGGCTCCGCTTGCCATGAGAGCAGCTGCTGGCTTTGGCATGGGGCCCGCGAGCACCGTGCGTGGCCCCGTACGGGAAACGGTCCTTGTTGTGGCTGTCGCTGTGACGCTGGGAGCAGCTGGGGGGCTCGGAGGCTGCGCGGGGCCTTGAACGGGCTGTGACCCAGCTGCAAAAGCACCTCCTGCTCCCCGGGTGCTGCGGTGCGGAAGGCACTGGGGCTGCCCTGCTCCCCTCTATCCTGCCCCACAGCGGGGTCCCTGCCTTCAGTCCCACGAGTGGTGGCTGTCCCCCAAAGTCCCCCCTGGGCACTTGGCAGGAGCCAGGCTCCCTCAGCCACCCCTCCTTTTCAAAGTCCAGCAACAAACATCTTCCTTTCCTTCTGGTGGCTGAAAGCCACACGTAAAAATAACTGCTTGGGGTGTTAGAATATAGCCACAGATTTTTGCCCAGGAGGTGGCCAGCACAGAGCTGTGATTGTCCCCAAGAGTCCTCTGGCCCTGCTGCAACAGTCCTGCAGGGCGCAAGGGTCCTCTGCCCCGTCTTCAGCCAACCTTTGCAATCTCCAACATCTCTTGCTTGTGCAGCCTCGGGTTGGGATGCTCTAGATCCACAGGGTAGCCCCCACGCTTGCCTCCTCGGCTGGCACCGCTACCGCCACGCGTCCCTCGGCCGTGCCTGGTGATGGGGTCCCTCTGCCCTGTCACGCTCTGCCCCATCTCTCCGCAGGCTTCTACAACGGCCACACCAAGGTGGCCATCAAAAACCTGAAGCAGGGCAGCATGTCACCCAGCGCCTTCCTGGCAGAGGCCAACCTCATGAAGAACCTGCAGCACCCGCGGCTGGTGCGGCTCTACGCCGTGGTGACGAAGGAGCCCATCTACATCATCACCGAGTACATGGAGAAGGGTGAGGGCACCCGGGTGTTGCCCACCACGGGTGGGGATGGCCGGGGGCTGTGCAGAGCCGTGGTCCTTCAGCTCCTGGCTGTTCCCTTCCAGCGGTCAGCGCTGGCTTTTGTGTCTCAAGCTGCTTTCAGCATCCTTTGCCTCCCCGCACTCTGCCTTTGCACCACAGCTCTCCCACCGGCCAGGAGCTCGGGGGGGCAGCCCTGGCAGGGGGAAAAGGACCTTGCAGGCAGGGTGGTCTCCAGCCCACCCACTCCTGCCTGCATTTCTGGGGGCTACGAGCTGCCCAGCCCCACTTTTGGCATTGCACTGGGGGACGGTGCCCCAGTGAATCTGTTGCTGCAATACCCGGCCCCAACAGGCACCACGGGGCAGGGAGGCAGCGCGTCTGCCTGCCGCTGAGACCTGCTGCCTCCCGTGCAGGCAGCCTCGTGGACTTCCTCAAGACCTCGGAAGGCATCAAGCTCAGCATCAACAAACTGCTGGACATGGCCGCGCAGGTGAGGGGGGACTGAGCCACAGGGCTGCTGGTGGGGAGGGTTCTGCCGGGGCTGGAGCTGGGGCTGCCCTGCTCAGGCTGGCAGGGTGTTAATTGCAATTACTCGGTCCCACAGATTGCCGAAGGCATGGCCTTCATCGAGGCCAAGAACTACATCCACCGTGACCTGCGGGCTGCCAACATCCTCGTGTCAGACACCCTGTGCTGCAAAATCGCCGACTTCGGGCTGGCCCGCCTCATCGAGGACAACGAGTACACCGCTCGCGAGGGTGCGTCCCCCACCTCCTCGGCCCCACACGTGCCCCCACCGAGCACCGCTCTTGGGGTGCACACAGCTTGGGGGGTGCAGGAGGAGGATACCCCCACCCACCCCAGGCTCTTCTGGGGGTCCCCACGGCACCCCAGGAGGTGCAGGGTGGCGAGCAGCCCCTGGAGAGGGGAGCAGGCAGGGGGGTGCAGAGGTCCTTCTCCCCCCTCCATCTCCCCCCCCCCACAGCTGGAGGGGGGCTGCGGGACCTCACATACACACCCGACCCTGCTTTTGGTGGGGTGACAGCCCTATCTGGTGGCTACTGCAGGAACAGACATGCTGGCCCGCTGCAGGGGTGCCAGCCTGCGCTGGGGGCTGTGTAGCCAGCCAAGCGGTGGGGGCTGAGGGGGGGCTGGCTGTCACCAAACCCAGCTTGTCCCCAGGCATAAAGCAGGGACAGAGGCTGATTCGGGGTTGTCACATCAGGTTAAACAGAGGGAGATGTTTCCAGCTTAGCTGTAATGTTTTATTTTCCCCCTTCCTGCTGTTTTTCAGGGGCTAAATTCCCCATTAAGTGGACGGCGCCGGAGGCTATTAATTACGGAACGTTCACCATCAAGTCCGATGTCTGGTCTTTCGGCATCCTGCTCACGGAGATCGTCACCTACGGCCGAATCCCGTATCCAGGTCAGGATTTCCCGGCAGCTGCGCAGCAGAAGGGCTCGAACACACACACACACTCTCAAGCACACACACACACACACACACACGCACGCACGCGCACACCCAGGAGTGCGTGCATGCACTCCCGCACGCACACACACCACCCGAGCCGCCCCATCTGGCTCCCTTCCCTGCCAGCCCGCGATGGTTTCGACCGCTTCCCCAGGCACGTGGCCAACCACGGCCCAAAGGCCAGCGGGGGTTTCAGAGGCAGTAGAAGGGGAAGGAAGCTTTCCCCTGAGATTTGCACACGTAGGGTACTACCCACCACACAGCGGGTGACCCAAATTCAGTGCCGTGCGCGTTGTCCTCGCAGGGATGACCAACCCCGAGGTGATACAGAACCTGGAGCGCGGTTACCGCATGCCGCAGCCGGACAACTGCCCGCAGGAGCTGTACGAACTGATGATGCAGTGCTGGAAGGAGAGGCCCGAGGAACGTCCCACCTTCGAGTACATGAAGAGCGTGCTGGAGGACTTTTTCACCGCCACCGAGGGCCAGTACCAGCAGCAGCCCTGAGGAGCCCAGCAGTGGCTGGGACACCCTGGCGTTGGGGTGTCCAGGGGTGCTCCCCCTTGCCCCAGGTCCCCACAGACTCCGTGCCCATCGCCCCGGGGGCACCGGCGAACTGGACCTCAAGCAGTAAAGATTTGAAGCGCTTCAAATCTTTTGGAGCAGCGGATTTCACCCACCACCAATTCCCCGCCCCCCCCAAGAAGGCGATGGATGGCCAAAAGCCAACAACTGACTTCACAGAGTGGAGGGCCGGTGTGCTGGGGGGTGGAGGGGGGGGGTCCGGTGGGTGCCCCCCACTCTGCCCCTGTGCCCACCCGGGTGCCAGTCCAGCCTCCAGCCCCCTCACCCCACTCTGGCTGGGCCTCACCGCCTCCCTCACCCCCAGTGATGGCGGGGACCCCCCTCTCAGCAAGCGATGGCCGCCCCAGCCCTTGGCTGTGGGATGCTCTTTCTCCCAACCGCCATCATGTTTT
>VUYV01000198.1:1286167-1472487 GCA_008711295.1 Anarhynchus alexandrinus | reverse complement strand
GAAGAGGGGGAAAGGTAGGGGAGCAGTGTTGGGGAGAGATGGGGGGCAGAATAGGATGGGGAAGTGTGGAGATCTGGAGACTTGGGAGGTGGGGAGGGGTCTGGGATGGGGCGAGGGGCATTGAGGCTGAGAGAGGCTTTGGGAGCTGTGCTGAGGTGCTGAAGGAGGTCTCTGGGTGGATGGGGAGCACTCGGGAAGATGCTGGGGGATAGGACAGGTTGTGGGGAGATGAAGGCTCCTTGAGCCACGTTAAGAGGAAGAAGCACTCATGAAGCTCCCGTTGGGGTCTGCGATGTTGCTGTCAAGCAAGGGACAAACCTGAAGGCGTTGGGAGCCAGACCGACTGTGTGGTTGTTTGTAGGGAGTTCCTGTGTCTGGGAGCATTGTTTCGTTCTGGCTCTGAACTTGGCTGGATTGTAGACTGGCTTTTTTTTTTCCTTTTTTTTTTCCTTTTACGAGGCTGGGGAAGCACTGCTTTGGGGCTATGTAACCGTCCCGTTGGGGTACGGAAGTAACGGGGTGTTAGAGCTGGCCAAATCCCAAGCAGGGTATCTTGTGCGGCTTCCCCGCTTCTACCCTGTAGTCTGTGGGAGAAATCACACTCACGTCACCTCTGCACGCTCACAACCGCCCCCCCCTTTTAGGGGCGACTTGGTGCCTCGCTGATGGGCGAGCTCATTTTTAATAGTCTGTGATCACCCTCTGTGAAAGGTATTGTGCAATTCTCTATTTCATCGTGGTTTTTAGTCTGTGAAATCAAATAAAAACTTTTTCTTGCTACTTTTCCCTGTTAAGTGGATATGCTCAGTGTTCAAGCAGTAAATTAGGCTCCGCTATATGTATCAAGTATATAGTGAGGGCTTTTATTTCTCTAGAAGAGTAAATCTAAGTGGTAGGTTTGTAACCTGTAATGACGGTTCCGCAGGGTCTCTGACTCAGACGGTGTCTTTGGGAGGGCAGGGCGAGGAGGAGTCTGGATTAGAGCTCTGGGTGCAGCGAAACCAAGCCCAATTTCACCATGCAACTGATCTCTGCAACACCCATCATATCAAAATGTGGATGCTGGAGCTCTGGGCCCTAAAATGCCTGGTTTAAACTTTAAGAGTGCTTGCGGGGAGTGCCAGAATACCACACATGCGCACGCGACCTAGATGGTGGAAAAAAATGGTCTCTATGTGCAAACTTATCCCTGTCCTTGTAATATAACATGTTCACAAAGAAGCTTGTCAGTTTGTCAACAAGCTATAATCTTTAAAGGCGCGTAGTGATGTCTTAAATATGAAATAACCAGTCATTTTGTTCGAAAATGCTAAGCAGAGATGCTATCCTTGTAGTCTTTATTGCATGGTAACTACATGAAGTTAGCGTTATACGCTCTTGTCTATAGCTGCCCTCACTAATTTACTCTGTGGTGAGGTTTCACTGCCTTGTTTCCCCTGCTCTTTTACGAGCGGCTGGCAAACATCCACAGCGTGTCCTAGGGTGAAAGTGTGCTTTTATTGTCGGGGAAGGCATAATCTGCAGTTGTGGGAGGTCAGTTTGTTAGGGTCTTTTATTTTCCATGCAGGGAGGTTAGAGCAGCGCAATCTGGTGCGGTGATTTCCCGAAGGGAGGACCTGGGCGCTGTTTCGGATGGCGTGAGGGTCTCTTCCTTGAGCCACACGTTTCAGATGGTGGGAGGGCATCCTGTGCTGGAGGAAGGAACCTGGGCGGCAGGGAAGGGTCTAGGTGGGATGGAGTCGATGGGGAAAAGGTAATTGGGTACCGTAAGGGTCTTTCATGGAAATCCTGAGGAGCGTTGAGGGTGTGTGCGAGGGTTTGAACTTGAACGGTAACTTCTCCTTTATTAGGTCCCTGCGTAGAGACTTGCTTAACCCTAGCAGACAGGAAGAGGTATCTGTTAAGTTCACACGCTCTTAATCTGCACTGACGTCCATGAGCAGACAGGCTCATCTGCTGCTCTGTAGGGCTCGTGGTGGGATGTGTTTAGCAGCGTGAACATGAACAGGCTCTGGAAGTTGGGGTTTGCCCAGGGCGTTTCACTGACAGCCTGAAGTGAAGATGATGATGATTTTTTCAAAGCCTCATGTAGTTTTGTGTTTGTATTTTTTAGATATGGTCTTGAACATCTCTTATTGAGTTCCCCAAAGCTTGGTTTAACCTGATTTTACTGTAGGGCTAGTTGCCCCAGTAAAATACCTTTGTGCAAAGAACGCCCCATTTCACCATAGCGCCAGGTAAACTCCAGCAGCAGAATTGTTTGGGTGTGGAATTTGCACTGTTTGCATCTACTTTGACTGAAAATAGGTCCATGTCCACAGGAGGAAAAACTACAGCTGCGTGTGGCGAGGAAGTAGCAGTTTCTCCTGAATGTTAAGATTGGTGATGAAATATTAATACTCCCAACTGAGTCACCAGCCAGACCGGATTGGGTCTGCTGCTTCCTAAACCGATCGGGAGTTGTACAACTACATGAACGACTTAGTCTGGTTTCCCAAGAAAATGAGGCTTGTGTGATGTTGCTGCTGTGCGTGGCTGTCTGTGCGTTTCCTGCTCTTGGCAACTTTTGAGTCTGTGCAGCCAAATCAAGCAGGAGGCAGAAATCTGAAAGTTAAATTTCTGTAGGTTTCATGAAAATAAGTACCCTGGGAGAGGAGGGGGGGGAAAAAAACAGTTAGCGGTGCCTACTGTGGGAGAGTGTAGCGCAAGCTCAGCTTTTTCTAGGTAGGAAAGAATCCGCGTGGGGAGATGACCCGTGGGATATATTTGCAGGAAGGTAACTTCATTAACGCTGGTGCCCATAGAGTAGCTCGTCAGGTGCTTCTGCGTGGGTGTGCGGTTGGTAGGGACCGGGGTTCTTCTGAAGGATTTCAAGCAATAAAGAAGGGTAACAATGATCTGAGCTGTAAAACTATAGCTGCGCTGCTGTTTGCTTATTGACAGAATTAGCTGCTTTGTATCTGGTTTCTCTTAGGTAAATAGTAAGAAACTGAGGCAAAGAGGCTACGTGCGCCGTCTGATGAGTCATTGTCTGAGCTGGGATTAAACTTGCATGCCTCTTGGCGTGCGGGTTTGTGCTCAGAGCGCGGTTGCATTTCTGGGTGAAACCTGTGAGCTCTGTAAACGGGAGGTATCATAGAGGACGCTGGAGAGCTGTCGTTTGCTGAGTGAGGACAGGCAGACGTGGTGCCCGCGGAAGCTGGAGCTCCCTCCTCTTGACTTGTGCAATGTGATGTTAGTTGCTCAGACTCTGCCTGGATTGCTTTCCCCAGAACTGGCATTAAAAAATTCCTTCTCTGGCCATACCCTACTTTCCAAATGTCCTGTCTTATCTGAGTCTAGGATAAACTTTTATGAATCCATGGAGATACCTGTGCAAACAAGATGGGAACCCCTATCCCCTGTACTGCTGAAGGACAGATAAAATGACAGATGACCTGATGGCTCTTGCAGCTCGGCTCTGATTCTGTTTGAAGGAATTTATAGTTTTCCCTGCCGTAACAAAATCCTTTCTGCTCCCAGGGGATGTTGGAAACTACTATTATGGCCAAGGACATCCTATGAAACCCCACAGGATCCGGATGACCCACAACCTCCTGCTGAACTATGGCCTCTACAGGAAGATGGAGATCTATGTAAGTGTAGGGCTGGTCATGAAGAGAAATATATATGAAAGATCTTAGTTTATGTGCTAGGTTTTAATTTTGATGCTTCAGACTCATAAGTTCTGTGTTGATGAGCCAAAGAGGAAAGGAAAAAAATAAACAGTTGTGCTGATGTATTCCTGCTTTCTTCTGATTGCTTGTAGTGAGATGTTCTTTGCTTCAGGTAAGCTTTGGAGACTGGAAAATTGCATTTCTCCCTGTAACTTAAATATTTTCTTTGTCTCGATACATAGTACATTTCAGTCTCCGGTAGTGGCATTCTTGCCTTCGAAAATAAGTTTCTCTTGTTTAATGCTGCTCTTTTGAGTTTTTTGCTGTTCCTGGGAGTAAATCTTAGATTGGAAATGGGAATTAGGGAGAGAGATGTGTTTCAAAACAAGCCTTGCTCTTTTTTTTTTCCCTCTTTGCAGCGCCCTCACAAGGCAAATGCGGAAGAAATGACCAAGTACCACAGCGATGACTACATAAAATTTCTGAGATCTATTCGCCCAGATAACATGTCTGAGTACAGCAAGCAGATGCAAAGATGTAAGCTATGCGTGTAGTGCTGTAGTTCCTGCCAATGTTAAAATTTGTGGTTCTGGGAATCCTAGGCCAGCTTTAGAGGTTTGTGATAGAGAGAGGAGGAAGAACCATGGCAAATTGTCTTTCTCCTGACTTTGTTTTTAACTTTTCTGGTAAATAGAGCATTTTAAAAATGGGTCCCTCTCTCAAGCTAATAAGCCATAAGAATTGAGGAAAACCCTTTGACCTGCCTGTCTTTTTTTTTTTTTTTTGGTCTTGTCTTTTGATGGAAACTCTTCTAAATTGCCTTCCTGCCTCTCAGATGACTGAACTACTCCATTTACTGCATGTGTTTTGTGTAATTGCTTATCTTTAACCAGAGGTATTGAGCTGGGAAAGGGTTCTGTAATTTAAAACAAAGAAACAAAGAAAATACCAACTCATCAATTGTGTCCAAAATCTGCAGTAACTCTGAAGGATTTTCAGGGCAATGGCAGTTTGGAAGTGGGGGAGGAATGAGATGCACAATGATATCTGTCCGCTTTGTCTTAGAATGGTTTATTTTCTGAGTTAATCTCTTGTTCTAACCTCTCCAGTCCATGGAAGGGCTCTTCAATGGTGACTTTAATGTTACAGAAACCTTTTTTTTGTCTCTGTGCGACTCTGAGCTGATGTTCTTCGGCAACGACTGCGGCGAGCTAGTTTTCTAGCCAGTGTAGACACACAGAGGGGAAGGCTCAAGGTTCATTTAGACAGTATTTTGGTGTTGCTCACTGCAGTCCTCAAGAGTGGAAAAAAGTTGTTAGCCCATGGGGTTCATTTATGTGGAGTAAGTATAATCTCCAATTTAGAAGAAATGGGGGTCTCAAGTCTGAAGCAGAGGCACTTGGAAACCTGGTATGAGCTGAAGGGGACAGATATTGAGGCAAAAAGCGTGTAAGAGGAATGGGTAATATGGTTCATGAGTAATATACATTGAAAGACTTCCTACAGTAAATGATATGCCCTGATATACCAAATGACATATACCAAAGTACATATTTACACAAACTGAACTGTTTACCCCTGAAGCAGATATGGCTCATAAACGCCCACTCTGCTCTCTCTGGTAGTCAACATTTTCTGTACTGTACTTCCACAGAACTATTTTTACCTGAAGGAGGCAAAATATGAAAATTAGTCTTAACCATGCGGAGGACAAAGCTTTTCTTCAACGAGACCTGCAAAACAGTAGCCTCTGTGTAGCTCGAGAACTAGCACAGGGGGCTCGGAACAGAGATCAGGGATATAGGAGACGAGGTCACTGCTCCCAAATACAGTAGCAGGTCTCTGCAGCCTGCTTGGTGCTTCAGCTTTCCCTTTGAGGGGAGGATAGCTGCTATGATTTCCTTAAGGATGGTTCCACCTTTAATGCTTGGCTCTCCCAGATACAGAGCTCCTCACCCACCCATTGCAAGGAAGAAGGAGCATCTGTGCCTCTCATCTTCCACCAGAGCTTTATGCCTACAGTCAAGTGATTGACCCCTGTTATTACATCCCTCATTAGTAGCCCTGGCTGCTTTGAATCTCCTGGTGGGGAAAAAGCCCAACTGTCTTCTGTTTACACAGCAGCTCCTGTCTTTGCCAGGTATAGCAGAGGGATGCCCTCAAATACTGTTAGTGCTGCCCACAAAGTTCCGAGGGGCAGTGAAGGTAATGAACAGTCTCTAATTTCATTCTGCTGATGCTGTGTTGCCTGCCTGAGGACTTGGGAAGACTACTCTGTAACCTAAAGGGCAAGAAGTTTAATTTGTTTTAATGGGAAGCATGTAGAAATTGATGACTTAAATTCGGCTCACTTAATGGGGAAAGCTTCCAACCACCTCTTGGCATTAATTGTTCAAACACTGCCAGTTGCCATGCCCTGCTGAAACAATTGGAAAGTGGGAACAATCGCTTCCTTCTGGGCCTCCTGATGAGTATTGTCCTTTTCAGAGATCCCTGTCCCGAACTGGGACCATTCAGGCTCCCTTATCACACAGTCTTTGTGGAGGCTGTGCATTCACGAGTTTCCAATGCTGCAAAGAACTGTGTTGTTTGTGCCTTTCTCATTAAGCACAGAAGTAAACATTCTACAGATGTTGTTACAAAAATACAGATTATTTCTTTTGTTTGTAAAAGCAAATCTTGCAAAGTCTAGATTCAGTACAAGTCTGTTGTTTTATTTGTAATCATGAAACTATTTACAGTAGAAATTTATCCAGGCCAAAACTACAGTATTGCTGAGAACTTAAAAAACTGACTGTCTGGTGTGAAGTAAAAGGAATGTACAAAGCGTAACAGAACAGATGTGGCTGTAAACTTCTTGTCCAGTACACAGCGCTATCTGCCATCTCCCCACTTTCTCCTGCAGCGCTGCCACTGTTTGCTTTCTCAACTCCTCGTCAGCAGTACAGCAGGAATCAGGAGCAAAAACCTTTCCCACTTGCTGTGGGGTTGTGTAACGGAGCGCAGTGTCAGCTCTGTAATCAGGAACAGCTCTGTTCCCCCCAGAAGGCACGGCGTGCCAGCAGCAGGGCTGCAGTGTGGCCCATGTGGGGTGGCAAGGGGTGCTGGCCCCAGTTTTGCACAGCCTGCGTGTGCCCGTGGTGACCCGCGTGTGCTGCCGGAGCGGGGCAGAACACTGTAAATGTGCCGTCTCAACAAGCGCGGCTTGAGTTGCTGCTGAGAATGAGTATCGGTGTTACAGAGCTCTTATTGATAGCATCTCCTCTCCGCCCACTCATTTTCCAACATGATTGACTGGTTTCTGGATCCCTCGTAGCGCACCCCAGTAGATGGCGTGCTGTTCTCCCCAGAGCTCCTGGGACATGCTTCCCCGTTTTCTTACAAGTCAGGAGCATCTTCCCTACAGCAGCAACGTTTTTGCCTCATCAGGCAATCCTCAGGTTGATTACGTTAATGTTCTATTATTTGTGTGTGGTGTTTTGTTGTTTAAAACGTTTGATCGCTTATCTGGTTAGCTTTTTAAATCAGAGTGGTGGTATAAGTTTTGTGGTTTTGTCTTACTAACTCTTCTGTATTTTTTTCAAGTTAACGTTGGGGAAGACTGCCCTGTGTTTGATGGGTTGTTTGAGTTTTGTCAGCTCTCTGCTGGAGGCTCAGTTGGTAAGCTCACAAGTTGCGCGTTCTTTTCTTTTTCTCTTAAGCAGATGTATGTAATGTAGTTCTGTCTAGGAAATAAATTGTTGTAGGTGGTGGTGGGGAAGCCCTGTCAACCTCTTTCTGATTTCATTAACAATTAGTTGCAGATTTCTTCCCATGCGAGAGTTCAACCCTTGCATATTGACAGATCCCTCTACATTTGTTAAGCGTGTCTTCGCTACTGCAAGTTACTTCACTGAATATGTGAAGGACTCTGTAAGTGGTGTGACAACATTGCCAGCAAAGACTTAGAACAAAACCACAGCAGCAACTCAACGTGAGATTTACAGACAAAAAAGTTGTAAAAACCTTGCTCTGGGCGGGCATGACCTGGAAATGAAAGAAAAGGGCGGCTTTATCTGTTGTTTTTAACAAAAAGCCACTGTGTCTGGACAGGAGGCAAAATAGAACCCAAACCTGAAAGCTGGAACACTTAAAATGCTCTGAAAGCTGGAACACTTAAAATGCTCTGTAAGCTGGAACATCTAAAATGCTTTCACTGTTTTCAGAAATTTTTTTTTGCAGAAATACTCGGTATTGCGGAACTGTGTTACTGTACATAGGCGTTAGAGCTTTGTGGGTGCTACTCCCACAATGACATCTCGAAGTCTTTATTTCCTGTAACACGGTTCAGCAGTACGTACAAATACTGACTGCAGCATTTTTGCTCTCTGATCCCAAGGCTGTAGATTCCACAGAACTTATCATTTGTTTTGATCCTGGGAGACTTGCAAAATTTGCAGAAAGTTTATGAAGGGGGTGGGGGAAGAGAACTTCCTTTGCCTCAATGCATATTCGGTGAATCACCTAAATATATGTTCGATAAAACCTTTCATTAAAATCTTCTGTTCAGGGCACTGAGAAATCTAAGCTGTCTTCAGCTGTGACCCCAGCTTGAATGCTGTGGACTTGTTTGTGCAGATTTCATGCTCTGAGGCAAAAGTGGGAAGCGGTGAAAAGTGTGTGCAGGCAAAACAGAGGCTGCGTGTCTCTTCCCTTGCCTTTTGTTTGTTAAGACATCCACTGTTAAACCCTTGGGCTTTTGCTTTGTAAAGTACCCAAACGCACACGTAAGCAATGATGGGATCGTGAGGGACCTGTGCTTTGCCCCTCGGTCTCTGTCATGGGCCTTTGCTCTCACGCTAACGTTCTGTAATTCTCCCAACAGCCAGTGCTGTGAAGCTGAACAAGCAACAGACAGACATTGCCGTGAATTGGGCAGGAGGCCTTCACCACGCTAAAAAGTCGGAGGCTTCTGGCTTCTGTTATGTCAACGATATCGTCTTAGCTATTTTGGAGCTCCTGAAGTACGGGCAATGCTATTTACCCCTTTTGTTTGTCTGTTCTGCTGCATTTTCTCTGAGTCCTTAGCGCTTTCTTCCCAGTCTGCTCTTTTTGTTGCTTTATTATTTTTTTTGAGCTGTGTTTGCCTGGGAGGGCTTAATCAGCTGTCTTTTGGGATGTGGTACCCTCTCTCCCGAAGGGGTATGTCTAGCGGTGGCACTGTGCAGGAGGCAGAAGGCTCAGAGCATTGTGTGATTGCTCTTAGGCCCTTCTCTCTGCCATCCACCCTGGAATGGGGGGCACAGCTGTAATATGTGACAGCTTTTGGCTCAAGGCAAACCTCAGTGGGAGGCTTGGCCATAAAAATGCAGTCTATTGGCTGAGTCTGAATAAACTAAGTTGAGTCTGCCTTCAAAGATCAGTTGCAGCAGCAAAAGCTACTTTATTTTCCTCTGTGGCTCTGTTCTGCTGCTGACCAAGGCACATGTCCGTTCTCCGCAGTTCTTTTCCTTGTAGACTCCGGAGAGGGAGCTGGCTGGTCGCTGTGCAGCCTGGGGATGAGCACCGGGTTCCGTGCTCTCCTCCCATTTGCTCTGCTGCTGAAGGCAGTTTCTGCTCCGAAGAAACGCAGCATTTCTGTCTCATCCTAGGTATCACCAGAGGGTGCTATATATTGACATTGATATTCACCACGGAGATGGCGTGGAGGAAGCCTTTTATACCACAGACCGTGTCATGACCGTGTCCTTTCATAAGTACGGAGAGTACTTCCCAGGAACAGGGGACCTACGGGTGAGAATGAAGGCTTTGCCAAAAATTACCCTAAAACTTGGTCTCTTCCGTCTCTTTGCTGTCATACTAATTTAACTAAAATCACTGCTCTCCTGGGTTTTCCTGCTCTCAAGGTAGGGCAAAGGTGGATATGTGAGGCAGCTGGCTCAGCTCTTGGAGTGGGTGCTTTGCTCCTGCCGTCATGGCCTGTACAGTAATAAGGCTTTGATATCAGTCTCTTAGCAGCCTTCTGGTGGGATTATGCTCAGAAAAGTGACTCTGAGGATGGCGTGTTGGTCATCTGTAAGTACTTGCAAACTAAGCTTGGTCACACGCGCTTTTGGGTGAAAGTTTATGAGGGAGTGCTTCTCTGTGCATTGGTTTATCTTGTTGGCATTTCCTCCTATGAGTCAGTTCTATGTGTTAATGAATCGTGGGTTAACTGTGGCACTCTTTCAACTTAGATACAGGTGTGGTTCACTTGGTGACTTCTGACATTGCCAGAATGCTGTTCGCAGGGGGAAAAGGTTCTTTACATTTTTTTATATGCTTTTGAGTAGAGTTACATTTTTCTGATCTAAATTCCCAGAGTTTGGTGCTGGTGATGTGAACTCGTGTGTGGCATTGGCATTCTTTCCTGGTGCAGCCACTCTGCAGCATAAATGAAATAATTATTTTTTATAAAACAGTTGGGTATGAGAGAGATAATGGAAATGTAAAAATATATATATTTTAAAGTAAAAATAGATTTCTCCAGTTACTAAACTGCACGGTCAGCCCAAACTGGTATTTTGGGCTGTGCATCTGCAGAGTGTACAGGTTTGGAACTAGAATTCTGGCTGCCAGGTTTATTGCCGTGTAAGAGAGTGGCTTTTGCCAGTGAAGTGAGAGCCTGTGTGCTCACAGCAACGTGAAAGTGGTGACAGCAATAGTTTTTTCTTCTCTGAGCACTGAGGGCCAAATGCACCCACTTCTGCCAAATAAGCTGCTGTTGGAGTCAACTGACTCTTGCTGCCTTCTGCCGGGACAGCGTTTGTCCGTGAGAGCCTAGGCTTACGTTCGGATTACGCTGATGGAACCCCAGACTTCCCTTCCTAATTTGGGACACAATTTACTTGTTGTAGTTGGTTTTCTGGTGACTTGTGGTATCTCCTGTCTTTCACTCTAATAGGATATTGGTGCAGGCAAAGGCAAGTACTACGCTGTCAACTATCCTCTCCGGGACGGAATTGATGATGAGTCCTACGAAGCAATATTCAAACCAGTAAGTGAAGACGTCTTTGCTGAGTGGTTCTTTGTGGATCATGCTTTGTCATTGGGTGGCTCCTGGAGCCATTCTTTGGGGAGATGGATTCAGTCTTCTGTGATAAGGTTCTTCAGGGGCTCTACTCCTCCCTAACAATTGCAGCCTGTCGTCAGTAAGCTGCTCTTTGTAAAAGCCTCACTGTTACCAACGTAGGGGAGTCAGCAGCTGTGGGAACACTAGGGATGTCTTCATGGCACTTACTGACATGGACATTACTGTGTTGCTGTGACACTGTCCTGTGGAGAGTGTGTAACAACGGTTTTCTTGTTTAGGTGATCTCTAAAGTGATGGAGACGTTCCAGCCTAGCGCAGTTGTCTTGCAGTGCGGGTCAGATTCTCTGTCAGGGGACAGGCTGGGTTGTTTTAATCTGACCATCAAAGGTGAGAGTACCGTACAGTGCCTGTGTTCGGCTGGCATACCTGATATAATTGCCTTTCAGTGAAAAGTTTGTTCTTCTTATGCCATGAGGCTATGACCTTTTCCCCCACTGCTTTTGCTGCAGGTCACGCCAAGTGTGTGGAGTTTGTAAAAAGTTTTAATTTGCCTATGCTGATGCTGGGAGGAGGTGGCTATACAATCCGCAACGTGGCTAGATGCTGGACCTACGAGACTGCTGTGGCTTTGGACACTGAAATTCCCAATGGTAATTCTTCCCTGGAGCCTTTGAAGCAAGACTAAGGAACAATGACACTCCAGTAACAAAGCTCAGGGAAATGATGGTGCTGTGGGAGAAGCAGTAGCCCTGAGATGTTTCATTAGCTCTTGATTATTACTGAGGAAGAGCTTTTGGATGTCCTGATTTGCAGTAGCTCTTCTTGTTTGCGTTCTAGTCCTGTAGCTCTCCCGTCCAGCAAAAGGTACCCAGCAGCCTTGCCGTCTTACTGAAATGAGATGACCTTCTACTGAAAACTTTTGTGTGCACTGATAGTGTTTAACTGCCAAGTAAGCTTTGACTGCACTGTTGCTAAGTTGTCTGCTTTGATCTCAGTTTGGGCTAGGAGAGCTTCGGCTCCTATGCCTAGGGAGATGCAGTTGTGCTTTTCTATAGAAGTACAATGTGTTTGTAGTATTTCGTCACCAGTCCGGTGGTAATTTGGTGTTTATTCCTTTTTAACTTGCCTGCAGAACTTCCATATAATGACTATTTTGAGTACTTTGGACCAGACTTTAAGCTCCACATCAGTCCCTCAAACATGACTAACCAGAATACCAATGAGTATCTTGAGAAGATCAAGTAAGTGTTTGCTCCTCTTTGTGAGACTGACACCTTCTACTGGGGGCTTCACAGCCGTGGGTGGCATCTTGCTGACGGAGGTGTTCCTTTCCTGGCTGGCTCTAGGCAACGTCTCTTTGAGAATCTGCGCATGCTGCCTCATGCCCCTGGCGTCCAGATGCAGCCAATTCCTGAGGATGCTGTTCAGGAAGACAGTGGAGATGAAGAGGAAGAAGATCCTGAGAAACGCATTTCAAGTACGTGCTTGTCTCTGGCATAGTTGCGTTGCCCGGCTGGGAAGCGCCCTGTTCGGAGCCTGTGGGTGCAAAACCGAGCAGGATCAGTTAGGGGGAGAAGCGTGCGGGCTCTAAACTGAGTTACCTTGGTAAAGAGAGGAGGATGTATGATTTAGATACATCTGTATTCTGGAGTCCTTCAGTTTGAATCAGTTCCCACCTTTCTGATTGATTTTGTAAGATAAAGCAATGATGCTAGGCACTGCAGAGCTGATAGATTTCTTTTCCCTTGGAGAAATGGCACTTTTGCCAGATGATTTCCGTAGTGGGAGACTAAGCTTTAATGTGAGAATTTAAACAGTTCCTGTGATGTAGGTGCTATGACAGAATACTTTCTGGGAGACTGTCAGGTTTGATCCTAGAAGTTGTCTTCCACAGGGAAAATGCTAGTTTATATCCAGATTGGCTGATGGCCTTTAGATCTGGCAGACAGATTTTCTCGGTGTGAAGTTGGTTAACCTGCTTATGCTGTCAAGTCTAGACATCACGCTGTACCTAATCCAAGTTGTACATGTGATCTTGGATCTTGGGCATGAGCAGATAGGAATGATGAGTTAAAAGGTACGGCAGGTAGAAAGACAAAGTGGTTTTATTGTGGCCTAATTCTGACTTATGTAGGCTCGTTAGTTCATTCCAGTGCGTAGACATGCTTGGAGAAGTTAGTGCTTGGTGTCTCATGACTTCTGAATCTGCTCAAACAACCTCTTGTCCTCTTTGCACTCAGTCCGCAATTCTGATAAGAGAATATCCTGTGATGAAGAATTCTCTGACTCTGAAGACGAAGGGGAAGGAGGGCGCAAAAATGTTGCCAACTTTAAGAAAGCTAAGCGTGTGAAAACAGAAGAGGAAAAGGAGGAAGAGGAGAAGAAAGGTAAGCATGAGAGCTAGGACTAGAAGACCTCCCATCTCTGGGCAACTTTGCCTGGCCTGTATTTTCCTACTGCACTATTGTGTGTCTTTTGAGTTTGGTTTTTTTTTTTTTCCCCCTAGATGAGAAAGAAGAGGAAAAAGCAAAAGAGGAGAAAGCAGAACCCAAAGGGTGAGCCCCCTTTCCTGGCGTGGCGATTAAACGGCTGCGCTTGTACTTCCTTGTGCGTCTACCCGTGTCCCCAGTGGGATGTTGCACAACCTGAGGGGTTGGAGGAGAGACGTGGTAGTTTGGATGGCTTTGTCACGGAAGAAGTTTGCATGTGTAGAACAGCACGCCTGATAAAGCGCACTGAGAGCAGAGCCCTCAGTGAAAAGGGCTTAAAAATACAGTGCCTTTGTTCAGTAACGTGTTACGGGTTTTAGATGAAGATGGGCCATATAAGCAGCGTTTTTAAGGTTACGGCTCTGGCTCGTTGTTAAAGCTTGGGCACAGCCCGAGTTGCTTCTTGAAACCAAATTCTTCACTGCTTGCTTCCACAGGGTGAAGGAAGAGACGAAATCCACCTAAGATGGCTGCAGCTGGACAGTACCTGTCAGTGCGTAGTTGTCATAGGTTAGCTTCTCTGGTTGCCTCCCATTCCACAGGATTTATATTTTATATATGTTTGTGTATATATTTCTATATAAATATATAAATGACTTGAGAACTGTAAATTATTCCTTGCTGCACTCCGCTGGGAGCAGACAGGGAGGATTCTGCGGAGTAGACAGACCTGCACTGCCCAGATTTGGTGACTGGGAAGTTTCACTCTTGCCTTCCACTGCCTCTCCTTAGTGTGTCTAAAAAAAATCACTTCCTTTCTTTGCTCTCTCCTCTGAAATAACCACCCTTGGAAAAGAATAATTTAAGTAGAAGTAGTATCTGCATTTCAGGTTAGGTGGAAAGATGGCCATGAAATTTCCTTTTTTTTTTTCTTTATTTGTCTTTTTTTTTCCTTTTTTTTTTTTTTTGTGGGAGATTGAGTTCCCAAATGAAGCCTGTGAGAGACTATTCCTTTGGTCTTCAGTTTGATTCCACCATGGCAAGTAACTGCAAGCTGGTGCCGCTTCTCAGGGTCAAATAGTGCAGTTCTTGAATAGAGTTGGCTACCTCCCTGCAGCAAACTTGTGGAAAGAGATGAAGCAGCTTAAAAGCAATCCGAAAAGCGCTTTAGTGAATCAGCCCAAGAGCCCTGCAGGTGCAGATCTGGAAAATGCAAAATGAAAATCACCGTAATGTGGTGGTTAACGTTTTCCCAGATCTTGCAGATCCAGTTAGCGTGGCAGCATTATGCATCTTGAGTAAGAGAAGGGATGAAATTTTTATACCTTTTTTTCTATACCTACGCCCCTCTTCGGGGGAGGAAGTGAGTTACTGCCCATTTGGCCGCCTGCTTTGCTTTTCCTGCTCGTTCTGCCCTCGGCTACACGTGCCGTAATGTGCTTTCTCAGTCCCGATCTGCGTCCTTGGCCGAAACCACTGCAGAAATTCCCAACTTGTCTGAAGGCCAATCCCTGCTGAAACCTCTTGGCGATGCGTGTCGCTCGCTGAAACACTCTTCTCTGAAATTAAGTACAAATGTTTTCAAGTTGAACCTTCCCTCTCTCTCACTCTCAAGGCCAGTAAATACGGAGAACCTTTTTATCAGCCCTCTGAGCTGTTATCTTTATAAGGGAACAGCAGATGGGGCTCTGCACATTTTTATAACTACTCCTCTTCCTACTCCCACGCATTATGTCACACCCAAAAGTCTTTCGTGACCAGAACTGGCCTTTCTTTTGCATCTCCTTTTGTACAGCCGATGGTTAGGTGAGCTTTTGGTGAAATGCTTTGCAGAAGTTTTGCAGGCAGTTTTGACTCGCTGCTCTCCTTTCTCAGGGGGATTCCTCTGTCCATAAGAGGATCTGTACCTCCCACGGAGCGCTGCTGATGGTTTCAACTCTAATAATGCTGCTAACTTAACACAGGTTATTTTTTAAATGTTTTATTTTTTTAAATACTTCCCCCCCCCTTTTTCCACCTGAGTTTTTTAGTCTCTTTGANCTTTCCCCCCCCCCCCTTTTTCCACCGTGAGTTTTTTAGTCTCTTTGAAACCGAGTGATGTGTCACTGCAGCTCTTCAGTGTTTGTATGTGAAGCGAGAGAGATCAGTGTATCTTTGTGTCGGGGCTGGGGAGGGGGGAGGGGGAATATATTGTGGTTTTTTAAAGATGCTTTTATTTTGAATTTTGAGAACCTTTGTAATAAAACTGGTACATTTCTATGGTTGGTGTGAGTTTGTACTGCTTTCTGCTGAGAGGAAACACTTGCTCAGAGGGGCAGTTGTTCGTTTATCGGAGCTGTTGCTGGAAAACAGCGCTGTCCCTTGGTCGTGATCGTGATGCGGTGTAGGTCCCAGGGACAAAACATGACAGCTGTAGTAAGGCTTTGGAAAGAAAGGTGAGGTGAGGCCTGATTACTTCCCCCATCCTCTTTCACAAAGAGGGCTAGATGTGTTGGTTCAAATGAAATAAAATGGTCACTGAAGCATTTTATTTGGAACGCGCTCTGTGCTGCATGTGAAAGATTGCTTTAGTTTCTTTTGTAGATGTTTATTCTCCCCCCCAGCTGTGTTTTCTAAAATAGCCTTGAAATTCTCCTCCTGACCTTTCTCTCCAGAAAAGGTAAGTTGAAATACTGTGGGTTTTGTTTGCTCAGGGGTCTTCTACTCCAGGTCACCAGGGTGGTTCTCTTTCCTAAATTACAGCTGGGTTCTCCTCCAGCAGTGTGGCTGATGCTAATGGGGTTTGTTTGGAGTTATGGTACTTCATGCAGCTGATGCTCTGAAAGCAGTACTAATCTAGAAAAGGCATAATTAAGTTATGGGGAGTATCTTTTGGATGAACTGAAGTGGGTTTTATCATGTATTCAAGTGAAAAAAATTTCTTTAATATAATTAGCAGCAGGTTAATTCTGCAACTGAGCAGTGATCACACCTGAAATGGACACAAAAGGTTCATAAGCCAAATCTGTTTACGTAGTTAAAAAAAAGCTTTTCACGGCACAGTTGACTTTTCATTGCTGTAATACCACTCCAGGAAACTTAGTTATCCCTTTCACCACAGCAGGCAATTAAAATCCTCTCCTCCTTGAACAAAAACAACTGTACAATTGGAATCGCCCTTGCCAGATTGCGCCTGCCAACGTGCGACTGCGGCTGCAGCCCTTCTCTCCTCCAGTGCTGCTTAAAATGGCTGCCGCGATGCTGCTCCGCGTCTCGGCTGGGGCACAATGCAGCTGCGTCTCGCATGACAGACCGCCGGCGATCTTACAAGTCATTCGCAGACCACAGTGCCTACATTTAAAATACTTTGGTTTTTTATTATTTTTTTTGCCCCCCTCCCTCAAATGAATAGGGATGAACACCCTGCTGCATTTGGAAGCAGGTCACTTGCTTTAGCGTCCCGCTGTCGATAGGAGGATGTGCTGCGTAAAACTAAGAGGTTTTGGCCATTTCCACCTACCTCGAGGGCTACAGAAGAGCCGCGATGGTCCTTGCCCCAGGCCCTGCTTTGCCAGGGTGGTGGCCAGTTGGGCAAACACCGCTCCTGGCTTTTCTCCATCTCCTTTGCCAGCCGAACCAGCAGGGGCAGGCGATTAGACGGGAATTAGGCGCAGGCCATTAAACGGAGGGGCTGTGCGCAGCCGCTGCAGCCTGAGCGGGCAGGAGGAGCCCTCGGGGGGCTGCAGCCTTCAAGCCCTGAGCTGCTGGAGAGGATCAGTCTTGGGGGTGGTGGGGGGAAAACCACCTCTGTGCCCGTGCAGGTCACAGGAGAAAGGAGGGAGGCACCCATTGTGCGTTGGTTTTCCCTTTGGAAGTAAATTCTTGCTCCCAGTGCATAGCTCTTGTGCTCGAGCATGCCTTTTCCAGGAAAGAGGAGCCAATCCTATCCTAAAGCCATTTAAAAAAATAAATAAAAAAATGAAGAAACCAAGCTTAAAATGGGAATTTCACCCAGTAGCACTCTTGGGCCCCACCTTACAAGACAAGGCTTTTTTTCTTCCCCCCCCGCCCCCAAACCAGGAAAAAATGGGTTAGATCTCTAAGAAAACAGGTAGGGAGCGGGCGGCCGAGCAGCCATCCTAAGGTAGGGAGAAGAGGCTGGTGTGAGAAAGTCCTTTGTGGCTGTAGCTCTACATCTGCTGCAAGTCAATTAACTGCGAGCAGAGCCAGGGCTGGAGCGATTAAATGCAGCAGCTGTTGAACTAAATAAGCAACTGCTATCTTCCCCGGCCCTTGTCTGGCACCCAGGACAAGAAGGACTCGAGCTCACCCATAAAGGGGTCACCATTTATTCCTTTCAAATGTTACAAGAAAGCCCATACAGGTCTTTTTTTTTTTTTTTTGCTTTTTTTTTTNTTTCTGGAAGTTAGAAAATTTGCAAATCAAGTGTTTTTGCAATTAAAAAATTATGTACAGAGAAAACAACGTGGCTTCACATTATACAGCTGGCAGGCCCCCTCCCTCCACCCCACACCCTAAAAGTTATCCCTTAGAAGCAGAATTAAACACAGCGGACTTACAAGCTTTATGGTTTTAAGCCAATAGTAAGACGTTATAAAAAAAAAACCAAACTAACCAGATTAGCTCTTAAAGCATTGATTTCTATAAAATGCACGAAATACTTTAAATGAAGTCAGAACTGAGAATGTAAGCTGAGAGGAAAAAAAGAAAAAAAAGAAATCCCTTGAACAGTCAGTGTCTTGCTGGGCTTCGAAGGCTGCCGGGAGGAGAGTGGGGACAGTCTGGAGACCAGCAGAGACACCAGAGTGGGATGGGAGATCTGGGGGTCTCACAAACTGTAAATTCCAGTTACATCCAGGATAGTCTTCCTCCACAGTTTTAAAGGATTCGGGTAAAACTACTCCCAAGTAGCGATGGTGGTGGAGGCGGTGGGAATCCAAACCAGCTTTCTAACAGGGGAGGGGGAAGAAAGAACTGGAGGAGGGGGTGGGTTTTAGAAAGCGCTGTCAGTTCTAGGTGGGACGGGAGGTGTGTGGGCAGGACAGCGAGTCCGTGGTGTTACCGGGATGGAGAGGATGGGTGTAAGAGTCTTAAGTTGGGACGATGCCAAGTGGGCTCTACTCTTCCTTCTGCTCCGCCGGAGTTGTCGTAGGCTCAGGCCCCGCAGGTTTTGAGGGCTCCTCTGGTTTGGCTGTGTCCCCGTGGCTTTCCCCTGCCTGCTGCTGCTGCTTCTCTTCCTCCTTGCTTCCACCGGCTTCGGCATCCTCCCTCTTGGGCTCGGCTCCCTGCTGCTGCCCCTCCGCAGCGGGGCTGCTCTCCCCGGGGTTCCCCTGCTCCTCCGCTGACCCCTCCTCGGGGGGAGCCGACGGCTCCGTCCCACCGGCGGGGACGGCGGGGGTCCCCTCTGCCTTGCCTTGGTCCTCCGTCGGAGAAGACCCAGAGGAGTCCCCGGCTTCTTTCTTGTTCTTCCTAAACGAGATCCCGCTCAGCTTGAAGGATTTCTTGAAGGAGAACTTCTTCTTCTTCTTGGGGGTGTCCTTAGGGGCCGCGGCACCTTCGGGTTTAGCATCCCCCCCTTCGGCGGGGGGAGCGGGCTCGATGGCATCCCCGCCGCCCGCCTCCCCCTTCTTCTCCTCCTTGAGGGGTTCAGCTGAGCCGTTCCCGTTCACGGGCACCGTTTCGCCGCCCGCCTTGGGCGTCATGTCCCCGTTGAACCTCAAATGGCCGTTCTCCTGCGGATGGTGGGGGGGGGGAAGATGGGGAGGGGGATAGAGAAGGAGCGGAGCACCGCGTTAGCCACAGCCGGGACTGGGCACCCCCTCCCCAAAGCCCCGCACCCACCGGGGGACAGGGGGTGCACCGGGTGTGTGTGGGGGTGAAGCACCGGGAGGGATGCACAGAGGAAGGGGGGGGTTACGCTGCCACCGGGCGGCGCCCGCGCTCCACGCCCGGTACCGGGGCGCGGCGGACGGAGCCCCCGCCCGGTACCGGGAGGGAGCCCGGGGCGCGGCGCGGGCGGTGCCGCATCGCTCCGGTACCCGTCGGGCAGGAGGGTCCCCCGGGTGGGGGCAGGAGGGTCCCCCCGAGTGGCGGCCGCCGCCGCCGCCCCATCCCCACCGAGCGACCGCCGCCGCCTTTGTCCGCCCGCCCCGGCGGGGCGCACGGCTCCGCTCTCCCGCTGCCCCTCCCGGTACTTACCTGCCCGTTGGCTTTGCCGGGCTCGGTGGCGGCGGCGTGGCCGGTCGGCGGAGCGCTGCCCTCCGCCTTGGCCGCCTTGGAGCCCTGGCTGCCCATGGTGCGGCACGTCGGGCGGACCCCGCCGCGGCGGGCGGGCGGACGGCGCCGAGAGAGAGTGGGCAGAGCCCCCCGCCGCCCCGGTAATAAGGCACCGGAGAGGGGGGCGGGCCGCCGCCGAGCCCGCCCCGGGGGCGGGGGATGGAGCCACCGCCCCGGCGGGGATGGGGGGTACGGGCGGTTGTGCGCCCCCGGAGGCCGGGGCAGCCCCGGGCGGGGGGAGGCCAGGCTGCGGGGAGGCGGTGGGGAAGGGGAGAGGGGTGCTGCTGCTCCCCACAGACCCCTCACCCCCGGGGTGCTGCTCGTCCCAGCCCCGACGCCCCTGGGCTACCTCTGCCCCCAGCCCCATCACCCCTGGGGTACTGCTCACCGCAGCCCCATCACCCCTGGGGGGTTTGCCCCCATCCTCGTCACCCCTGTGGTGCCTCTGCCCTCAACCCCATCACCCCTGGGGTGTCTCTGCCCTCTCACCCCCTGGGCTGGTGCTCATCCCAGCCCTGTCACCCTTGGGCTACCTCTGCCCCCAGCCCTGTCACCCCCGGGGTGCTGCTTATCCCACCCCCAATACCCCCAGAGTGCCTCTGTCCCCAGCCCCATCACTCCCGAGGTCCTAGCCCTGACACCCCTGGGGTGCCTCTGCCCTCAACCCCATCACCCCTGGGGTGTCTCTGCCCTCTCATCCCCTGGGTTGGTGCTCATCCCAGCCCTGTCACCCTCGGGCTACCCCTTGCCCCAGCCCTGTCACCCCTGGGGTGCTGCTCATCCCAACCCCATCACCCCTGGGAGTGTCCCGTGGTACCCCTTGTCCGAGCCTCACCACCCCCGGGACAGTCTCATGGTGCAGCTTGCCTCGGTCCCATCACCCCGGGGCACTGCTTCCCCCCGGGTACTGCTCACCCCAGCACCCCCGGGTACCGCTCACCCCAGCCCCAGCACCCCCAGGAGGACCCTGCTGTGGGGGACAGGTTGTGCCATGGCTCCCCGCCTCGCCTCGCTGTGCTCCCTGGCACGCAGACCGGGAGGTGTTTCCCCTCTGAGTTTTCCTCCTCTCTGCTTTCCCGGAAACGGAGAGCTCAGGAGAAAAAGAAAATGGGACTAAACGAAAGTGGATGCTAACGCTGGCAAGGGGCCGGCAGCTTCCCCGTGCTGCCAGGGCCACCGGCCGCGGCGTGGAGCCAGCAGTGGCCGTGGGCGACTCACTCCCGGGGGCTCCCTTGGCACCCCGGCACAGCTGATTTCACTGAAGGCTCCCCAAAAATCAAGACCCTTTTGCGCCTGTCCAAGCCACCGCTGGTCCCTGGCTGGCACACACCGTGCCGGTGGCTGCCGTGGGCCACGCTCCCGAGTGCCATGTCCCGAGCCCCGCGACCCCGCTGCCTTCCAGGCACCCCGCACCCCGCTCCTGCCAAACCTGCCCCGGAGCCGCCGCGGGCAGGAGGGACCCCCCCAGCCCCCAGCTGCGCCGCGGAGCCCACGCAGGATCAAGGCCAGCGGCTCCGAGGGGAAAACAATGTGCCGCTGTGTGCGCTCCGCCAACAAGGTCATGTTTTGTCTCTGTCCTCCCTCCCCCCCCACCCTGCCCCGGCACACATCATCTCACCCCCGTTAGAGCGAAATTTCTCTGTTAATTAAAACAGGCGGCATCTTCCTTATTGACTTTTGGTTGCCAGTTGATAAAGGCTTTGAACGGCTGCCGGGCTGCCGCTGGTCCGTCCGTCCGCCCGCGCCTTCGGCCATCTGCAAGATCGAGAGTTGTCCGAGCAGCCGTCCGGGCTGCAAAGGAGCTGCGGAGGATGTACCCCGGTCAAAAGCACGTGCTTTTCAGAGCGTAGCGAGGCGGTTTGCTTTGGGAAGACAAACGGCCCAAGCAAGCGTGTTGAATTAGTCAGTAAACACGCTCTGTCTTCTGCCACTTGCTCCCGAGTGTGAGCTCCGGGCCACTGTCCCCAACCTGCTGGGGAGCAAAACCTGGCGGAGCCACGGCTGGCGAGCCCTTCCCTCTGCCCCAGCAGCCGTCTGGCGTTGGGCAGCATCTGTGCCAGCCCCACACTTTTCCTCCCACCTTCTGGGAGTGATTTTCTGCCTTTCTGCTGAGGTTCATTTTGCCCTGGCTCTTCTCTGCAGGAATACAAAGAGTTCATGCTGCTGTCTTGTCCCGTCCCATCCTGTTCCATCCCATCCTGTCCCATCCCCATCCCCATCCCCATCCCATCCCATCCCATCCCATCCCATCCCATCCCATCCCATCCCGTGATGCTGCCCACCGCTGCAGCAAGAGCGCGTTTTGGCCGTGCTGAGCAAACCCGAGTGAGCACCGGCGTTCGCAGCGCCCGTCCGAGACCGTCCACCCATGCAACAGCCCCGAGACGCTCCCGTCCTCCTGTACCAAAGCCACAGGGGAACCACTAAGGTGAGCAGCACCGGTGGCCCACCACCCATCTGCACCGTCCCCGCTGCGGGTACTGGGAGCTGGGAGGGGTCTCTGGGGGCGCAGCCTTTGGGGTGATGGTGTCAACAGACGGTCTGTTGGGTTGGGGATGGTCCTCCCTCCGTGCTGCTCCCCAGGCTGCTCCCCAGGCTGGGGAGATGTTTTCTTCAGTGGTGGGCTGGATGCGTGGCAGGGTTTGCTTATTTGAGAGGGGATTTATGGGGCTGGGGTTGGGGCCGGGGCCGGCGGGGTGGCTGCGGTGCTGCCGCCGTGCTCTGTGCCGCTGGTTCTGTGCGGCTCGCGTCCCCCCCTCCCCGTCCGCCGGCCCCCGTGCGAAGCCCGGGTCTCTTCCACGGTTTGCCGGAGGGGAGAAAGTGCTTTACACCCCGCTGCTCCCCTGCCACGGCGATGGGCGGGCAGCGCTGGAGCGATGGGAGGCAGATGCCATGTCTCCAAAGGGCAAACGTTAGCGTGATTACACAGGTCAAGATGCAGAGCTGCTGGTGGGGGGGACGACAGCCCCCCCGTCACCGCCAGAGGCGATGCAGGAAACCTCCCGTGCGGTTTTCTAGCGGCTTTCATCCCCGTGGAATCCCCAGTCGCCACATCTCTCTTGATCCCGGCTTTTCTTGAAAACCCTCTTCTGCGGCGCTGCGTAAGGGCCGTGTTTATAAATAGACGCGTTCCCCGTGGATTCCCGAGCGTGCCTCCTCTGCCACGGCCCCGCTCCGCTGCAGATGTCTGTCCCGCCCGCACTGACGGCGGCAGCATCAGGAGCGCCCAGCGGTGCTCGGCGCGGCCACGCCGGCAGCTGCCGCTGGTGCCGGAGCCCCGGCGCTCCACGGGGTGAGTGTGGTTCCCCCCTCCCCGGGGCAGACCCGTGTCCGGTTGTTCCAGCTCTCAACCTGGGAAGAGGTTGTTTTCCTCTCCTGCCTGTCGCGGGGGGAGTTGGTGGCACGGAGCAGCCGGTGCTGCCGCGCCGGGGCCGGTGTGGTTATACCGGGAGAGCGGGTGGAGAGCAGAAACCGGCTGCTACGCACGATGTTGGGTTTCCAGCGTAAACCGAACACCAACCCAAACCCTCCCAGTGGAAACCAGTGTGACCACCAGCCCTGCTTGCTGGGGGTCCCATCCCACCGCCACTGCCTCAGCCATGGGTCGGGCTCCTCCGTCCCCAGGCGTCGGGCAGGGAACCGGAGCGGGGCAGAGGATGCTCCGGCTCCGCGCGGGCTCTCCGCCGGCTCCCGGGGCTTTGGCGGGTCGGGAAGCGACGGGGATTTGCAGGGTGCAGGCAGACGGACAGATTACGGGGTCTGTCTGCCCCTCCAGCAGATGGACAGGCAGACAAATCTGTCTGCCTCTCTGCGCGCGGCTCCTGCCTAAAAGGCCTGGGGGACGCGAAATCTTTGCGGATGTTATTTTTCCACTTTCCAGACCTACTTAAACCGCGTGCTGATTATTAATTTATTAGGTGTTAAGCGCTGACGGGCTGCGGGGCAGAGCAGCGAGCGCAGCCCCTGCGCCGGGGCTTGGAGCGGGGCAGGAGGGTGCAGTCCCCAGCCCCGTGCCCCGCTCCTGCCGCCCGCCGTATTCCCCCAGCCCTTAACGAAGAATTAAGGCAATTATTTATTCATGTACCTAGAGCCATTCACGAGCCTCTCATCATCTGCTCGAGGATTTCAACTGAGTTAGCGGGGGCCCAACCGGGGCGACCAACGGCGCTGGGAATAAAGCAGAGGGATTTCCATATTGATTTATAAATAGCAAAGGAATTAGCTAATTAGATCTCTCCGGGGAGAGAATTCCGGCAGGGAGAGTGCGAGGCCGGGCTGTGCCGTACGCAGAGATGGATGGTAATGGCTTCTGCCACCGCAGCAGCTCCGGCATGGGAACGGACGTTGCAAATAGCCCTCAGCTAAAAATAGTAGCCGCAATTTAGGGTCTGGGGTCTGCCTCTGCCGTGCTGCCGTGTCCGCCAGCCGTGCCTGCCCGTGGTTTGGCATTCCCTGCAGCTCCAGGACGTGGCCACCCGTCCCGTCCCCAGGGCGAGCGATGCTCCGGCGGCGCAGCCCCCGAAGGGATGGGGCGAAGGGGACGGGGGGTGACCGCAGGTGCCGAGCGGGGCCGCCCTCAGCTGCAGAAGGAAAATCTGCTGAGCTTCATTCCGGGGGATTTCTGCAGGGCACGAGGGCCGGACGGGGCCGGGCAGGGAGGAGGAAGCGCGGGGCTGCGTGGTGGCCGAGGGGGTCTTTCCAGTCCTTCGCCCAAGCAGAAGTTGGTTGCCGCTAAACCTGCTCGTGGCTGCGCTGTCACTCGGGCTGGCCACCGAGTCGGCGATGAGTGACCCTCTGACATTTGCACCAGGAAAAGGCATCCTGGACCCAAGCAAGGGTCTGCCCAGGACTGTACCGGGGGTCTCCCTGCCGCCCGCAGAGAGCCGGTGCCGAAACCGACGTCCCCGAATCCTTCCTGCCCTGGGAAAGGCTCCAGCCCGGGAGGCTGCAGCGAAGCGCTGACTTCCCATAGAAACACATGAAAGGGCCCGTTCTTGTATTTGCCAGAGCCCCGTCATTTTTGGTTGTGAAGATCCCATGGCAACCGGTGCCTTGTATAACTGCGTTTGCTATTTCTGGGCTTGCTTTTTCACTCCGGTAACATCCTCCCCGCATCCCACCCCGCAGGACCAGCCCCACTCTCCCACCCCAGGACATTTCTCACCCCGTCACCCCCTTCCCTGCTCGCTCCGGGGCAGCCGGGGGCAGAGGTTGGCAGCTGTGAGGCATGGCGGAGGAAAGAGAGAGCAATCCCCCTCCATCTCTTATCTCGGAGACCATCTGCCCTTCTTTATGGCCAGGAGCTGGAGCATTTGCAAACAAAGCCAAGCCCTCTAAACCTAAAACCCTCCAAACCCATCAGCGGGGTGGGCTGGGCTGTGCTGCTCGGGGCTCCCAGCCCCACTTCGCCCTGGGATGGGAGTGGGGAGGGTGGTGGGACGTGAGGGCTCCCGGGTGCCGCCCCGTGGGCACTGTCCTGGGGGAGTTTCTGCATGGCAGGGATCAACACCCCGTGGGCAGCCCCCGCATCGCCTTTCCCAGCCCGCCGGTCTCTCCTGAATCCTCCCGGGAGAACAGGAACAGTCCACACCGCCCTCGCCCAGGCGGGATGCTCGTCCCACGCGCCTTATCGCCTCCATCCCCGCCGTAGGCTGCGTTTCGGTGCTGATAAAGGACTCCCTGACCCTGAGCAAGCCGTGCGCTGCCGGTTCGGTTGCGTTACGAGAGCAGGACAGCTGCCAGCGGGTGTCCGGAGAGAAAAGGGGCCGCAGCATCCAACTGGCAGCAGAGACAGGAGGGCAACCGGGTGCTACTGCACACCGGGGTCTGCGCGCTCCCGCCCCGGCCGGGGCTGCTGGTGGGGTCCCCCGGCCGGGGGTCGAGCAGGGACCGTGTTTCAGAGCCTCCTTCCTCGTTAGAAGGGAAGTTTATAATGGAAACAAAAGCGACGCTCGGTCCAAGTGCAGCTCTTCCCGTCCCGTTTCCTCTGGAGCTGCCTGCGGAGATGCCACGGGAGCGTGCCCGCACGCCACGGCTGGGGCACGCGGCGGGGAAGTGTGTCGGGGATGGTGGGGGTCCCGTGTGTTTTGGGCATCGCCCCGCTGCACGGCGCTCACCGAGTCCGGCCGCGCCACGGGGAACACGGCCGGGTTGCAGTGGCACAGCCAAGTTGGACGTGGGGTCCTCCCCTTCCCTTGGGGACAGTGACACCCCCGGGCAGTGGGAGACTGCGGTTGTCCCCAGGGTGGGCTCAGCTCCCTCCATCCCTGGGGTGACCTGTGCCCTGTCCTGGTGACCTGGGACCTCGGAGCTGTGCTGCGCTGCCCGGGTTGCTCCCGTGCAGGTGGCTGCTGGTGGCTGCCATAGCTCCCAGTAGGGCTGGGGACGCGTGGTGGCTCTCACTCTGCCACGGGGACATGGGTTAGGGTCAGCCATCGCTCCTGCTCGGAGCAATGCCTCAACCAAGCGGCACGGAGCGGTGCCTGCGAGATGGCAGCTCACCTTGGCCTCTGGCACAGAGGAGGATGGCGCGTCCCTTCCCCGCCGGCCGCGAGAGCACGGGTGCGAGGCAGGCAGCGCCAGCGCCGCGCTCCTTCCCCACTCGGAGGGTACGGTCACGGGCAAGCCCTGCCTCTCCTTGGGGCTGCAGGGGTGGGTGCACGGCTAGCGGGGGCCCAACCTGTGGGTCAGCGGGGGTCCAAGTCCATGCATGCACACGCAGTGTGGTCCCAGTTCATGCATGCACTCAGCGTGGTCCCAGTTCATGCGCGCACACCAGCACGGTCCCAGTCTGTGCACACACTCAGTGTAGTCCCAGTTCATGCACACACACCAGCACGGTCCCAGTCTGTGCACACACTCAGTGTAGTCCCAGTTCATGCACACACACCAGCACAGTCCCAGTCTGTGCACACACTCAGCATGGTCCCAGTCCATGCACGGACACCAGCACAGTCCCAGTCTGTGCACACACTCAGCATGGTCCCAGTCTGTGCATGCACACCAACATGGTCCCAGTCTGTGCACACACTCAGCGTGGTCCCAGTTCACGCACGCACACCATCACAGTCCCAGTCTGTGCACACACTCAGCGTGGTCCCAGTCTGTGCACACACACCAGCACGGTCCCAGTCTGTGCACACACTCAGCATGGTCCCAGTCTGTGCACGCACACCAGCACGGTCCCAGTCTGTGCACACACTCAGCGTGGTCCCAGTTCACGCACGCACACCAGCACGGTCCCAGTCTGTGCACGCACACCCAGCGTGGTCCCAAGTCTACGCATGCACGCCCAGCACCGCTCCAGCGACCATCTTGCACGTGCGCAGCCACGATGCTGATCCCAAGAGCATCCCTTGGCGTTGGGGGGGGGGGTTCACCTCCAGCCCCCCCGCAGCCCAGTGGGGTCACCCCCTTTTACCCGAGTCCCCGGGGCTGGTGGCAGCCAGCCGAGCGCGTCGCGGGGCAGCCGGCACTGCCGGACCCGGGACAGGAAAGCGGCGCTGGGATGCTTTGGGGCAGCGGTCCCTTCCCCCGGCCAGCAGCCGGGGATGTATGGGCCTCTTTCTCCCCGCAAGTCAATGTGTCTTTTTGTTGCGCTGCTGGGTTTTGAAGCCCGCGAGCAGGGAGAGACAATACGTCGCATTGTTCCCTTTCAGCAACATCTGACGGGCGCAGGCAGAGAGAGGCCAGTGTGTGCAGAGGGCGGCCGTGGGGGAAGGGACCGGGACGGACGGACGGACACGGGCGGCGGGAAAGACGCAGGGACACCCCAGCCCCGCCTGGCTTCTGCCTGCCCGGATGAAGGGCTGGAGGGATGGGGAGCACCGGAGGGGTGCCGGGAGGGATGTGGGAGCTGGGGGGGTGGTGGTGGTGGTGTTATCCACTGGTACCCAAACAGCCCTGAGAGGTACAAACCTCCAGCCCCACTCATCTTGATGGACTATTAACTTTAAAGCTTCATTAGGAACCTGTGAGCATCAATACCATTAACCTTTGCGTTGCTGCTCTCTCTCTGCCAGAAGATCCCGGTTGCTTCGCTGCGGCCGCGCAGCCGGAGGTGCCCATCACCCCCCGGGAAACCCTGGGGTGCCGGGAAAACCCTCTCCCCGAAATCCCACACAGGTGGGATTGGGGCAGGGGCTCGGTCCCCGCCGGGGTGGGCTACGAGCCGGGAGCCGGGATGGAGTGCGGTGGGGGAATCACGGCAGCGCTGGGATTGTCTGCAACTTTCCATCAGAAATCCCCTCCTTCCCTTAATCCCTGCTCTCCCCGGCCTGGATTGCTTAATTGCCAGGAACAGAATTCCCCTCTGCCTCAGAGCAAAACCGAAAGTGTCCCCAGGGCCACCCGCCCCTCTGCGGTGGAGAAATGGCACCCCCTGTGCGGACCCCCCTCTTCTGCCGTGCCTCCCAGCAAAGCTCCCGGGGGGGGGACGGCAGCCGGTAACGGGCTCGGTGGCGACCTGTCGGGTGGGGGGTGTTGGTGCCCTCACCCCCACCCCCCCCCGGCCCCGGCTCGGTGGGCTGCAGCGGCAGATGCATTTCGCCCAGACTTGCATGGCCGTAGCCATGGCAACGGCTGCGGGCGGTGGGATGCGGGATGCGAGGGGGGGGGGGAGCTGCGGGTGCGGGGCTGCATCGCTGCCATTGCACCCCACGTCCGGCTTCACCCTGTCCCCAGCAGTGATGCGGGTGTGTACCCAGGCCCGCGGCACACGTGTGCTGCTTCGCACATGTGTGTGCAAGCGTGGACGCGGGCACCGTTGCGGCTGCACCAATGCACACGCTGTCCCCCTCAGGTGACAGTGCCAAGGGGGGGGGAGGGAACAGGGCTTGGGCAAGGTGGGGACACGGAGCCTCTCACCCCTTTATCAGGGCTGGGCTGCCCTAAAGCCGGGCTGTTTGCATCCGCGTGGGCCGCGCTGCCGTTGCCGTCCCGGCTCAGCTTTGTCTCCGTGTTAACTTTTAACCACGGCGGCTTTTCGTCTCCGCCGCCGCCACACCCTGCCCGCCTCGCCGGGGTGCTGGAGCCCCAGCAAATGGCATCCCCATTGGAGGGCTGCAGCCCCCCCCCAGTATGGTGCATGCCAGCTCCCTGCCTGCTCCCTGCCTGCTCCCTGCCTGCTGGCAGCAGGACGGGGACCNTGGTGCATGCCTGCTCCCTGCCTGCTCCCTGCCTGCTCCCTGCCTGCCGGCAGCAGGACGGGGACCGGTCTGGCTGCATCCTCTCCTGCCGGCTTCTCGGGTGCCTCCGGGGATGAATGGTGGGCCACGACGCTGCGCTTGGCTGCTGCCTGCCTGCCTGCAACGCTGCCTGCCTGCACTGCTGCCTGCCTGCATTGCTGCCTGTCTGCCTGCACAGCTGCCTGCCTGCACTGCTGCCTGCACCACTGCCTCCCTGCCTCCACTGCTGACTGCCTGCACTGCTGCCTGCCTGCCTGCACCACTGCCTGCCTGCACTGCTGTCTGCCTGTACCGCTGCCTGCCTGCACCGCTGCCTGCACAGCTGCCTGCCTGCACCGCTGCCTGCCCCAGCCCCCTCGCTGCCGCCAGCCGGGATGGGTTTGGCAGCAAAGCAGCTCAGCTGGAGAAAAGCCTCCGGCGCTGGAGTGACCCACTAACCTTGTTCTTCTTAAAAATGCATGAAATGCAGGCAGCTGCCTACGGGGACTCGCACACGCATGCTCGCACTCACGCACGGGCCGGGGAGGGGGGGGAACATTTTCGGCACCGCACCCACGCGGCGGGGGGTGCCCGGGGGTGCCCGCTGCACACGCTGCCCAGATTTCGGGGTATCTGCGGGGTGGGTGCTCTGCTCTCCCTTTGCCGGTGCGGTTCGGTGCCCCGCGCGTCCCCGGCCCCGGCGAGGGGCTGCGTGCCGGCGGCACGGGTGGGTTTCCCAGGAGGAGCTCGGGCATGGCGCGGGCCTCCTGCTCGGCTCTGCCGGTGTCACCGCGCTGCGGTGACACCACGGCGGTGCAAAGTCCAGCCGGCGCATCCCCTGCTGCGCCCGGCAGCCAGCTGCTGCGGTCGGGGCCGGGGCTTGCTTTGGGTGCCGGTGCCACAACCGGGTCCCGCTGGAGCCGGGAGGGGGGTGGCAGGGTCCCGGTGCCGGGGAAAGCGTGGCGGTTCGCCCCGTCCCTTGGCTGCCACCCTGACCTCGTTTCTCTCCGGCTTCTCCGTGGCTCTAATACACCCCGGCCAGATGGCTGCGAGCCGGGGGCGGCGGGGGGACGGCGGCTCGGCCCCTCCGTGGGGGCATGGACCCCTCTCCCCGCGCTCAGCGGCAGCCCACGGCCCCGGCGAGGATGCAGTCCCGGTGGGTGCCGCGTGTCCCCGGCCCCGGTGTGGCCCTCACTGCCATGGGGGTGCCGGTGCCCATGGGGGGATGCGTCCCCACCGCCCTGGCAGGGGTTAACGGATTTCTCTTGCATGCGTCTGATTTAATTTCGGTCTCATTTGCATAGCTGATTTGGTGGCTGCAACAGCTCGGCTGGCACGGGGGTATTTTTAGCTGCTCCAGGCTTGAGCCGGGCAGCCCCAAGCAGCCCTGGGGCAGCGTCTGACCCCGTCGCAGGCACCTCGGGGGGGGTCGGACACATCCAGCCCATGTTGTGAATCGAGTTCCTCGGCGGGAGCAGCAGAGGATTTGCAGGATTAAGGTTTTGCCTTTTTTTGTGTGTGTGTGTGGTTGCAATCCTGTTTTAAGGAGAAGAAAGAGAACCCAACGGCAGCCCCGGCTGCGATGCCCGTCGCCCTGGCGGGAATAGGCGGTACATGGTGAGACGGAGCAGCTTCATCCCCTGCTCAGCTCCCCAGCACGCAGCGGGGCTCGCTCCCTGGCTGGGTCCGGCCATGGCCGCGGCGTGTTTCCCATCCTCTTCCCTCCATCACAGCGCCCAGCTCCGCTCCATCGCAGCGCCCCAGCCTCGCCGCCGCACGCCGCTGCCCACATGGCTCCTTCGCCCCCCAGAGCGGCCGCGTTTCGACCGGGGAGGAGGAGGGAGGAAATCACAGCGAGCGGCGAGCGGTGGGGGGGAAGTTTTTCTGAGCCCTTTTGGAAATCCCTGCGGTTTCCTCCGGGGTCTCAGCCCGGGCTCGTACGGCAGCAAAGACGAGGAAGAGCATGAATCACCGGCAGAAAACCGCATCGCTCGTCCTGTTGGAGCCCGTGGCTGAGCCCACGCTGCTCACCGCAGCTCGGTCCCCTGTCCTGCCCCGGGGACGTGGCTGCCCTGTCCTTTGTCACCCGCCTCGCCTGCTCGTGGCCACCAAAACGGCAGCTCCTTGAGCCACAGCGGTGGTGTGAGCTCGGCTTTCCGGAGCTGTGTGTGCACGTGTGCGTGGGTGTGCATGTGTGTGGGTGTGGGTGTGTGTGTGTGGGTTACTGTGCACACACACAGACACACAGACACACATCGATGTGCACGCACCCATGCACGTACCCAGGTGTGCGCGCACACATGCGCACACGTGCACCCGCGCACACACCAGGTGGCAGAGGAATCAGTCTCTCGACTCCCTCCGACTAATTAACATAAATCGACACCGACTAATTAAACGCCCCGGCTCATTAGAGCCTGGCTACCGCATCGCTGGGAGCAGCAGGCAGCCGGAGCCCTCGCTGCCGAAGCACCGTGGCCACACTCTGCCCCACGCCGGGCACCGGCCACCCCTGATCCCCCCCTCTACTGGCAGTGTCCCCATCCCTGTCCCCATCCCACAGCCCTCGCCGAGGCTGCTAGTAACGATAACGAGATTGATTCCTAATCCACTTATTCCTGGCTGGCGCAAAGGGCTGGTGACAGTCTGCTTCCAACGCCTGGTGTGTCCTGAACCCCCCCGGCCCCGGTGCCTCCGGTCCCCGGGGCGGACGGGGGGTCGNTCCACCCCGAGGACCGCGGGCACCGGGGCCGGGAGGGGAAAAACCCTGGTGGTCTTGGCCAAGCAGCCGTGGGGCAAGGAATGATGCTGAGGGGGGGGGAACGTATGTAAGGACCATGGAGGGACGGTGGCATCATCCCTGCTCCATCCCTGCAGGGAGGGTTGAATCTGGAAGGGGAGGTGACACCGCCAGCGTCACCTGCCCTGCAGCAGGGTGACCCTGGGGAGGCGGCAGCAGCGATGAGCAAACCCTGCATCAGCCGGGAAAGGGAGATACGGAGCCCTTCCCAGTCCTCACCCTGCGGGGTGCCCCCGGGGGGGGTGTGGGTGGGGGGAAAACGGGGGTTGCTTTAGCACGGGTGACCCCAGCGCGATGACACCCGCCCTGCAGGAGGAAGGAAAAGGAAATTTCTCGCTTCCTTCTTTGCCAAGGGCTGCAACGTGGCTCTCTGGGAAGCCGCGGGGCGGGGGGAGCCCCCCTCCCGCCCCGCACACAGGTCCCATCCTGCCGCCGCACCCCGTGTCCTCCGCCTGCCCCCCACCCCGGGGCCTGCCGGTGCACGTCGCTCCCCGCCGGCTGATTCGGGGCTGAGTCACGGCTCCACACGCCCGACCGGTTTGGGGGAGACCCTTGGGCTCAGCGTGGGAACGGCCTGACCTCAGCAATAAGGTGGCGGAGAGCCGGGACCAGCCCCGCCGAACTGCCTGCGGGACCCTCAGCTCCCAAAAAACAAGGTGGAGGGGGCTTTGCGCTGCGGGGGTGACGATGCTCCTGGAAAGCTCTTGCTCGTTCCCGCCGGCCGAAGGCAATCCCTGCCGCCCGTGCGCAGTGGATTAAAAACTAGGTCAGCGGTAGATCCCCAAAAGTGATTGCAGTCGGGGAATTGCAGCTCCCCCGGGTGTGAGCCCCTGGGGGGAAGGGGGGGGAAACTTGCTCCGTTCGATACCTTTATCGCTGAGCCGGAAGAAAACGGCTGGTGAAATGCAGACACCCCCCCTCCCCAAAATCACCCAACCGAGCCAGCTCGCTCCCGCGGTGGCATCGGGACCAGGTTCCACACAGGGGCTGGGGACCGGACCCCCCGAGGAAGGCACAGCTCTTGGGGACAACTGCCTCGAAGCCATGTCCCCCCCTGTCCAAGGGTCAGGAAAGAGCAATGGGGAGGACGGGCGGCGCTGGCGTGGCGGGGAATGCCGGGAACACTCGGTGCGTGGAAGGATGGATGTGTGTGGGGTGGACGCAGGACCGGGCAGGAGGCAGAGCGGCTGCGGCAGCCCCCGCGGGCAGGAAACGGGGCAGGAAGGCGGCCGGCGGCCCCGGGGTCGGCGGAAGAGCGGCGGAAAGACTGGGGGCCGCGGCGGCGGTGGCGGCGGGAGGAAGCCCGGCTCCGGCGAGGGGCTGCCCCGGTGCACGTGTGTTCCGTGGGGGCACCGAGGCCGTGCCTGGGCACCGGGAGAAGGGGCGCCGGCCGTGCCCACCGTGGGACCGAAACTTCCCCGGTGCCGGGAAAGGGCCCTTCCCTGGGCCACGAACTCCTCTCCGCCGCCCTTGGGGCTCCAGGCCACGGCGTGCCCCGCAGCAGCCGCGTGCTGGGACTCGCAGCCTCATGCGGGAGATCCTGCAACCGGCTCTGCCCCACTGCCGCCCCAGGGACACCCAACCCAGCGCCTCTGTGCCACGGGCAGGACCCCCGGGAGTCCCCTGGGGTGGCCGGCAAGGCGGTGCTGCTGCCCATGGGGCTTCTGGCTGGGGTCTGACCCCGGAGCTGCGTCCCCCCGGGGGCGTAGGGGTGGGTTTGGGGGTATTTATGGCCCCTTGGACCTCCGGGAGCACTCAGGGGTGCTCAGCCCATGCGGTGCCCGGGATGGGGCCACCACAGAGCAGCGTGACACCCAGGCGGGAGGTGGGCAACCTGCCCACCCCTCCCTGCTCCCCCCTCATCCCCAGCTCTTGGGAAACATCCCCATGTCCTCCAAAGGCTCCATTCACCATCTTTGAGTCCTCAAATGTTTCCCGCCCGCTACGCTGGGGTTATTCAGACCCAGAGCGATGCTGTGGGGAGGGGACGTGTCCATGGCGGGGGGTTATCCCAGCCCAGTGGCCCCCAGCGCGGTGCAAAGCGGGCTGGAGCGGTGGGGGCTGCCGTCCCTCCGGCTGTCGGTTCGACAGCAGAGCAGAGGATGGAGCTGTTAAATATTTATAGCCGCTGTAAAATGGCAGCGGAAGCAGAGGAGGAGGAGGGGGGGGGGAAGGCTGCCAGGGTGGCTCTGCTCCCCTGCGGTCCATCTGGCCCCCGCGCTGCTCCCTGCGCCGTAGTGCTGCGAGTCGCCATCTGCTCCCCGCGGGGGCTACTGCCTGCCCCCACCCGGGACCGAGCAGCGGTACGGCGGGGGCTGCCGTGGGTGCCGGAGGTGGTGCCTCTGCTCTGTTGCACGAGTGCAATGAGTTTTAGCGGTCTCGTGCGATGAGCAGAGGACCGGCCGGTTCGGGGTCCGGCCCCACCGCCCCACACTTGCTTGCCCCGGCTGCCGGGTCCCCACCGTGGGCTTGTTCAGATGAGAAAATGAGGGCGCATGTGTGTGTGTGTGTGTGTAATTGCTAATGAGGATGTGCATATGCTAATTCAGGGCTGACAATTACGGCAGGTCCCGCTGGCTTGGGATGGGGCCTCCTGGGCCGTGTCCTGCCCCGGTTTCGGCCAGGTGAGCCCCAGGCAAGGTCGGGGCGGGGAGTGGGGGGGCAGCAATGGCCGGCTCGGTTCAGCTCAGCACCGCCTGGATTTGGGTGCCCGGGACCCACGGAGACCCCGCGGCTCTGGGCCCGGGGAGGGGGAGCAGGGCCTGGGGTGCTGCTCAGGGGTCCCCATCTCGGGGGAGCGGGGATGCTGGCGGGATGGGCGCTGGGATGATGCTCCCACCACTCCCCCCACGATTTTTTTTTCCCCCCATTGATCTCACACTAAACCTGCTGCGGTGTGAGATGGCAGAGGGCAAACGAACCCTTAATTAGCCACATTAGTGATCTGGCTTTATTAATGGCCTAAACAATTATTAAGGAAGAATTAAAGCTACCAGGCTCCAGATAAAGGAGGACACGGCCCGGCTGGGGTTACCCGCACGCACTGCGTGCCCAGGCTGGGGACCTTCGGCTTTATGGGGTGCTCCTGTCCCCTCGTGTCCCCCCTGCCCTGGTCCCCACATCAGCAGCTGCTGGATCCTGCACCAACTGGGGACGGTCTGGTGTTTTTGGGGGGGCAAGGAGGAGCTGGGGGGTGTCTGTCAGGCCCCCAGTGGGGTATCACTGCTGCAGGCTCACTTGGTAACCCAGGACCCCCCCGGGACCCATCGGGGTCCCTGGGGGCACCGACACCATCTCTGCATCAGCACTGGAAGGCGGCAGCGGCTTCGCCTGCTGCATTGGGGGAGAAAACAGGGGTTTGCGGGCTCGGGTGAGAATTCTGTGGGGGGTGTTTCTGTCCCCTCCCCACCACGGGAGGGCAGAAGCTCAGTGGGGTGCACGTGTGGGGCAGGTTTGTGGGTTGGGGGCACAGCCTGCAGCATCCGTCCTCCCTCTGCGCCGAGCTGGGAACCGGCTGGACGGAGGTTCCGGGGATGGGGACGCCGGCAGCAGACGTGGCCTCCCAGGAATGTCAGGACGGACTCTTCGGGGAAAACAGCCACTTCCCATCAGCTGTGCCCGCTGGGAAGCGGGACGGGGATTCCCGGTGGGCAGCGGGAGGCCGAAGGTTTTCCCCAGCGCACGTGCCCCATTTCGGGTCTGCAGTGCCCAGCCCTGGGGAGGGTTGTTTATGCCGGGCTTTTTGCTCCGTGCCCCACCAACACGGCCGTTATCCGGCGGTCCCGTGCTTGGGGGGAACACAGGACGGCTCCCCAGCACACATGGGGGTGTCCCTGCTGCCCTCCTGGCTCGGGGACCCCACCGTGATGCCGGCCGGCTTCTCCCCCATGGCTGCCCGGTCCCGCTTGGCGCAGGCAGGACGGCTGCCGAGCTCGTTAGGCGCAGGTGCGGGATTAGCCCTAATTGCCTGCACTTTGATGTCCGTAACCTCCTCCCCGAGGGATACTCGTTACCTGCAGCAAACCTGTGCCTGGCATCTGGCTGCTAATCCCGGGATTAGCGGGCGCGGGGAGGGCGGCAGATGGAGCCCGGCCAGGCTGGGACCCCCGGGGCGCTGGGCTGTTTGGGTTGCCCGGGACCTCTGGTGTCACCAGGGCAGCTGGGTCCCTGGTGAAGCCACCTCTGAGGAGCACCCGGCTGCTCCCGGGGGAATTCCCACCCGGGACCTCCCCGGTGATGTCGTTGTCCCCCTCTGGGGCCCCCGGGAAAGCCCCTGTACACTCGATGTCAGACGAGTCAAGGGAAAGGAGAAGTGTCCCCTGGTCCCCACGACAGCCCGTCCCAGCTGCAGGAAGAGCCTTTTCTGGGAATCCACTAATCTCCGCAAGGAAGGGGGGGACTGGGGTTGCTGTGGGGCACAGGGACCCATTGGGGCTGGGAGGCTCTGCCCAGAGGTGGCCAGTGACGAGGGTCACGTTGCTGGACGCGGAGGGACCTCCAATTTCCCCTCTGGTGTGACAATGGGGCCAAAAATTGCAGCCAGGGTGGGTGCAGCTGGGCCAGCCCTGGTCGGGCCACCCCGTGGGGGGACAGTCTCCATCACCCCAGGGCCACCCGCTCTGCCCGGCTCCTTCTGGCCCCAAAATATCAGCAGGGGCGAAGCTGTGGGGAAGGAGAGAAGGAACCCACCACACGTCTCCATCCTGAGCCCCATCCCAAAGCCATCTCGTCCCCACAGGCAGCTGCCCTTGTCCTGCCTGTGTGGCTACGGGGGGTCCCCGCCAGGCGAGGGGAGGATCGGGGGGATCCTGCACCCAGGGCTGTGTGTCTGGGGGGGGTTCTCTGCCCCCCGCCTCCCCCCCCCACGTCCTGCGGGCCGAGCGCCCCACGGCTGCGTGTTAACCTCAGGGTCCCCGCTCAATGGGAGGAAGGAAATCCTCATCCTCGGGAAAGGCTGGACACGGCCGTTTCCTCCCGCCGCCGTGGTGGGGAGGGGGCCGGGGCAGAGGCACACCCGCCCACCCCCCCCCGACATCACCCCCCCACCCTGTCCCAGTCCGCAACCCCATCCAGAGCCGGGATCTGGCCCCGTCGGGGGCGATAGGAGAGTCGTGGGGGACCTCTCCATCCCCCCACCCCATCACACCCCACAGGACCTACTGGGGGTCCTCGGGGGGGGTTCCTGGAGCCTTCCCCCGCCGTGGGCCAGTGAAGCACGGCTGGCCCTCGCCGTTCCCGTGCGTGGGTGAGAAGTTGGGCTCCGTCCCCGTCCCCCCCGGTGCTGGTGGCGGGTGCGAGGGCCGTGCGGGGACACGGTCCCGGGGGGGGGCTCAGCTGCCCCCGACCCCCGCAGGGCTCCCTGCCACCCCCGGCCCTGGCTTTTCCCGCTCCTCCTTCCTCTTCCTCACCGTGCCCTTCGCCCTGCCGACGGGCCGCGGCTGATAACAGCCAACCGAGCGGCGGCGGCGGCGGCGGCTTCGCTTCCCGGTGGCCTTTGGCCCCGCCGTGTCCCCGCCACCGGCCCCGCCGAGGGTGGCGGCGGCGGGGAGGGGGGGGGATACACTTTCCCGCGGGGTGTGATGCTCGGGACTCGCAGGCACCGGCCACCGAGACCCCCACGTTGTCCCCGGGGGTCACCCCCGCTGCCGTGTGTCCCCCGCCCGGTGCACCGGGACGATGCTGCTGCCGGTCCGGAGCGCTGCAGGGTCCGGTGCCGGTCCTTGGGGGACGGCGTGTGTTTGATGTCCTCCGGTTTCATTCACCATAATCTGCCTCGGAGGGGGGGATACGGACGGGGGATCCCGTAGCGCGGAGAGCGGCGGAGGCGTTACCGGCACCGGCACCGGCACCGCGCGCGCTCCGGGCGCCCCCTGGCGGCGGCGGGAGCCGGAACGGAACAAAGACCGGATCCGGCACCGGCGGTGGGAGCCCCAAACACGGGAGGGGCCGGTGTCCCCCCGCAGAAAGGGGACGGTCCCGGGGGTGTCCCCAACTCCGCATCACCCGGGGATGGAGCTGCGCCCTTCCTCCTCCTCCCCGCTCCCCACTGGGTCCCCTCACGCAGCTGCGGATCTCAAACCACCACCCGCACCAGCTGCGAGCGAGGGGCGGCCATTCCATCCCAGCAATTAAGAAAAAAACCAAACCATTTTACTGAAATAACACAGCCTTCCCCCAACAACCAGCATCAGGGGGTGCTGGAAGAGGTCCTTCGGGGTCCACCCCCTCCCCAAAAAACACAGGATTGGGGTTCAGCCCTTTGTAAAAGAAGTCAGAGTGAAAGTTGTGAGTAATTCTCACCTTCCCACTCGGTGCCAGTGGGAGCGGGAGGATTTGCACCTCTCAAAACTAAGCACCATCGTTAATACATCGCTCCTCTCAAATATAAACAAGAGGCCTTCTTGGGGGATTTTATCAGACAACAAACACACAAACAACTGTTGGGAGTAAAAAAATATGTTTTTTCCTTTTAATTACATCAGTTATCAAAGAAAAAAAAAAGCAGTGGTAACAAAAATACAAAGCTCTGAGGGTTCCTTGTTTTGTTTGTTTTGTAATACGCTGAGCATCAGTGCAATTGTTTTAATTTAACTTCTGCTCTGAGTCTCTGCTGGCAGAATACGAGTAGGCTTTGCCCAGCACCAGACGGTCACGCAGCAGCTTGAAGAAGGCGTAGTAATTGCTGAAGAGGATCAGAGCCAGCGAGATCGTCTGGTGCCACTTCTCTGAAGAAATCAGTGAGTAAAGCTGGTAGAAGATGACGGCTCCTTCCAGCAGAATCAGGATGTTGAGGATTCTCAGCGGTTTGCTGAAAAAGAACTGTAGGAGAGACCACAGTAAGGCACTGAGTGAGGTCAGAACCTCCAGATCACGTTTCTGACAGGACGTACGAGGCAGAGGCTGGTGAGGATTCCTCTGGGATTCCCCTCTGGAGACACATTTGCCCAGGACCGGCTCTGGACAGAGCCCCGGTTTGCACGGGCCAGTCACCCTTCCGGCAGCACCGCCGGGAGACGCGGGACTGAGGTGAAACGCTGTACCGGATCCCGCTCGTACCACCCACGGGCAGCTCTCCTGCTCGGCGAGCCAGCTCAGGCAGCCGCAAGGGTTGAGGACAAGGGGACCAGGACCCATGACCTCTGTCCCCAGAAAGGAGATGTGATCTTACATGGAATCGGAAGTGTGAGACGTCTGAGGGCACCGCCACGTTGTAATGACCCACGGCTTTGTACACGTTCTTGCTGTGTTTCACTAACACTCCCTGAGGCCACATGCACTCTTCCGTCCACCTGCAGGAAACAGAGAGCTCTTATTTCCACCCCCACAGCTGAGGAGGGGTCTGCTGCCGTCCCACCACCAGCAAGGACAACGCACGAGCTGCTTCCACAGCGCTGGCCGCAGCACTAAGCTGCCGTCATCGGCGAGGGCAGAGTTTGGCCCACCGAGGCGTGTAACTGCGGCAGTGACAAACGGCAGTTACCTGGGGCCAGAAGCAGCAGGCACCTTGCCAAAAAATCAGATCTGCTTGCCGTGCTTGGAAGTGGACAGTACAGAGAGCGTCTGTATGCTGTCGGATGTGTCAGCCGGCAACTCTGCTTTCATTTTTCTTTCTTTTTTTTTTTTTAAGGCACCGAGAGGAGGAGCTGAGCTCCCCACCCAGCCTCTGTTGGCGCCAAGAAGCGTGCCAGCTAAGAGAAACCTCCAGCCCCAGCCCCAGGAGAAGAGCTCCTTACTGATGCTGCAGCACGTTGGAGCAGAGGGCTGGGTCGACCTTCTGCCAGCAGCCCAGGTGCGCTGCGGCTTTATGGAGCAGGTCACAGTAGCGCGCAGGTAAGAGGTACTGCATCAGGATCACGGAGGTGCTGATGGAAACCAGAAGGAAGAGCTCACACGACCAGCGTTTGTCATAGTACTGAGTGTTCTGTGGGGGGACAAGAAGAATGTGTGACAATGTGTTTGGACAGCCTCACCTAACAAAGCCATCAAAACACAAAGCACTCAGGCAGGTAAAACGAGGGCTTTTCACGTAGCTATTAATCCTGCTTGAAAAAGAAGCGCCCACATAGGATGGCTGCTGTACAACTCCTGAACGCACCACGGCAAAACATTGATGCTATCATCGCCCATCACCAAAAATAGGGAGATAGTTCCCAATGCTCCCCTAGCTCAGCTGACGACGGGTGGGAGCACCAGTCCCTCCGGGGAAGGGGCTTGGGTTCACCCCCGAGGTCCGACAGATTTACTATGAGACATTTTTCTCATTGTACAACATATCAGGAACTTAAATAAAACAGCTAAAAATCCTAATAAAAGTCCATCCTCTTTCATACTGCCTCCCCTTATGAAAGTCGATCCTCTTGTCCTGGAGCTCTGACCTCCCAGAAGGTCACTGTGCGAAGGACTGGTCAGCCTGGAGTCCTTCTAGCTACACGGGGAGGCAGGAGGGAGACGCTGCTCCCGAACAGACGGATGCACACTCTCAGGACAGTCAGCATACACTTTACCAGGACAATATTGACCTCTGTTAGCTGGAGTTTAAGCAAACCTAAACCTTACTTTTCACAAGGCCTCCATAAATGGGTCGGATACAGCCGCCTGTGCACACAGCCCAGCCCTCTGACCAACCTCTCCCGCGATCCAGCTAAGCGAGAAGGGAGAACCAGACCTAACCCAGTGTTCGCCTCCCCACAACCCTCCCCAGCCAGTCCCACGCCCGGAGGAGCAGCGTCTGCAAGAGCAGAGGTGGCCCTCGCTCACCTTCACAAACCAGACCGGCACAAAGGCCACGTAGTAGGCACTGAGCATGGAGCTCACCAGCACCTCTTTCATCCGCCAGTTAAAGTCCATTTTCAGGTATTCCACCTCATTGCGGATGAGATCCGGGGAGAGACAGCAGGCGTGAGTGGGCATGGCCTCCATGCCGTACATCTGTCGAGTGTGCTGCTTCCAGGTTTCCTTTAGGACGGTCAGGTAGTCTCTGCTCCTGGAGTTCACCTCGCCGGTCTCTCTGGGACCGATGTTGGCCACCTGGGAGAAGAGGCCCGTCTTCCGAAAGTCACAGTTCAGCTGAAGGAAGGGAATGTACATGCCAAACCTGGAGGAGCAGAGTGCCGAAAGGCGGTTACTTCCTTACAAGGTCCTCGCGCAATGCCTTTGCTGGCAGCACATCAGCATTATTGTCACATCCCCCTCCTAAACGGCATCTGGTTCCTACAGAAACTCCAGCAAAGAGCTTCGCTAATCTGAACTCAAACACAAGCACCGAATCTCAGATCCTTATGAGATGCTTCCTCCTGCACCTACCAGAGGGAAGGGAGCTATTTCCACTACTTGACTGGAAATAGAACTGGTTTCCTTTTGTTAGTTAACACGGAGCAGGGAAGCTGTTTGATTCACTCCACCTGGCAGAGGCACCCAAGGACTAAGGTAAACCAAAGATACACGTTCTCTGAATACCACGAAAAAACCACACAATCCTTTTCAGAGGACACAAGCAATCTAAGAACTACAGCTAGTGCTTATATTAAAGCTGAACATGGGTAAATGTGAAAGATATACCCTGCCACCAAGAAGAAATGTGACATAGCAAGAGGGAAAAGGGTAGTTTAAGTTCCGTTACCAGGTAATCGAGTGCTTATTTACTTTCAGGCTTCATTTCAACTGAGCGACACCCACCGCACAGAAGCAACATTAGAAATCACACATAAGTGACAGAAGAGATACTTACGGGTAACACAGGAACAGGAGATTAAGGAAAGAGTAGGTTCGGAAAAGATGAATTATTGATCGACACAAACTCCAGCCTGTGCCAGTGAGAACAGCGAACCGAGTGATCACCAGGAAAACAGAGCGCGGCAGGGAGACTTTGCCGCTCTGCGAAGCCTGCGGGGAGAGAAGAAAGAGCTGGGTGGAGGGGAGACTAAGTCACTCTTCCTACAAGAAGCAAACGGTAAATGAGCAGCGCTCAATCTGTAAAATCAACTCCATATGCAGATGCAGAGCTAGCGAAAGGCTCTGTTTGACTGCCACCAGGAAGGGGAGGCCTTCTGTAGGCCGGAATCTGGACTCTCCAAAACGCAGGGCTCTCCAAAACCCTCGTGCCTCAAGCCGGAATGAGGAGAGCTCTCAGAGTTTCATGTTAAGGTCTGGTAGTTATCGGTGTGACCAGCCCGCTCTCCGGGACCTGCTCACCACAGAAAGCTTCCGCAGTCAGCAGAAACCGACCTACGCTGGTTCCTCCTTGCAGAAAGCTAGAGTAATTAAGAGAACAGGAAAAGAGCCAAATACTGTTCTTCACAAGGAAGACAGCAGAATTACTACAGTCTAGTTGAGACAGTAATTCAGAAACAATCACAGAAGGAGAGTCACGAGCAATGGTTTGAGGCGCTCATTTCTGTTCTCTATTCCCATTAGAAACCACGCTGAGGTTTCTGATTTGGGCATAGCACAAAGTTCTTTAGAAAAGGACACCAGAGGAACTGCAAAAGGGACACAGAGTTTTACATTTTGCCTGAGAGGAAAGAATCGTTCTGAGATCTGCTTGGGGACTTTACCTCCTTCACAATAGCACCGATCAGCCGGCGTGCCAGGACGATTGTTGTCACTGTCAGCACGTTGAAGTCAATAAGATGAAAATTCTGCGGTGACAAAAACAAAGTTATTCCACTTTCCATCAGGCAGCAGAAACCCACATTCAACAGAGAAGCTCCCAAGTTACTCTCTCCTCCTCAGACTCTCTCTTTCAAGATCAGAAAGAGAATGCCAAGCAGACAGCAGTGCCCAAAATTTGCCAAATCAGAGTCACATGAGCAACCCTCCAGGGCTGCAGAGTTGCATGTAGTTTGCATCAAACGTATATAGAAAACTTTATGTCTAACGACTCAAGAGACAGTCTGTGAGTATCCCCGGACAGCAGCTGTCCTTTGGTGCTTACCAATGACGTGTGCGAAGGTGGATGGGAGGGAGGGTACCACCACACAGTTTTGTAGATGTTGATGTAGTGGACAAACAGAGCAACGAGATGACAGAAGAAGAGCTGAAGTTCAAACAGCACACTCCTCTCCACAGGCAGCTCTGGGATCTTACAGTGCCGGAGGGGGACGACTGTCTGAGTTGCCAAAGGTGGGCTGGAAAGGCCTGTACCTGAACCACTCCTGCCAAGGCAAAGCAAAAGCCAGCAGTCACTTCCCTGCGATAAACACAGCGCTGTCCTCCAGCCCACGTACTCATCTGAGTCGGTGGGTCCAATACTGACTGAGAAACCTGAGCTGACTATCATGGTCAGTGGCTGCCAAAAAACCCAAAGTGTCAGCACCCCGAGGATGTCCAGGACGACTGTTACAGGCAGACGTGAGTGGGAATTTGCCCAGTGAAAGCAATATTTGGAACACGGCCAGTCTACAGCACCAGGTCATTTGCTATTAAATCCCTCGCGTTGAGTCAGGTTCAAAAGCTGTGGCTGCGTTCAGCTATTCAAGGGGCAACCGGTGGCCCTCTTAATTAATTGGAAGCTTTTAGGCCTCGAGTTGCTATTTACATTTCTAAGAGTGCTTGAACATGAATACAGAGCAATTAAACGCAAGCTCTTTCTCATTCTTCAACTTCTATTCAACTACGGAGGAAAAACAAGTTTAGTCAGGGGTGCATATTCCTGTGTGAGCACGCACGCAATCCCAGACAGCAACCCTCTCATCAAAGGGAAGGGAGTTAATATGGACTAGATATATCTCTCCTGATTTGCAATCTCTAAATAACAACAGTCAAAGGAATTTGGGTGTGGGTTTCGAAGGAACTACAGAGCACAAACTCCTATCAAAAATCCCAAAACGAAAGCACAGAAGTCTCAGAGTGACTGCAGAAGGACTTCGAGCCCAGGGGTGGACACAGGTGGACCAGCCTATGCTTTTTAAACACAGAAGGCTGACAGCCTAAAATAAAGCCATGTGTGAGGGAAAGACTTGAGGAACCCCAGCTGCCTCTGAAACCCCCAGATTCCCAAGCTGACAAGACTGATTCAGCTCCTCAGGACTGATAAATCTGCCAATAAACTCCATTCCTGTACACAGAACAAGAGTTCCTGTTCTGCTCCTCTAGTCAAGGGCTTTAAATATAAAGACGAAGCCTTTTCTGCTTTGAAAAGACACACAAGACCTAACGGTGCTCTTGCAAGAGCAGCAACATGACTCTCATAGGCATAAAGGGCATAAAGCGCTTTGGGACTGCTCAGCCTGGGCTGCCATGTAGGTGATGGGTAGCAGCGGGCACGGCTACAGAGAGGAAACCACTTGGAGGTAAGCTGGGGCGTGGATCTGTACTGCATTACCTACTTGTGATAAGAACCCTTGTGCATGCTCTCACAGCAAAGTACGTACAAGGTGGATTGCTCCACCTTCTGTGCCCTTGCAATAACTTGTTTGAATAACTGTATCCCTATAAATTTCTTGGCCTAGGGCTGTAAGCAGGGAGTATGGTAAGACAGATCTCACATTTCCTTTGCAGAGAGTTCATAAGTCACCTCCGGCTTACGTATTGCCGTCGGTGCTCTGCTTCTCCTTCCTCCTCTCTACCTCAGTCGCAGAAATGCAACCAACCAGCCAGGCTGGAATCTATAAAAAAAAAACCACCCCGCAGCCTACACATCACCTGACCTAGCTAAACTCTACCCCAGAAACGCCTCACCTGACATAAACTTCAGGGCACAGGAGACGCAACAACCAGAACTCGAGAGTCAGGCTTTAGATAAAAATTTGACTCTATTCTTAATTTCCATTCAACGGTCACTAAAGGCTTTTGAACGCCCCTGGAAGCCTGTCACGGTCTGATAAAACACTTAACAGTCTCGGGCAAATTAGAACCCACCTATCCCAATTACAACATGTAGCACGGACGCTGCCACATATAGGAAAAGGATTTCAGCTAGGCACGGGGAGTTAACAAATCCCTGAGCCACAGGAAAACCAGCAACGTGTGAGATGGGGAGATAAGGTGGCCCCTCACACCCACCTCAGAGAGGAGCAGCTGGCCTGGCTAGATGTGAAGACGGGGAGACCTGGACGTACCTGGTGCGTGAGCGCACACCCGTGACAGAGGAACTGGTGGAATGGCCGGAGCCGCCAGCGGCCCCCGGTTCACAGAGGGGATTTCGGCAGTAGGAGGTACGGTTGGGGCCCCGCCTTCCCCCTGCCATAACAACAGAGGGTGCGGAGGGTTCTTCTTCCAGGTGGCTTCTCTGCTCTTCACTGTGGGATTATGTCTTCAGTCCTTAAAACTGAAAAGAAGAGACTTATAATTAAGGCTCATCTGCTCTCCACGCCCCTGGTGACCAGCAGAACCGATCGCTCACACTGCTAGCTTGCAGCACAAAGCAGGATAATGCAACTTCGCTCAACCCTTTTCTACACCTCCTGTATTTGCCGCGGGCTATAGATGCGGCCCCAGATAGCTCCTGACGCTCCTGGGACATGCAGCAGCCTGTAAAGGTGCTGTGAATTCATTGAGAGTCTAAAGCCTAACGTATGCGGGTTTCCAGGGGAGCAGGAAGAAGCTTTTCATGGCTCTCTCCCAACCCAAGGCAGTTTACAAGGAATTTAATCTGCATCGCTGTGGTGTTATCCCTGTTTTACAGGCAGAGCAATATACTTAACAGAGATGCTAAACAATTCGCCCAAAGGATTCAGTAAATTGGGGATATTACCTAGGTCCCCCTTTGCCCAATTTTATGCTGGAATCAGACATTCACAGCTCTTTTAAAGGGATGCTGAAAAAGCACACAAACTGGCTTTTTCCTTTTTTGTTCCTTTAAGACATGACAAAAATAACCAGCATTTTTAGGACCTGTGTTGTTGTATGTTTGCACGGCAAAGAGCTCAAGGGGATGTTAGCCCAAAGTTAGCTTTTCTAGTGCTTGCTTGCCACAATGTAAACAATAATAACCTTAGGAGAATCTATACTTAGTGAAAGGACAGGGTGATAACACACCATTTACTAGAAGTGAAATCTGAGCTGTGAAGAAACTCGGATCAGGTCATAGCAATCAGAAAAAGAACTGTTAAGCAATTGATAATTTCCAGCTTGCATCACTTAGCAATTAGCATCTGGAATAAAGAAAATTTGCTGAGGAGTTAGAAACTGCTCTCAAAGAAGTTTTGAAGCTTACACTGAGCTCCAGAGTCCTCCAGCAAACTGCTGTACTATTTGCAGGCAATGAGGGACAGGGTGCAGGGGGCCATGCTTGGGGCTAGACCCAAGAAAAACAAAGATACCCCAAGATGGGTGCCAACACATGGGCCAGTGAGGCACAGAGGTGGCTGTGGCACTGGGGGGAACTGGGGGGGAAGGACAGAGCAAAGGGCAGATACCCCAGTATATGCCATGGCACAGCGAGTCCTGGTGACGCAGAGTGACTGCTGGTCAACAGAAGGGCTATGCACAGGGGACCCCAGGACACAACACAGGGGGTTGAGGGGGGACACCAGATGGACAGGAGCTTGCGGGGAGGTGAAGAAAGCGGGTTTGAGGCCCAGGACACCACCACAAGAGAGTCCGAGAGGGAAAAGTGGTAGGATGAAAGCGTTGGGCTCGGGAAGAGAGCTGGAGAGACAGGGGGAGGACCCTTGGGAGCTCAGGGAGTGCAGCTCAGGAGCCGAAGGAGCTCTTGGAGCTCAGATGGGGGCTCTGAAGGAGCAGTGGGGGCTGCGAGGGCACAGGCCGGGGGCTGTGGGGCCCACAGAGGCGCAGGCAGGAGCCACCAACGCTCCAGGGGCGGCAGGCAGAGGCTGCGGGGGGGAAATGGGAGATGTGGGGGCACAAGCGGGGGCTACAGGAGAGCAGCGGGGGGCAGAAGGGCTCTGGGGGAGCAGTGGGGGCTGTGAGGGCTCTGGGGGCACAGGCGGGGGCTGGACGAGGGTAACGGGGGCTGTACGGGCCCTTGGGGCGCAGGCCCGGGCCCTCGGGGAGCAGCGGGAGCTANTCGGTCCCCCCTCACCCATCTCCGGCCGCCGCTCAACCTGCGCCGGGCACAATATGGCGGGCGGGGCCGGCGGCGCGATGGCGGCCGCCAGCGGACAATCCTCCTGCGGGGCGCGCGCGCGCCCTTTCGCCCCGCCCCCGGCCCTCGCCCCGCCCCCGGCCCCGCCCCTCGCCGCGGACCACGCAGCGAAGCACATGGGGCATTAATGGGGCATTTACGGGCATTTACGGGCATTTATGGTCCCCATTGCCCCCCATCACCCTCTCCCGGGGCAGAGCCCCCTCCTCAACTCCACCTCCCCCCAAACGGCAACTCTGCAGCAGGAAGAGAAATAAGAGAAAAAAAACGCACACCTTTGAAAGCCAGGAAAAAAAAATAAAATAAAATTCCACGTTAATCCTTTATTATAGGGAATGACTAATCATTGTCAACATCTGTTGAACACTTCTCGCTAAATACCAGCCACGGAAGAGCTTGCCAGTTTCCTGTACAAGTTATTTTAATGCTGTGATTCACCTGGAGCGGTTTTCACCGGCGTTACCAACCACTCGCAGTATTTTTCATTGATTTCCTTAACTTGGGGGTGTTTGATGCTTCAGTACAGATGGAGCATTATACAACCCGAGAACCACCCCTGCCTGGGCTGGAGGCAACGCCATCTCTACAAATAGTGAACTTTCACAAGGCCAATGTTTCGTTTCTTACTGGTTTGGAAACCTACAACGTGCAGAGCCATCCAAGCCCAGGAGAATCCGGACTCCTGCAGTTTTAACGGAATCTTCCAGGTACAAAGGCAACAGGTAGGATGTACCGATGTCAGGTTAAGACCAGAATTGCATCTGTAACACCACGTATGAACCTTTGGTCATATCTGGTTCTAAAACCAGCGGTAAAAAGTAACAGCTTCATTGGAAAACAATTTATATTTCAGTACTCGGACACACAGTTGCTGCTCTCCAGCGTTTGCGGCAGCCGAGGGAGGCTCCGGAGTTCTCCAACACTCACCAAGAGCTGGCAGGTTCCGATTTCCCAGCCACAGCAAAGCCAACGGCACCTTAACTGCGTTCCTTTATCACGTCAGAAATCAGCTCGTTGGAGATTCATCCCACTTTGCCAAAGGAGCAAAACGAGCACACAAACAAACATTTCTATTAAAACATATGGGAGCGACGGAAGGCTCAACTGAGCAATAACAGCAAAGGTTTCTGCTCTGTGCTCACAGGAGCTGAGCTTCCTGAGTAGAAAAAAAAAAAGAGGAGGAACATCTACATTTGAGATGGGAGCTCCCGGGAGCCCCGACTCGCCTGCAGAAATTACTCCCCCTCAAAGCTTACAAACGGGGCACGTGTCCCACGTCTCATCCAAGACGTTACAGGTTTATCAGTTAAAGAAGAATTTCCCTAAGCCCCGTCTTCGTCCCCAAAAGCACCAGACGTAGTTGTGGAGAGAAGAGCTGCGTCAGCAGCGCTGCCCGTTCTCCTCTGTGCCTCCCAGCGGAGGGGTCAGAGGCGGTCCCCTCCTGCGGGGCCGTGGGGAGGGTCTCTCGCAGGCTGCAGGAATCCCCCTGCGCCCACGTGTTCTCGAGGAGAGCGGCGGCACGGGTTGAGGAAGGGAACACACGCACATTTCCATGGTTTTTCGTGGCTCTGTTCGTGACAGATGCTCTCTCATACAAATTCAAAACCTCATTCTGTACAAAAAGAATCATCTGCTTTAACAGCTGCACAGGGAATCCAGCTGTGCTCTTAAACCCAACTTACCAAATACGCAATTTTACAGAGGGCCATATCGAGGCAATGTCTCAGCCTTACTGAAAGCACAGCGTTTTAAGTTAAACATAAAAATACCACCGGTAAGTTATAAAATAAAGCTTGTAGCCGTTTGCTTTATTTATTAATCCCAACAGCAACTTGAAACCAGGGGGGTGAGGAACGGGCAAGGGTTTGCCAATCGCCTTCCAGGAAAAGCCGCTGGGGCCATCTCTGCAAAATACCAGTCGGAGCATCTGCCCTCTGAGCTCAGTTTCACGCTCCTGCTGCGGTCCAAGACACCGGCCGTGGACCGCCAGGCACGGCGAGACCTCAGCGAGGAGGCGCAAAGCCCGGGTCGGTGCCAGCTCCAAGCGAGGGCAGCCAGGGCTGGACTGGAGGCCGAAGAAGCCGCAGGCACCAGGCCAGAGAAGACGGGAGCGCTCTGGAGCAGGAGGAGGTTTCCAGAGCCCAGCGGCTCTTGCAAAAGAACGGTATTGTCGGGGAAACACTTCCACAGAGGAGACGTGACTGCTGCTGCACTGTACGGGACCAAACACAATGGGGGCTTTTTTCTTGTTTATGGTCTTTACCAAAATCCTACAAATAATCAGATGTGGGATTAGCCCTTTGGGGGAAATGGGGAGATGAAAGATCGCTGGCGCTCGTTAGCTCACAGCCAGCAGAACGCCACCTCCAGTGGCTCCGTGTGTCAGTAGAAAAGGGAAGGTTATTTCGGTGACTCAGACTTCAGTACTCAGAGGAATCTCTACCCCTCAGAAATTTCAGCGAGTCCTGTATCACCCCCGGAATGTCTGGCTAATTAGAGCATCCTTGAGAGACACATCCGATGCTGATGGCTATTTTGGGATCTCAAATTAGCTTTTGCAGACTCTAGGCTAAAATCTGAACATAGTAATGCTGTGAGAGGGAGGAAGATGTTTGATGCGGGGCATGTTTTCAAAATACTTTTGGCATATACAGTTATTTTCTATATATTAAGGTTTACATTCCTCCATTAACATGAAAATCTTTCACATAAACATGCAACAAATGCAACGCACAAGCAAGCTGCGTTACTCCAAAGGCAGTGTCACAGGATCCACTTCTACTGGTAAAAAACTGCATCATAATAGATGATCTCTATCAAATCTTTTCCACTTGATATAAAAGCTGTGCCTATTAAGAAAGAAATGGGAAAGATCGCTACAACACCATATAAATTGATGTTCCAATTACATTGTAAATGAAGATGCATTCGATAAACAGGCCACAAATCCAGACGTGTTATGATTTCCCCTAGCAGAAAACTACACATCCAATTTTCAAGTTAAAGTCAAAGAATTGAGGGTAATGGCACTCTCCTGCAGCATTTCCACATATTACCGCTCTCTTGTTCCTAATACTCCTCTAAGATAAGAGCAGCTCGTTTGGTAGCTTTACAATTCCATATAAAATAAGACTTATGTCCTTCTACGTCCTACGCCCAGGGCTTTTCACCGTTGTCTTTTGAAGCCATTAGACTTCTTGAGCGTTCCAAGGGTTTATTTCTTTGTTCTTTTATTTATGGAGCTCCGACTTTCAGCGATCTCGAGATTCGAGAGAAAGCGATTAGCTGGTCCCAAAGGAAACGCTTACGGCTGCTGCCTTTGGGCCCGGGGGGAGACGTGTCCTTGCTGTGTAAGCAGGTCACTCCACCGACGCGTGATTATCTCCCCGACCAAGGTACCGCTCGGTTTGCAAGCGCTCGCGTGCATTTATTAAGGTATTTATAGGAAAACAAGCAAGTCGGGGGGGCCGGAGCAGCCACCAGAGGGAGTTCTGCCACTGTGGGTGCTGACAGCAGCACCCAAAGGTGCTGGGGGTCCATCAGCCCTCCCCGAGGGCTCAGGGTGCTCAGCAGGCGTGCAGCCCCGCAGGGCTCCGCGCTAAACACCTCCCAGGCAGGACCACTGCCCGAACCGTCTCTGGCAATGACATCAGTAGGTCAAGGGAGGTCATTCTCCCCCTCTACTCTGCACTGGGGAGGCCACAACTGGAATACTGTGTCCAGTTCTGGGCTCCCCAGTTCAAGAGGGACAGGGAACTGCTGGAGAGAGTCCAGCGTAGGGCAACTGAGATGACGGAGGGATTGGAGCATCTCCCGTATGAGGAGAGGCTGAGAGCGCTGCGACTCTTTAGCCTGGAGAAGAGAAGGCTGAGGGGAGACCTTATTACTGCGTACAGTATCTAAAGGGTGGGTGGAAGGAGGATGGAGCCAGACTCTTTCCAGTGGTTCCCAGTGACAGGACGAGGGGCAGTGGGCACAAGTTGGAACATAGGAGGTTCCGTTCAAATACACGGAACAACTCCTTTGGGGTTGGGGTGGCAGAGCAGTGGCACAGGCTGCCCAGGGGGGTGGGGGAGTCCCCTTCTCTGGAGAGTTTCAAGCCCCGCCTGGATGCAGTCCTGAGTGCTGTGCTCTGGGCAGTGCTGCTTTGGCAGGGGAGTGGGGCTGGGTGATCTCTAGAGGTCCCTTCCAACTCTGAAAATTCCATGATTCCGTGATCAGATAAAAAAAAGCCATAAAAAAGAACAGCCAGATCACATTTCAGAGCCCATCGATGGCGGGGCGGGGGGTGGAAGGGGCAGAACCCGTACGGTCTCGCTGGGCAGCGTCTGGTCTAAAATCGGCAGTCTGTAATTTTAACGCATTACTGACTCCTATAGGAATTCCCATTGAGCCGTTCCTCGGGCTGCTCTGTTTCTGGAGCATGGCGTAACGGCTACTTCAACGCTACCCCGCGGCCGAGAGCCCTCTGCTGAAGACCAGCATCTGTCAGGAACCGGCTCCACGGGACAGATCTCCTTACCACATTTCCCCCTTCTCCTCAAATCCACTTAAACCTCACTTTTCCACGGGGTCTCGGTGGGAGAGCTCTACGCAGGTACGCACCGAAACCTCCTCCACACCGTGACCTCCGCAGGAGCGTCAGCCACCGAACCGGCCTTTCGCAAGAGTCAATTTATTTGCGGGTATATAAAGAATGGCTTCAATTTAGCAGCTCAGATGGTGCCGCCCCCCCCTCCTCCCACACGGAACATGTCAGCAGCTCGCAAAGGGGTTGCAAAAATAAACAAACTTACCCACTGCGCGCTGCCCCTGCTCGTCTTCGCCCAAGTGATTCACAGCGCCGTACCCTCGACTCCTGCAAATTGAAGACGTTCGTGAGTCTCCTTAATGCAAGCACAGACCAAAAGAAAACAAAAAAGAAAAGAGAAAAAAAAAAATAAAAAGAGAGAGTCCTGCATGCAATTACACAGGAAGGAAAACATGCAACTTAAGCTGAGCTTTGAACATTTCACAGTAAATATCAATACTGGGGTCTAAAAAGGGCCATCATTTTACATTTTTAAATAACTGAGCAGAATTTTCTTTTTTTTTTTTTGGCAGTAGCAGGACTATCTATATTCGTTGTCATTTTACATCTTCTGATATTTAAGCTTGCCGATTCCTTTTTGCCCACATTACATTACGGTGCATTTTCAAAGGGCACAGTATTAAAGTTATTGCTAATTTATGCAGAAGCATGTGGTTTTTTTTAAATGTTTATTTTAAACATTTTTTTTTTTTTGCAAATTTTTACATTAAAATTAACACTTGAAGACTTGTTTCAATAAAGTTTATGCAAGTTGCCGTCACAGTTTATGTAAAAGAGAAATGTGCTATTAAAATCAGACATTTAGGTTACCTTTTGGGTTTTGCGATGCATGTTAGCTTTACACATCCTGATTCTCCTGCGATAATTTTCCTTTAAAAGGGGGGCATAGGGTGATCTTTTCATCAAGCAAGACATTATGCCCTGAAAGCTGACTCCAAACCATTGTTGAAAATTCAGTTATTTACACTTTAATAACAATCTACAAATACAACTTTTTGTTTTAAAGTATTCCCCTCGATCATGCACTGCTACGCGCAGTTTGGTTCCTAATGCTCTATTTTTCACCCCCGAGCAGTTTAATTCTCTCCCCCTGGAACGCCAAATTCATTTTGCAGATGGGAAATACAAACCATTTTTCATGTCTCTCTCTAAGAAGCAGTTTAATTTAAACTATTATATTATAGATATATATACACATAAATACACACCCTCTCCAAAGGATATGAGGAGCAACTGCAGCACCCTTCTCAAACAAAGATACATTTTTAAGTGGCTTTCCAAGTGAAAACTACGGTAAAGTAGGAAAGGCATCATCTTAGCCAAGGGGGTTCGGGGCGTTTACATAAAGCAGAAAGCAGGCTTCCTTTTCCTCCCGGTGGCAGCTAAGCCTCGGATTTTTTTAGCGTTCGTTTTGTCACGCTACATTTAAACCAGCCGTCTCAGACTCAATCTGGAGTCTGCAGCCTGGAAATACTCTGCGAGGCCACCCGAAATCTGAATCAGTAATTCAGCAAAGAACCATAAACGCTTTTCAGCAGACAGAAGTCAGATTTCTGCCATCGTCCGGGATCAAACTGCTTTCAACAACTTCCAGGGGGTGAAAAACATTTTTTCTTTTTTATAAAAAAAAAAAATGAAAAAATAAAAAAATTAAGCTCCTTCAATGAGCTTGATAAACTTTTGGTGAGAATTACAAAAAACACCATTTTTAGAATGTCTCCATGTTTTAAAAAGACAATTAGCTTTAGCATTAATTTAAATTTATTTGAAAAAAAATAGCTATTTTATTGCTCAACAAAAAAAAAATGACAATTCATCACATTTACTTTGATTAAAAAAGGACTAAACTTTATTGACAAACTGCGGCAGACATTTTGACAAGTTTTAGCTACCTATTTAGGCAGACTTACACATGTAGCATTTAATCTTCAAGAACAGAGTGGGAGGACAGTGTACAAATCCAATTAGGACTTTATCCTATGTACAAAGTGAAATTTTTCCTCATTTTTTCAGCTGCAGTGTCCCTTTTTATGCAAAGCTAGTGTTGAGATACACTTGAACAAGTCGATGGGATTGCTAATATTGACAATTTCATCAGTTTTAAACTTGCGCTGTATTATCTGCCCCAAGCACTATAAAAATGAGAAGACTGTAATTTTTACAGAGTTCAGACCTACTCACGTAATACTCTGTTTTCTAATATCAAACACTGGGCAATTAGAGCCATGCTTTAATTTGTTTTTCCCTTAAAAGTTCTTCATACAGAACCAAACTAAGAACCCCTTTACACTGGAAAACTGCTTCCCAAGCATCTCTCAACACCGCATGTTCGGGGCTAGATTTCAAAACCCACATAAGAAAAAGTCAATTTTATAAACCTAATTTTTTTTTTTCCTTTTAAGTCAATTACCTTTAAAAAAATGCTATTTAATTTGTTTGAGGATCCTTCGTATTAAAATTTAAACTTAGGATTCACCAGCAATCTGCTTTTAAGGAAAGTTTGACGTCTGAGGTTACTTTTAAACGGTGGCAGCTACTACCGTTACATTATGATTTTAATTCTTAAAAACAGCCCTGAATTTTGAAATGTAGCCTACTTTGGGATTCTGCAACTACAACTTTTATGGGTTCTTTAAAACCAAACTTAAAAGGTTAACAAAACCTTAATTTCATAACTGCTAAGCAAAGCATGTCACTTTTGAAACTAACATTTTTAACTCAACTTTTTTTTTTTTTATTAAAAAAAAGGTACAGTTGTGTTTACCTAAACAACAAAGAAAGAAAAGCCATCTAAACACACTTAAAAAAAAAAAATTAAAGTCGGTCCTCTAAATCTATTTAACTCATTTTAAAATACTACGTACAGAAGCCAGAATGCAGGGTGAGGATGGAGTGGGAGAAAAAGGGCCACGAAGAAAAACAGTTAGACAATTACTTGTCTGGTGTGGGTAAAGCAACGGGAATCCCGGGAGATACAAGAATCAGTAACAACTGTTTGCTCATAACTGATATTTTTCCCTCATGTTTGTTTTTTTAATAACGTCCGTATGGGTGCTCTCTGTAGGCCCCCTTCACTGGCCTGGCCGGCGGGGCCTTCAGGGAGGGACGGGTTCCGTTCCAGTCATCTTGCCCTGCGGAAAAGAGAGGGATACGTCAAGGACGGAGGAGCGCCGCGAGCCGACACGGAGGGAGTGGCGGTGCCGGCCGGCCGGGATCCCCTCCGGAGCCGACGCGGAAGCATGAGGCATCTTCGCAGCGGTTCCACCCCAAAACCGCTCTGCGAAACACCCCGCGGTCCACCAAAACTTCTCCTTTGTAGCACATCTTCTGACACGATGGGGAAAAGCCGCCTGTGCGGGGATCCCCGGGAAGGCTGCAGCTCCGACAGCCCGGCTAAGCGCCGATTTGGACAAACCCGGTGCCTTTTAGGACTAATTAATTTCAGCAGAGCCGAAGCCAATTCCCGGGGCAGCTCTGGCAGCCGGCAGTGGCCAAGGCGGCAGCAGTCACGGCCCCTCGGGCCGGTGGCCAGCAGCATCTCTAACCCTGGGGTCTGGCGGGGGGCTCGGCTACAGGTGGCATTTCTCTCCTTCCCGGACGCCAGGCAAGGCAGCTCCTGGATCACCCTGCCAAATCAAGGAAGTTCCTACGCTGCTCTAGGACGGCAGCGCGTCCCACTGAACTTCCAGACACCAGCCTGACTGCGACTCGCTGTTCCTTCCCCTCCACGACTACCGGAAAAATTTACATCCACCGCTCGTGCAGCATCTGCTCACCTCTTCAGAGCAGACATCGCTTCCTCATGCCGTACCAGCATGAACCGCTGATGGGATGAAGCACTCCACAGGACAGCCCAAACCCTTCTGCTACGTACAACCACCACCAAAGCAAACGCAGTTCGCAGCCCCGTTGCCCCCGGGCTAGCTCAAGCCCCAGATATCCAAGCTCAGCTTTCATTATGGCTTGTGCTTGCCACCATTCACCCTTGCGTGCCTGCCATTCTCTCCAGGGTCACCAGTCTATGAAAGTCCGAAGCCCGGAAGACAGCCGAGCCTGTTCCTACCACCATGGAGCACATTGCCATTTTCTCAAAACCATCTCCAGCCCGGCTCAACAATTTATTTCTCTAATTCTGTTTTCATGAAAGCAGAGACCAAAGGAAATTACTGTGGATAAACAGATTAGCTGTGGCAACTTCATGCCAAGTATACAATGAGCATTTTGGCCTTCATATCCCAGACAACCCCACCGCTCTCCTACCAAGTAGGAGGCACAAAAGCCTCTTTGTGCTGTGTGACTAACACAGGCAACAAACCAAGCCATTGAAGGCAGGAGAGATAGCCAACGTTACTGACAGCAGCTGTCTATTCAAATGCATCTTGGACTGGAAAAGCATCCCTGGTTAGGCACCTGAATTTGAACTTCTCACAACTTATGCCCAGAGCAGGGAACGCCCCGAGGCCGGCGGAGGAGACAGACTGCATTAACAACTCTGCTTCCCCAATACCAGCACGACACGGCACAGGGGATTCCCAGTTCCTGAGGATCCCAGAAAGCCCCTCCAGCCGGGCATTATCCTCACTACCTGCATTCATTCATGCCTTCAGGCAACTGACGCTCTGCTAAAAGGAGTTATTTTCAATACAGCGTATTTCCATGCCGTTAAGCAGCTCGCTGTATAGCTTTTGTAACTGTTTATAGTTCAGCTTGTTTACAGAGAGAGGAAAATGAATCTTACTCATTGCCACATGCAGATGCCATTCATAAGCTGAAAGCTGAACTAGCTTTAAAAAAAAAATACGCAGTCACCCAATCCTTTATTGCTGGCACCTCAGATATAAGGCCCATTGTTGTCAACAGTCGGTGATTTACACAGTTGTGGTTCAAGTGGTCTCCCACACCTCCCAGTCTAGGCCAAGTTGATAGCCTTATGTAATTCCAATTAGCTAAACTTCGTTGGCTACTTGCAAGTCACAGTGACCAAAATTGTTCCACCTAGTCAAGGGGAGGTCTTCCTATGACATTTAAATCCATTTTTCAAGCAAATGTATAGTGCAGAGTCAGTATCAGCCAGCGGGTTTTTGAGGATAAGGAAGCAGATGGAACCATGCAGTCATCCAGCTCAACAAAATATAATCCGTGAAAACCAGACTGCAGCAAAAGTAGTGCTGTGGGTGGAAATTCAGAGCTCAAAATACCCTAAAGCTACAAGGAAATTAAAAGATTTTTTCAGAGTTAAAAAATGGAATTTTAAAAGTGTCACCTTTGAGACAATCAAGCTAGATAAGAGTCTAAAACCCACAGAATGCCCTCAGTTGTTCAGACCTGGATGATCTGTAGGGTATAAATATCCTACCCTGAAAACTACTTGAGGTTCTCCTCAGTAAGTTTTTGCTCAGAGCATGGAGTGGCACTGGAAAACAGCTGGTCGACCACAAGCAATTCCCAACTATGTGCAACCACTGCAGGCAATTCCCAACTACGTGCAGCCCCTTCCCTGTCAAGAGAACAGTATTCCCAGACATACCATAAGCTTCATAGGTTTCCTGTGCCTCCCCGTGTCCATAATCATAGTATTCTGTGTCCCTGGAAGAGTAATTATGTTGGTTACATACAGTGCTGAAATCGTATTCCTAAACTGACACAACTTGCACAAACACTTGAAAAGCAAAAGATGCCCAATATTGCTCATGGCTGTGGTGTGGCTTTTGCAGAATTGTCAAGGACACCGGGACACTCCCAGAAGTTCTTTCCCAGGCATTCCTGGATTCCAGCAGAACAGGGCGCTTTCCCTACAGCTCAAACTCAGAAACGAGTGTTTCCATTCCCTTAAATGAAAAAAAGATCATGCATAACTTTCTCCGTAACAGACAGGAGACAAGCAAACTCACCCTTGGCCCTGGCTGTAGTAGCCTTCATACCCCTCATAGCTCTGGTCTGCGTATGCATCGTCATAGCCCTGAAATGGATGATGACATAAACAGTGTTAACAGAAGGACCAAAGGTTAATGCCTGATCAAGAGTAACGGCAAAATTGAAATCAGGCTACGGCAGCTTCCAGAGGAGCCTGTGAATCCTTGCCTGCCACAGGGAAGGGGCTCAGTCCTAAGGCACAAGCTAAGATCTGCTCGTGTCCTGTGGCTTGGGAGGAATGAACCACACTCGTATTTACAATGCATTTGAAAGTCATTTACACATCCAAGGCTGCAGTTTGTCTGCGGTACAAATCCATGTGCCAGCAGGCCTGTAACGGTCTTATCTAAAACACAGATTTACAAGTAGACAAAACGCAACCCATTAACTTATGATTGGTTTCAGTGGAGAAACTGAGAAGTTTTACTGAGAGGAGAAACACAATTTAGAAATATCAATATTTGGGATGGTTCTCCAAAACGCTGTTGTGCATCAAAACCAGTCATCTTGTTTTCCCTTTAGAATACCAAGACCAAAGATGCTAAGATAAGCTTGGCAGGAGGGTGGTGCTTAGTTACATGACTTGCAACATCACCACGTTCATTCACATATTTACTTTAAGGATTTTAGGGGAAGTAAGAGTTCTTTGGTGTTTCTTGCTCAAAGAATTCTCTTGCAGAAAGAGAATGTGATGTGAACTACACCAATCTTTGTGATGTAATTTTTCTAGCGTGTACTGATAGTTACAGCAACCTTTGGTCTTGGGGACACATTTTGATTTTATAAAAACCAGCACTTGCCCTGTATTTAGCAGTTCCTTCCTTTGAGGACTAAAGAGGCAGAGCAGGTCACCCAGCACCGTACTAGTGACTGGTGGCCACTTCTCCAGGGCAAACTTACTGCTGTTAGCTCTTATTTCAATAACGTTGAATATCTAATACACGAGGTGACTCTGCCCATGGCAGGAGGGTTGGCACTAGATGACCTCTAAGGTCCCTTCCAACCTAAACCATCCTATAATTCTATGACCAGCTAGCTGGAATAAAAAAAAAAAACTAAGATAGATAGTTTCTTACATATTCCTCGTAGGTTTCTGGTGCGGGAGGAGGAGGAAGCGGTATTCTCTGAATGCCGGCTGCACGCGCTCTGGGTGCAGGAGCACCCCGTACTGCTGGGGGAGGAGGGACTCCGCGGGCTACAGCAGCTCCCCTGGCAATGGCACCCCGCACCGGGGCTCCTCGCACCAGGGCCCCCCGAGGAGGAGGAGGCGGGGGAGGACCAACACCACGGCCCCTGGAAAGGAGATAAACAGGATTGTGAACAGCTACGGCGGTACTGCTTGTGTGCTGAATACTGAGGGCACTGCACGCGCTTCTTACACCTACTTTAAAATGCAATAGCTTGATAAATAAATACAACCACCATTAGCTAAGCCATGAATTCTTTATCAAGAATGAAAGCACAGGAATTATTAACACTGTTGTATTGCAGGATTTACAAAAACCTCTTCTGAGATGAGAATTCTACTGCATTAAGTATTGTACAGACAAAGAAATAAATCTGATACACAACTTCGACCAAGTAATTTCTCAGAGTTCATTTTAACCAACCCTCTATCACTAACCTGTAATGACTGTCAGACCTCCAGGACTGTAAAGATCAATGATGAGATGAGCCAGGGACACTTCTGGGATAAACACTCAGAAGCAAAGACTTTCCCCCATGAAACAGGTAGTGAAGCAAGAACTATAGTAAAATAGTTTTATCACCAATTTATCCCAATGCCTTGACAGCAATGACAGAATAATGCCATCCTATAACTTTCCAAGGAAGGTCAGTTCAAATTGAAAATGCTTATTCTGCCGAAGGCTACAGAAGCAAACACAACACATCTATCTATGCAGGATTTTGTTGGCCAATTCTTGAAAGGTTACTTTATGGAGGCCACTGATTTCAGATATCAAAAATAACACAGAAGACATCCGCTGTGCTAGATTACACCTCAAAACATACAAAACATTTGATGCCAGCTTGCTGAAAGCAAGCCTGCAATGCAAGGCTAGAAAGCCTTGGCCAAAAGCCAAGGTCAAGGCCAACAGCTGATGTGCAAGAACAAGTAGCTTAACCTGAACTGGCAGGACGACTCTGAGCAAGATGCAGCATTTCCAGGTATGTGCTTTTGGGAAAGATACCTTGGGACAGGCGGAGGCGGTGGTGGAGCTGCTCCCCTTCCCCGCACAGGGACTCCTCGGCCACGAGTTGGCTCTGGTACACCGTTCAGATAGGAGAGCTCCAAGAATTGCTCCTGACAGATATCATCCATCATATCCTAAAGAGGGGAAAGAGTCAACTCCAAAGAACAGCTAGCTAGCCAGTCAGTGCTCCAGGATATCACAGGCTACTGTGCTGCAATAAAAATAACCTAATAGTCCTAAATTAAAATCTGCTGGTTAGTTTTACTGGGATTTGCTCAGCAGGCAGCAGTGCACAACTGCCAGCTTTCTCCAAATCAGCCAAGAAGGGCACACCATCTGCACGTCCGAGAGCTGCAGCGAGCACTACAGCTGGTCCCTGGGAAGAAGACCTCGCTCATAGGGGTTCTGGAGGCATCTGATGATGTTCTGCATCCCAGGGACGTCAGCAAGATTTATTTGCAAGTGCTGGAGAGTTCAGAGGTGAAGTCAGGCAAGACATATCTCACCCCAAGCACCTTACAGCTCCCATTTAAAGGCAAGAGGCTGGCAACAAGCCCCCACACGGTAACAACATACTGCTGTGCTCCTGACACACTGAAAGAACAGGATAGGATGCAGCCTGATGAAGAGCAAACACCCATTTGCGAATCCAAGCTGTCTCTTCAAATCCTTAGGAACACAGTATGTGTTTTTTAGCATTGCGCTCCGTGCATTTTTATTGCCTCAGGGGATCTATCATCGGAAATTAGTACAGCTCTCTGGTGACCCCGCAGAAGTCATCGTACCCCACCCTCCCCCCAACACACAGGCAGCCTGGGCCTCGCACCGAGGATCTTCACGATGCCATGGCAACACCACAAAGCAAGGAGTCTCCTACCAGATGTGTCTTCACAACACTGCTGGCTTCCATAGTGACTTCTCTGTCAATTTTCACAAGTTTAACACATTGTTTGAAGGCAGCGATAGATAAGACACTTTAAATAGCAAGGCTGCACGCTTGCTTTAGCAAGCTGAGGTTTTGTACATCCCAGGGGCTCCTTGAAGATGACCTCTTTCCTTCAAAGACACTTCACATAGCAATCTCTCCTTCTCTCTGTGTCAGACTCACAGAAATCACACAGTACCCATATGTTTCTCCACACTTCCCTACTACGCACCGCTCTCGGGTTCCAACCGCCCCTGGTGTTTCAGGCAGAACATCTGAGCTCCGAGTCTCAGCTGAGGAGCACGGTGCTGAGGTCTACCCAGCTCTCTCCCCACCAGGTCTCTGAATTAAAGGCTGAGCTAGCCAGATACACAGACCACTGCATCCTTCTTTCCCTTTTTTTTTTTTTCCCCCAATTTAACAAGGAATACCGTTGTTTTAATATCATGCAAAAGACTCCCAGTTCTGCAGTTCCTGGAGTCAGTACCCTAGGCTGGCACAAAAGCGACCTGAATTTGACCATGAAGGTCTTACAAGGTTCACCAGTAAAAGACATCCCCAGATAACCACTGTCATCCGTATAAATGCCTGATTAGCAAAGAGGGTCCTTCGCATCATACACATTTAAAGCAACAGAAATACTGATTTAACAGACGTGTCTCAAATTAGCTACAACACTGAATACTACTACTGAGCTGCCTGGGCAGTCACCCTCCTCTTCCTCACGCCACCCCTTTAGAGCAGAGCAAACATCTCCGTGCTTAAGTTTCTGATCTGACCAATGAAGTTTTCTAGCCGGATTTCTACACCATAGTTCCAAGTCAGAGCAACCCATCCAAGAAGTCTCTTCCATGCCAGGCATGGCTACAGTCAATTCTCCTGCTAAAACTGCCACGTGGAGCTGAACAAGCTACTCACCCAGCCCAGTGTCCACAGCTAGCACTGGGAGAGAAATGCCTACTCTGAGCGTTCTATACAATTGCCCTTTAAGTGTATGTCTTTTTCATTATGGTTAGGGGAATAATACACGCCTTCATGCAAGATTAACGGGGTCATCTAAAGCTGCCACACGTATTTAATGCTTCAGGTTTCCTCAATGACACCAATTCCTGCAGCGCGAGCCTCACACTGTGCAAATCTTACCCATTCTTACAGCCAGACTCCCAACCCATCTACCTCCTTCAAAAAGAAAAGAACATCGGTATACATACCGGAACAAGGAACTTCTTGACTTCTTCCATGGCATGAGCCATCAGAGCATACGCTTCACAAGGGGGTCCAAAAACTTCAATGAAGACATGCAAATCCATATTTAGATGAGCATATTTAGGATCTCCCCCTTTGCGCAGTTCTTCCTCCTGAAACAAAGCAGATTAGAGATTTCTAAAACTAAGTAAGATGCAGAGAAACTATTTTTATTTTACCTGTTTCTAAGTCTTAACAGGAAATGTCTGTAAGAGCATTTTGGCCATGCAAGAATCACGGTAACATACTATGCACATGAACACACAGTTTTAGAAAAAGCCATATGCAGTCTACACCTTCCATCTTTTCATAGCTGCCTTTTCAGGTGACTATATTTTTGCTACTGCGTTGATGCCAGACACCTTTTTTCCAAAAGATTAAGCATATGCCAGCAGTGTTCTTCCTCTTCTACACCACCTTTCTGCCTGAGGTGCTCTTTACCATCCAGTGAAGTCTAATGCCTCAAACAAGCTTGCTCTTTAACTCTGCTCTAGGTACCTGTGTTATTCAGAGGGCTTTAAGAGGCTACAAATAAGCTAGAAGTGTAAAAGCTTTTCATGCTGCTAAAGTAAAAAGCTGAATTAAGTTACAGCTCTATTGATGGCTAGCTCAGTTTTGGGGATAAGCAGGAAGAAAAAAAAAATTATTTTCATTTTTTTTCTGCTCAAAAAAACCTCCTGGCACTTTGTGATTCAGTAAAGATTAGCAGGAACATACTGCTCCAACATCTTCAGTGAACCATGAGAATTTAAGGATTTCAGAGGGAACAGCTGGAAAAAGTGGGTTTTTTTCTTTTTCTTTCTGAAGGGTAAACAGTCCTTTAGCAAATGACTTTTCAGAGAGTAGCTGGGATTAATTCTTATTTTATAAACTCTGTACTTCACCTTCCATATAAACTATCTCTGCATCCAAGGGCACAGGCTCTCAAAAGACGACTGGTCTCTAAGTCATGCTTATAAAGAAAAGATGCATCGCACTTCTGCCCCAATCTAGATTGTTCCAACATGCACAGAACTATTTAGGAAGGGTGACTTCCTACTGCCTTTGCTTTTGGATTTTAATGGTTGAATCTTTTATACAATGCTTTGAGAATCACTACTTCTCACAGCAGTATAAAAGGTATTAATATATGTATGTTTTCAAGGGTGATGCCCTTACCTTTGCTTTATCTCGCATTGAACCCTTCCCAAGCACAGATATCTTAGCACCGGTTTCTTCCTGAAGTCTCTTGATGGTGTTGCCTTGAGGTCCCAAAATCTTTCCAACAAAATTGAACTGTAAATGAAGAAAAAGAAAAAAAATTAGCTCCAGAGCTCAGCAGCCTTAAAAAAAGCTTTTCTTAATGTTACGCTGGCTGACAAAAAATTTAGCCACTCCATTTTCTCTTCACCTCACCAAAAAATACAGACCAAAATGCACAGGAAAATTTATGTTCCAGAACATTCTTTTCATGAACAAATGCTCCACCAGAAAATCAAGCTAAATTAACTCCCGTAAAGTGTTTAATTTTAACATCTACTCTCCAGTAGTTTTACAGGCAGCAAGTCTTAAGGGTTAAATGAGTTCTTAACTGCAAAACACAAAGCTCTACGTATGAAAGTGTCTATTCTAGTAATAAAAGATCACAGCTATGCATCACCGTTTAGCTTTATCCCGAGACATTCTAGAAATGTAATATATTAGAAATAAGATCCTGCAAGCCTGCATAGGAAAAATTCCATAGCGATAGCGGAACACTAGCATAACTCCTGATGACACTTTGACAGCTACTATCTCGAAGAGTCAGCCATAAAATCCATAGAAAATAAGCAAATCGCAGAGATTCAGTAAGCTATTTTCTGGCCCTCACCTTGGGGTACTGTTTGACAGGTATCAGAACTCGTTCTTTCAGTTTCATATTCTTGTGGGAAAATAAATCCAGGTAGTTCTCTTCCTCATCCTTCTTTGTTGTTTCACCCTTCTGAATTTTTTCAATTTCTAAACAAGATAAAAATAGGGCTGCTTATATTCCTCAAACAAGCATCATTTTAGAGTTGGAATTACGACAGGACATACCACCCTCATTCTCTGTGAATATATGAACACTTGTAATTGTGTTAACGGAATCTGGACAGACAGGCCACCTCTTTAGTGCTAGCCCAGCTTGCCTCTTCCTCCCTTCACATATAGGCATCCCAGAAGGCCAAAAACGGGATAATGAACAAAAATAAGAAAGAACGGCAGAGAATGCCCTACAAATAACTTCAACAGATGACAGTAGGGATCTGTAAGTACAGTTTTGCGTATCGCTTCTGCTGCGCCTTCCTCTATCAGTCCCCAAACTCCTGTCTCCACCGCGAATGCGGTCCCCAGGTGTAGACTCCTCACCCCAGAGACCCAACTGGATACGCTCGCTCTAGCGCAGGACCCAGCAGCAATCGGGCAAGTTATCATCGTTCAAGCTGATGCACTATTTTAAATCTGTAATTTAAGTAGTGGCGTCAACACATACCGACACTGCGAATTTCAGTTAAGGTTCTGATTTTTGATTGTATGTTGTGATTTGTAGAGTCTTGGAAAAACACTGAGGTGGCCCGAATGAACTGAAGGCACGCTGCAGCCCGAGGGGGATCTGGAACAAAGTCCAAATAACCTTCTGAAGTAGGTCATTAAGGTGGGCCAATTAGGAACTGGTACACAAACACCTTCTCAAATCTGGCTAGAAATTAAACTTTCGCTGAGAGATGACAGTCACCTCATAAAAGACAACCCAAAGGGAGAAGACTCAAGATCATCTTCAAGGCAGGCATTTCTAGCGTAGCTCCTTACAGGCATTAACGCGCTTTCCTTTGTACAAGACAAACACCCAACGTTTTTCATAAGAATGTAGCCCATAGCTGACTGGCTTTTCTTTTCCAGAGATGTCCAGTCATATCCAATTTTTATTTAATGGCCAACAACTAGATGACAAGTTCCCCCAAATTTGGAGCCAATCCGTTATTAACAATCCCAAATTAATGATGAGCCGTTATGCACTCTTTGGTCCAACTAAAAAAAAATTGGTCGCACCATGCATAGCCATCACAAATTATTATTTACAGATGCTTATCAGGGGACGAGCGTGACCCTTCCTTAGAAGTTAAATTGTGCCATTTCATCAGCAAACCCAAGAACTATAAATATCTCTTCTGAGTCGAAAGTGCTCTAAATACAACTTCTCACATCTCAGGGGAAAGAGAGACACTTTCACAAGATTATACACATAACCGGATTAAAGCTGCAAGACAAAACTGCAACTGGAGACTGCTTAGTCATTACCAGAATTTAAAGAGGGCAGCTGAAATATCTTGTGTTTCCTATCATCTCTGTCCATGTCAGAAACGATACGCTTTAGACTAAATGTTCATGTTTACAGTTTTGGAAGGTTGGCGTATCAGATAATTGAGATTATTATATCCACATAGTAACAGTCTCATACCATCCAAAGAGAAATAGGAAATATGGGCTACCATCATCCTTCTGACCGGACAGGCAACCACAGCCTCACGGGCCGAGAAGCACGACTGGCATCTTTCAAATGGTGCAGCCCACAAGGAAGTCAAGCAAAGAGATGTGCAATCAAAAAAAAAACCCCAAACCTTAAGAAAACATGATTAAATGATCAACATTTTAACTTTTCAGTTATGGACACAGTAATATAAACTGGGTTTTAGTTTAGAGATCTAAATATAGAAGTTGGAGATCATGTTGCATAATTATGAAAAAAAGCCTAAATTTTGTATTTCTACTTGCAACAGCACCTTGGCTCCCTTACAAAAGTGTTACCATGACTCCTTAGTTTAAAAAAAATTACCGGATCTAATCGCTTTGAAAAAAGATAGTTTGATTTTTGCTTTAAAAAGAAATGGGTTTCTGAAGATGCTATGCAAAAGCAAAAAAAAACCCAGAAGTTCAAGCACTGTCAAATTTATAAAATAAGCAAAAGAGCTGGCTGCCTTGGTTAGTTTTCCATAGTTTTTTTTTAATTTTAGCTATAAGAAGAGATCAGAGAGTGAAGATTTGGAAACTAAAGATTGCACTGGTGGCCTTATCCCCGGTTAGGCAGAGCTTTGTAACGCAATGCAATCGCTTCTCAAAGATTTTGGGTCTCCAAAAACAGTAAGTGAATTTCTGAAAATGCATTCTGCAGATTAACCATAAGTGTTTTCTACGCAGACATCAAGAATAAAAGCACCCTAAAACTTTCTTGATGTAAATTAAACTACCCAGAGGCATCTTCTACCTTGTCAAAACCCAACACAGTCAGACATAAGCCTCTGCAAACCAGTGAATCCCACAGCAACCACACAGCAAAATCCATTCTGCCTCCTGCAACAGCAGCAACGACATCTGGGAATCGGTCTGTGAGGGCAACAAATAATTAACCATTTGCTAAAAAAAGCATCGGATCCACCATCACCCACGTCTTCAAATGAAATATAAAACATAGGAGAAGACAAAACCCTGCGCAGCAGAATAACTCTTAAGTTCTCCAGCTTCTGCAATTCAGGTCAGCGCGGGTGACCTACCAGTCCCCTTCACACCTCCAGAACAAACTCCGAGTCTGGAAATAGGTGTGAAGGAGGACTAAAAACATGCCACTTGTGACGTGTCCTACTGCTCCGGATTCCAGCGCTATCTGTATGCATTCTGGCACATCAGCTACGCAACACGAAGCAGTACTGAATGAACTGATGAGTGGTAGCAGTTTGTCAGACCACTTACTGATACGAAGAAGCGTACGTATACCTTGAGGGATTAAGCATGCCTCATTTCAGTGCTGATTTTTTAAAGCCGTGTCAGAGGTGCAGCAGAAGGTTACCTTCTTGCCACGGGGAATGTCAGCAGTCTGGCGGCATGTGTGGCAGTGGTTTCCAGGACTTCATGTGGGGCAGTGATTGCATTGTCTCAGAAGAAATCCTAAGGGGTAGGTAAAGGGGGTTGGTAACACCGCTGCTTCACAAGGAGGAGGCTAAGCAGCCACAGTGCTACTCCTGATCTAAGCCCAAGCTCTTAGCAAAAAAAAAAAACCACAAAACCCACATATTAAACATTGTCCTGCAGCACTCTTGCGCTCTGTAAGCAGAGACACATTCTGCTTACTCGTAATACTGAGAGTATTATCTTAACATGATGATAATACTGACCCTGTGCTCCCCCCCCCAAAAAAAAACAAACAAAAAAACCACCCCAAAACCCCAAAAGAGTTTGGGGATGGGAGGCTCTGGAAGACAGCAGAGCTCCCTCTCTCCTACGCTACTGCTCCCCAGCTGGTTTCATTTCACAGGAGAGGAAGCAGGGATGTGTTCCTGGATGGACTCTGCTACCAGTGGAAGCCGCAGAATTTGGCACAGCCTAACCCCACCATCTCCCTCCCGCTTTCTGCTGAAAATACACCCCCCACCCTCCAGCCTGTACGCTGGGATTCAGACGCAGAGACAGCTCTGCTTTGGAGCTTTGCAGAGAAGGGAGGGGGGCTGCCACTAGCACAGGGCGAAGGGGCACGGGGAAGAAAAACACTGCTGAAGCATGAGGCAGGGAGGAGAAAGCCTGGAGGCGAGCTGTGAGAAATGGCACAGGTAGTAGAGGCTCCTGGGAGAGAAGTGGGAGGAGGCAGAGTCACAGCAGTGACAGGCAGGCTAGCATCAGCACCTAATAACGTTGGCATGGCTTAGCAATATATACATTTATAAACGCAACAGTGAAACGGCATTAGCATATCACAGTCTGCAACATCTGGGCACAAGTTTAAGGCGGCAGTTACAGCTCCTTTGGGGGTAGGGCATAGACCTGGAAATGCAGAAATTTAGATCATCTTCTCCATTTCAGGACAGCCTTAACTCCACGCTAAGCAAGCTTCAGGACATAGTATTGCTCTGGGTTACACGCAGTTTTTCTCATCACCCCCGTGACCTCAGCCCATCTCTAATCCCACTATTTGGTTCCTTGGCAAGTCACTCCAGCCAGGCCACCGCCCCATCCATCTGATTTTTCCATTCAGCCCTTTTTTTTTTTTTTTCTTCTTCCTAGGAATACACACAGACTGAGCGAATCTGGCAGGAGAACCAGCACGGTCAGCAGAGGATTCTGTCGAGGAGTCCTCCAACACCCCAGGCTGCTCCTTGCTTTGCAACGCGTTGCTCTAACTCCAATTGCTCAGTGCTTCATGGGTTCTGCATCTAATATCCTGCACGTGGCTCTGAATCCACCCCTCACCGGCCAAACCCATCCCTCCTCACTGCTCAACACTTCTGGGGGTGTAAAGGGCGGCATTTAACATAAGGACCAACTAGATGCTAGCTATATAGAGACTTGCTAGTGGAATGACATAGCTCACATATCTGTGTGTGGCACACGAAGCTCAGAGATGATCAGCTCTTTTCACATGGAATTTCTCCATGAAAAAAATAGCTAAGATTACCACAAGAATTTGAAAAAAACCCTTATGCCTAGCTAACACATTGGGGGATGTCTCCTGTCCTCCCAAAGCGCACAAGCAGAGAGGACTGTGCCTTTCAAACCATCAGCATCTCCTTCTGCCCTCCCCGCAGCAGATGGAGGGCATAAATCAAAGTGAGGAAAAGGGGTTTTCTTGTTCCCATGGAAGAGGAAGGTCACACAGACCCCGATCACAGGAGTGAGGAAACGCAGATCATATTCCAAGGTGCAAGAAATCCCAATTTTCAGTTTCTGTTCAGGGCACTGCATAACAGAACCCCAAAATCTAGCCACTTTACTGCCTTTTCATTACACAGCACATTGTTCAAGAATCAGTATGACATCACTGTGTTACCCTTCATCTTGCTCCTAAATAATGCTGATTTTCTCTAGAAATGCTAAGCAGCTTTAGAACCACAAAAGCATTTCAGACTACTTTTGCATATTGTTTTTAATGAAGTCGTCTTTTAGTTTCAATGCAGAACTCCTGCAGGGTTCCCTCCCAGAGGCAGGCAGGACAAGCAACTTCCACTCCTGAAAAAAGGCTGGAATAGGAATACTGCTGACATTCAATAATCAGTCATTTCTTTGTCTGGAAGTCATTTTGCTTAAGTTGTGCTGGCCGTTCGCATTACAATCTTTGGCCCAGACCTAAATTCCATAGTAAGCTTTACAGCAGCTTCTCCCAACACGACATCCCCCAAAGGTTCCTGCCACAGCAGTAGAGAAATTCTGAGCAATCCAGATCAGTTTGGGGTTATCTGTGCAAAAAGATTTAGTTTCCTAAAACCAGTGTTTTATTTCAGATTCTTTCTCATGAACTTCCTGCTCAGATCATCCTGAATTTGGACTGCTAGTGAATGCTCCCGAAGGACAGCAATTTTCAAAATATCCAAAGCAAGCAGGAAGCATCTGGAGCTCTTCCAATGATCAATTTTAAGTCTCACAAAGCTGCAGTCTACTATCAGCAATTTTTAAATTAATGAAAAAAAACCTCTCATAAATCCTTGTTACACCACTCAGTGAACTGAACTTTACTAAGTGGACAGAAAACGTTGTTCTTTGTGCTGGAATTAGCAAACTCCTTAGGTTTAATTTCACTGGAAGGCATTATCACAGAGCTGTCGAGCATCAGCTGGCTAACGGATTTTATTAATGAAAAACATTAAATTGACAGCAAATCGGATTATAAAACTAATTTATTTAGATCAAGATATCCGTGAGTGATGCCAAGTTACCCATGACGATATACCTCAGCTACTTGCACAATGGGAGACAGCAATTCCTAAGAATTATTTCCTACATTAAAGGAGGAGCTAATAAAATCTCTAGCACTGCACCAACTATGGCAATACCATACGTTTTAAAGACCTTAAAAAAAAAAATCACTCAAAAGCAGAATGATAAGTTCCAGAGAGCTCAGCACTCCGCTCATCTGCAGATTAAATCTCAGTACATCCTCGCGCCGGGGACCTCCCAGTTCTCCACTCCACACGCATAAAGCAGTAAGTGGCAGCAAATGTTTCAACTCGTTCCAATTTTTAAGCTGACTACAGTGTCTTGAGGCAGCTGAATCTCCTCGACAGAGGCACCGAAGGCGGGTGCAGCAGCTGCACTGGGGAGATACGGAGAAATCAGAGCGGGCAGGCGATTGGCCGGCGGTGATGGGGAAGGAGAAGGCCACTCTGGGCACAGAACAAAGACTGCCATTTCCATTCCCTATTTAGGTTCATCAGAAGCATGAAACAAGCTCTAATACAGATTACCAGAGTGGAAAATCAAAGAGATCACAAACCATGCCTCACAGGGACTCAAGCAGACGCTACATAGAAACCCCCAGTTTTTGGCGTTCTCTTCGGTCCCCTCTCTCTCCCCGGGGATGCAAAGGGCCAGGATGACCGCACACACATATTTCAAAAAATAAAGTTCTGGGTCTGCGTTTAATCCGGGCCAGGATTAAGCACGGGGCTGAACAGAGAATAAATAAGAGAAATAGCTAATCTTCAAAACCCCCAGGGTGGCATCTCGCACCGGGCAGGGGAGCCCGAACGGTTCAGCGCACCGCCCGCCGCTTCTCCCGGGGCGACCGGCAGCCGTCCCCCGCCGCCGCCGCCACCCGGGGGGGGTGTGTGTCCCTCTCCCCTCCTTCGCCGTTCCCTAGGAGCTGCCTCTCCCCCTGCCCGCCCCACCGAGCCCCGGGAGGCGGGGGGGGGCCTGCCCGGGGGTCCCGCCCTGCCCAGCCCCCGGTACCTGCTGTGAGGAGCTGCATGGCGTGCGTGAAGGACGGGTCGAGGCTGTCCTTCTCGGCCATCAGCTCGGGCAGGTACTTGTTCTCGGGCTCCATCTTGACAGCGGCCCCAGGCAGCAGCGGGGTGGGGGCGGCGGCGGCGGCCTGAGAGGCCGAAGCGGCGGCCGTGGCGCTGGGCGGTAGGAGCGGCGGTGGCTGAGCCCCGCTGGCGGCCCCGCGGCCCCCCCCCGCCACGGGGAGNCGAGCGGCGCTGCCACACCGTCCGCCGCGGCGCCAGAGCCGGAAGTGAGGGACCGGAAGGACCGCCCCCTGTCGGCGTCCGTGTCGTGTCTACCCCCCCTCCCTCAAACCTCCGCCACCGGCTCCCGCGCGACCACCCCGTGCGCCTCTGCGCGTGCGCCGACCCGCCGGCCCGCCCCCAGGGCGCGCACGCGCGCTCGGCCCACGGCGGGCTGCGGACCAGTCGCTGTCCCGGGGCGCATGCGCAGAGCGGGAGCCGGGTGAAGGGACACGTGTGTGGGCGGGGCCACCACCCGCTCAGCCTCGACTGCGCACGCGCAGATCAACCGGCGCGACATTAGTCACAGGCTGCTGAGAGAATCCGCCGCCTGTGGGCTCACGGCGCCTGCGCAGGAGCTGGGGGGGGCGGTGGGCTGCGTTGCGCATGCGCAAAGTCTGCCCGCGCCGGACCGAGGCGGCTGTGGCGCATGCGCGCTCAGCGTTTCCTCGAGGCGGCAGCTCTGAGGCGCGAAGCGCGGTGCAGGCCCGGGTTGCGGGGGAGAATTGGGCCGGGGTCCGGCTGGAGAGCGAGAGGGGCAGCGTATCTACTCCCCCCGGCCTCCAGCGGGTACGGTAAGCCAGCACAGCCTGTCTCGAGGGCTGGGCCTGCGGCCTGCCTGTCCTCACAGGCCTGCAGTACAGGGCTTTGGCAGTGCCTGTGTGGGAGCTGAGCCTTCCCCCTCCTGCCTTCATAGCTCTGCCCTGTGGTACACGGCCTTGGCAGTGCCTGCTGGGGAGGCAAGCCAGTGGCATACTTGGCATGTTGGCTCCGTGCAGTGGTACAGGGCTTTGGAGAGAATAATTGGCTCCTGTGTGGCAGGTAGTGTTACGCAGTGTTCGAGAGGGAAGAAAATTATCAGAGGTTAAGGAACTCCAGTTAAAGGTGCTGGGGTGGACCTAGTAGGGGAAGGCTTGTCTGCACAGACTTGAAACCCAGCAAAGCAGTGTTGAATGTTTTTTTCAGTCAGGATGATTCCAAATGCGAACACCCTTGTGTGCAGGGGTTTCTGTTATTGTCGTTTGTGGAGGCAGCGGTTATTTAACTAGCACACAAGATACATTGCAGGCACTGCAGCTCCTTAAGTTAGCATCAAACATGGCCTTTTATTAATAATTTGACAGTCATAGCACAAGAACATAGGAAGACAACAGCTTTTATAATTCGTGAAGTTACACATATTCTTTGGCCTGTTAAGGAAGCATGTGATTCTTATTTGATCTCTCAATATCTTGCGACAGAGCGCTGTCTGCAGCAGCCCCTTCTGTGCAGAGCTGAAGTTGATGTTCATGGACAGACGTAGCCTCCGACGTCATCAGGTAATGCCGCCTGACCCTTGTCCTGTCCCTCGTGCCTCCAGGGTGCCATTTCCAAACAACCCCTCCTGAAGCTGTGCAAACCTGTCACTCAGTGGTCAATGGCTCTGCAGTTCTGCTGCACAAAACATCTCGCCTGTGTAAGTGAGCTCCTGCTATTGACGGCTTCAGAGCCGTGTGGGTCCCTGATACGTGTGCCTGCTCTGCTCCTCCTCAGTTCCCTCCTCATTCACACTGTCTCTTTCCTTCACCCCCGTTGTGTATCTTCAGTGTCATTCTTGCATATTTTCCATTGAGATTCTCTTTCCCTGCCTGCCATCCCTGTCTCATCCTGACAGCTGCCACTTGTAAATGTCATGGCACCTTCCCAGAGCCGGGATGAACTAATCCCACTCCTGGTAACAGGCTGTCATTGCCCCGGGGTTTCCACCAGCTGCCTCAGCCATACTCCCTGAGCACCCACAGCTCCCATCTTCCCACAGCCTCTCCTGTGCTTATGCAGCTGTGGGTGGCAGCTGTCATTAGCTGTTTGATTTATCATAGAATGGTTCAGGTTGGAAGGGACTTTAAAGCTTATCTTGTTCCAACCNACCCCCCTGCCCTGGGCAGGGACACCTCCCACCAGCCCAGGTTGCTCCAAGCCCCGTCCAACCTGGCCTTGAACACCTCCAGGGATGGGGCAGCCACAGATTCTCTGGGCAACCTGCGCCAGGGGCTCACCACCCTCACAGGGAAGAGTTTCTTCCTAATATCTCATCTAAATGTGCCCTCTTCCAGTTTGAAGCCATTCCCCCTCGTCCTATCACTCCATGCCCTTGTGAAAAGTCCCTCCCCAGCTCTCCTGGAGCCCCTTTAGGGACTGGAAGGAGCTCTAAGGTCTCCCCGGAGTCTTCTCTTCTCCAGACTGAACCCCCCAAACTCTCCCAGCCTGTCCTCCCAGCAGAGGGGCTCCAGCCCTCGCAGCATCTCCGGGGCCTCCTCTGGCCCCGCTCCAACAGCTCCGTGTCCTTCTGCTGTTGGGACCCCTTGAGCTGGAGGCAGCACTGCAGGGGGGTCTCCCCAGAGCAGAGTGGAGCAGAGAGGCAGAATCCCCCCTCTCCCCCTGCTGGCCACATGCTGTGGATGCAGCCCGGGATGCAGTTCACCACCTTTAGATTAAGTCACTTCTACCTTCTTTTTTCGTACTGTCCGATCTGCTCAGGGCGTAGAGGGGCTCAGACTTTCCTCTGACGCTAACCCTGCTACCTTGGGGGGATCTTTGGGACCCCCGGTGATTTTCGCCCCATGGCTGAACGCTCCCTTCTCCAGACAGGCCGCCGCAGTCCCCACAGCCGCTCCCCATCAGCGGGGCAGGTTTTTGGGGCGAGAAAATGAGAAAATGTCACCCCGCGCTTGGGAACAACTTGCCCGTGAGAACCGCCGGGCGGGCCGAACCACTGAGCGGGGCCGGGGGGGTGGACTGTACCACTGCTGCTGTGCGCTGGGGGGCGTGCCGGCGTGGAAGGGCCCGCGTGCACGTGCGGCCGGAGGGCCAGTCCAAGTGCGCCGGAGCGGCGGGGGGGGGAGGGAGCCGGGGCGTACCAAGGGTGGCTGGGGACAGCGGGGCGGCGCGTTTCGCTCTGTGCCTGCGCTCACCGCCGGGCAGGGCGAGCCGCCCCCGGGCTCTCCGGCCGCCATACCAATGCCCAACGGGGGGGAAGCGGGCTGTGCCAATGCCGCATCCCTCGTTGGGGAGGGAGGAAGGCTTCTTCCAACATCAGCTGGATGGAGGGAGCCGTTCCCCGCGGCAGGTGACACGGCGCGGGGGGCGAAGAAAAATTCCAGCGCCGCTCGTACCGCGTCGGCGTGCCCTGAGCACCCCCGCGGCGGCGTCGGGTGGACGCGCCCGGCGCGCTGAACCGGGGCGGGGGAGGAGGGGGAGCCGGACCGTACCAATGCGTGCCGGGGGTGTGCGGCGGGCCGTGCCAATCAGCGGCGGGCGGGCCGTACCACGGGGCGCGGGCGGGGAGGGAGCGGCCTGTGCGCGAGGAGCCGTCTGGGGGCGCGCGGGCTCTCGGGTCTCTCCGCGCCGCCGGGCCGGACCGGGTCGAGCCGCAGCCTCAGCCCCGTCACGGGCCCCGCCGCCACCGGGCTGGGCCCGCCGCGCCCCCTCCCGCCCCCTCCCGCTCCTTCCCGTCCCCCGGCCCGGTGTGTGGAAGGCGCCGGGCCCGTTCGGAAGAACGCCGACGCGCTCAATGCCCAGGGTGAGGGGCCGCGGCGGGGGGCAGTTGGGGGGCTTCGGGTGAGGAGGGACCGCGGGAGACCGGAGCTCCCGCCCCGGGGCGGGCCCGGACTGCGAGGGGGGGGACAGTGGCTCCGGGGCGGCCTGTGGGGGCTTCCCTTGACTCCTTGGGAGGTTGTGGGGGGATCGCTCGGCCTGTGGGGCTGGTCCGGGGGGACCTCCCGGGTGTGGAGAGTCTCCTGTGGCACTTACAGCTGATTTGGGGGGGTCTTTGTGCTCAGGGGGTCCCGCATGGGCTGCGGGTCGGGTTTGGGGGGGGGTCCTTGCTGGTTTAGGGGGCTCTCTTTGGTCTGAGGGGGTGGTTCGGGGGGGTTCTTCCTAGCCTGGGGGGATTTCCTGATCTGTGCGCCTTGTTTGGGGAAACCTTGTGGGCTTTGGGGGCTCCCTTGGCCTGAGGGGCAGGCTTGGGGGCAGCTCGCTAGCCTGTCGGGTCCCTACTGTACTTTGGCGCTGGTTTTGAGGGGGTCCCCCTCCTGCCTATGGGATTGGACTGGTATGAGGGACCCCCACGGCCGGTAAAGGCTGGTTTAGGGTAGTAGCCCTTGCCTGCAGGTTTGGGATGCTTTGTGGGGTGTCCCTTCTACCTGCAAGGCTGGTTTGGAGGGTCTTCCCCTCCCCTGTGGGATGGAGTTGACTTACAGTGCCCACCCCCGAGGTCTGCAGGACTGGTTTGTGTGCATCCCCCTGTGGAACCCCAAAGGGATGGTTTAGGGGAGGGAGTCTGCCTTGTATCTGGGCTTGGGGGGCTGTTCAGAGGGGAGGTCACTGCCTGTAAGATTGCAACAGTGGGAGGATAAGGAGACTGTAAAGGGGTTGGTGTGGGTGGATGGGGCGGGTCTTGCTTGTACCTGGTATGGGGGGCAGTTGGAGGGGTTTGTTTGAGGGGAGGGGGTGTTACTTATTCCTGTGTGTTATGTACAGATGGGGGAAGAGTTTGAGAAAGGATGGGAGGGTTGTTTTGGGGGAAGGGGGGCCTGCCATCTGTTAGGCCTGGAGATGATCTGTAAAGGGTAAAGAATTTTTCTGAGATCTGGGCTGGAAAATGGAGGGGGAAGGCTGGGAGCAATGTTGGGGGGGGAATCTTTCTCAGGCTGGAGGGGGGCATGTGGAGCTGGAAAGGAAGGGTGTCCAGGATGTGGTGGTTTTCCTTGGGTTTGAGTGGGGGCAGGGTTGTGAATGCTGAGGCTGGTTTGTGTAGATAGAGGGCTGCCCTGTGGGATTTGGAGCTGCCTGGGATGGAAGGGGGAGTTGGTGAAGTCTGGCCAGTGCAGTGGCTAAAGAAAGTACTGGTGTTGCTGAGGGTGCTCGGAGTGACCTGCAGGAAGGCCCTGAGATGGAGTGGTGTGGAATGGCTGTGGTTTGCTGCTTAGGGCGTGCTTTGGTGGGTGACGAGCCTTAGTTATTGAGAGCAGGAGAGGTCTGGGATTTGGGGCACAGGCAAGGTTGCAGGTTGGGAGGTGTTACGGTACAGGGATGACCGAAGACGTGGCCTCCACTCAGTTGCGGTGATGGTTCCTTGTGGTTCCTTGGTGTGATTAGTCACGATCTGCTTTTTCTCTCGGGGCAGCTGTGTGCTTGTTGGTTTCAGTGTGAGGAGGAGGAAGGCAGAAAGTTGGCTTTTAAAGGCTACTGTATAAATGGAAACTCACTTCAAAACTCCCAAAATGAACCACTCAGGTTCTGACTCAGAACTGCAGTTAGTATTTAAAGAAGAAAAAAAGATAAACCCACCACTAGCAGCAGCCAGAAAACTCTATCTCCGTATGACTCACCATGTAGAAATACTTGGATTTAATGAACTCAACTGTTGGAAAGAAAAGATGGTTGGAGTTAAGGTAGGAGTAAGGATCTGTGTACGTATGGATGCACAGGCAGGAATGTCAGTCTTCTTACATGGGGTCTAGTTGTGATGTTTTTACATACATCTCTAATAAATATAGGTGATTGACTTCAGGTTTAATTACCTGCAAATATCCATCATCCTCTTCCACACAGCAGTACTTAAATGCTCTTCCTCTATCAGAGCTGAACTGTGATCGCAGCCGGTTTCCTCGCTTCTGCCACTGGACTTTGCCCCGTGGTGGAGTGCCAGTGTGTAGGTTAACTGTTGTGAGGCCTGGGAGGGAGAGTGCTGATGGGCAGCCCTGGGGAGAGCTGGGCAACCCATGGCTTATGGAAAGGCATGATTCTGTCCTGGCTTTAAGGAAGACGATCCACAGCTGAAAACATAGCTCTTGAGATATTGTAGTGCAAGCAGAGAATTTTTGTAAGTGGTGTAGGTTGTATATTTTGATATCTTTGGAGGAGAAAACATGTTGTCAGTAATGTACCATTAGTGAACTAGCAGAGAGCAGCTCTGTGTTGTCTGTTGTATCTGGATTAGTTTGACAGCTTATTTGCCTGTTAAAGAGTTGGAGATTTAAAACAGCCCTGTCTAAACATTGAAAAATAGACCTAATGGCTTGAGAATCTGGGGTAGAAGTTATTCTTTTTGATGCGTGTGAATTGCAGTGCTAGATCAGGCTGCCACATATTTAGGCCAGTATCTGGCTGATGCATATCATAAGAGAGTATAAAATACCTTTATAGTGGCTGTTGACTTCTGTATCATCTCATGGCTCATTTTTTTAATTGTGAAGGAGTAAAGGTGTCTTAAATCTCTTGATCCTTTTTACTGTTATAACACTTGAGATGCTGGGTTGCTGTCTCTATTCAGGTCACTGTTAGGTGTACCTTTTTGTTTCCCCGTGTTTCCCTCAGTTCTGTACTAAAAAGTTAAATTCTTTTTGGTCTCTTACACTGAAAGTCTAGCTCTGCTCGAAATAATGGACTGTGGATTTTAACAATTGAGACTTTGTGGACGTGCAGTGAAATTTATCAGTAAGTGTCAGTTTCAGTTTTCAGACTGAATTTAACTGCCACGGGAGTGTGGAAAAGGAGCCAACTCTCCACTAAGTCATTTTTCCTGCAGAGGTACACAGCGAATTCAAATAAGTGAGATGACTAAGATGCAAGTAATTCAACTCTGTAACTTCATAGAATAATATCCCTGTTGCTGCGTGATTTGAAATTGCTTTTAAGTCCTGCTTGACTTGTTAATGGTTTTTAGGGTGGTAGGGTTTGTTTTTTTTTTTGATATTTCATCTTCAAGTGTGAGACTATTTAGTCTGAGTTGTCAGGGAAGCTGATGATCTGGCAGGACTGTGTTTTCAAAAACCAATAGTTGATACAGCTTAGGCAACTCGGCATTCTGATTTTTAGGAATGAGTTGTTAGCGTCACATACTCATGAACTGTTGTCTAAAGTAATTTGATTTTACTTAAATGTAATTCTGTGACTTACACAGGGGAATAGCTTAAATTTCTTTTTCTTAGTGGGGCCTTTTGGTTTTGACTTCAAACACTCATTAGTAACTTTCAACTTTTTGGGCATGGTATGTAAATAACATTCAAATGCATCCTCTGAAGGGATTTTAAAAACTAAATGGTGGGTGGGGAAGGCGTTCAAAAAATCCTGTGTCAGAACAGCATTTTAGCATTTTTAACTACGAAGCAGGTTCTATTTCACAGGAAAGAAAAGACCTGAAGCATAAAGCACTCATGCCTATCAATTCTTTCTGAAAGAGCTAATGCAGTATCTGCTGCGCTTGCCAGGATGATGATCTCTGTGCATCGATGCCAGTGTTGGATACAGTGGTTTGACCTCACCCAAATTTAGGGATGGCAGCTAAACTTTTTCTGTGTAGTACTCAATTTTGAGTTTTGCTGCTGGATTGTTCTCTCGCTGAGTAGTCTTGCACGGTATGTTTGACAATTCTTACTGTTTCCTGATGTGTCACTTTTAAGATGAGACTTCTTTAATCTGGACTTTTTTTTTCTCTCTTGCTGAGGCAGATCTTTATCTTCTGCCGTGGGTTTTACGGCCTAGGATGGATCGACTGGGTTAGTGCGAAAGGAAACGAATGAGTCACCCGCAGAACTTGTCAGCAGGCTGGGAGGGAGCTCCGTGGCGGGGGTGGATAGGGTGGAACAGTAAAATTTTTGACCTCACCCCTCTCTAGGCACGTGTCATTCTGAGCGAGCTTCTTTCAGACAGCGCTCAAGAATTTTTTCCAAGAATGTTAGTTCCAGAGTTTCTTTTCTCTATATACTGGGAGACTATATTTTAGAAAAGATGGTTGCTTTGGTTCTTGTTAACATGTGTTTCCGCTGCTTTAAGGCTCAATTTGGAGGTCTTGGTGATTTCTTTCACTTGAAAAGCACCTTGTGCTTTAGAAGCAGTGGGATGTTTCGATGGTGTATGGATTGAATGTGGGTCACTTAGCGAGGCAATGCAGGGAAGTGAAATGTAACGTATGTAGTGTCAGGAGAAGCCTGGCTGGGCTGCAGCATCGTATCAGGATGGCAGTTTTTATGGGATCAAGTTGTGTACCGTCAGTGCGCTGAGATGCCGATTCCACGTGTGTAAGTGCAAACCACGAGAATGACGTTTTATAGAAGAGGAAAAATTCAGCAGCTCCTGACCCGACTTCGTTAACATCAAGTGTGGATTCCCACTTACAGGAACAAATTTGGTTGAGATGATTTCAAAATACTGGTCTTCAAAACACTGAAGTATTCTTTTAATACTGAGTGACAAATTAGCGGGCTTTCCTGTGCATCCTGTGCACTGGGTTATTTTGAAAGGTGATCCAAGTGACCTTTCCAAAGGTATCCGTGTTTTGCAATCTCTGGAAGCTGCAGCTGTTGCAAGCTGTTTCGCTGTCTCAGCGTAGCTAAGGCAGCACTTTTACCCGTGTGTTTTGAAGGAGATGGTGGAACTAGGAATTCCTTACGATGTTATTACTTGTTTTTCATTAGACCTGTCTCCCTGAACTTGTATAAGCTCAATACGGAAGAGCAAGTGACTTGCCCTATTGAAGTGTCTAATTTAGGAGTCAATGCAATGATAGAGGAGCCAGCCACTGGAGATGAATATTGTAGGTGTGTCAGATTTTTACTTAAAGAAATCTCAAGTGAAGTTTCTGTCAAGTCAGGAATTCATTTAACTGTTCTCTCTTAATTAGTTAATCATCCTGATTTATTTGTGCTAGTTAATAGGTCTGCCCCTTGCTTACATTTGAAGCATATTCTTGCACGTTCATAGTATTTTGAAAGACATTCTTCTCAAATTGGCCTCATTAGGCTTTATCAAGCTTTCTCGGCATGTATGGCTGTGTGAGAGGTGGGGAGCTCACAGTGCTGTTAGTTATAACCTAAATTAGTCCTGTCTGTAGGCACAGAGACTGTCACAGCTCACTAAACTTGGTTGTGTAGATAGGCATCTTGATTGATGATTATTCCCTGATAATTAAGTTAAACAACATCAGGAACTGACTCCCAGGCATATCTAGTTCTTTTCAGATGCATGAGTGGCTATTGCTTGGCTGCTTTTCTGCTGCTGTCTCTGCTTTTTCTCCTCCTCTGGTTCCTGATGGAGCTGTTGCACCTCTTCAGCAGCGTTGACGTGTTGGGTACTTCTGCTCCCTTTCTAAGGCCGGCCACATAAAACATGTAGTAATTTTTTGGTTTCTCTCCATGTGCTATCTCACTTTCTAAGTATAAAAAGTTGAAGGTTAATTGGCTGAAAAATGATTTCTTGTTTTATGTTGTGCATAGACCTGGTTACTATTTATCGTTGTCAGTTTGATAGTGCTCAGTTCTCTTGGGATTTTGAAGTGTAAATTTGCTTGCTAATGCAGGGAGGAAGAAATTTTGAAGTATTTACTTGGGGAGATCAGAAGTTGTAGATAATAGGGTTTTTCCTGTTTGTCATTTTCTTAATTGGAAGCTTGGTTTTTCTTTTTAAACTTTAGCTTAGCAGTTAGCAGTTGAAAAGTCATGGGAGGAAAGGGTATATGTGTCGGTAACCGAACTTTTTAAAAGAGGATTGCATGCTACATAAACTTCTTATCCTTCTGGAAATCATTTTTCAGACTTAAATACAGTGCTTTACCTTTTTAATCACTCCTTAGCTACTAGCTAATTAAATGCTTCAGTAATATTCCTTTGGGGAAGGTAAGATGGTGTCATTCCTGTTCTGCAGACGGGTTGAGCTACTGAAAGTGGCTTGGCCAAGGTCAGATCACGAGCAGCTGCAGATCTGAGAGCAGGACTTGAGTTGGTGACTCTCCCTGCCATACTTAATTTACTGGAACATGTCATCTCCCTGTGTCTTTTCTTAATGACTTGGTAAATAGTTTTTACAAAAGACTTTTAACTTAATTGGGTTGAAATTCCCTCTTTGATTTGCTTTAGGGAGGAGAAGTGTAACCATAACGACCTGATCTGATACAACTCGCAGTGCAAATACCACTGGATGAGGCTCTTCCAACCAAATTATTGGTGCTGAAAAGAAAAATGTTTAAAGGATTTGTTTAAATATGACACAATAGCTCATGCCTTTGTGACAGTGTACTTTGTAATGCTGTAAGCCTCTGGTACTCTCCAAGTTTTGATCTCCTATGCCAAGATCTGTTGACCACTGTTTTTATTTAAATGACCTTGTTAGGTCCTAAAAAGTTAGTTTTGAAACTCTTCCTGTAATGTAAGTCTGCAGGTCACTCTCCAGGACATGTTGGGCAACGGGAATGTGTGTTCAAATGTGGGAAAAACGGGCCAGTATTTGCCTGAAGAAAGACTTTCTTGCATCAAGTTTTACAGGTGTTGGACACATGTGGATGCTGAAACTTTAGTCCTTCTGTTCCTGGTACATCATAGCTGTAGCAGACTAATACATTTTAACAAATCCTTCACTTTGAGATTCGGTAGTGTATATGAGAGAGTTGTGACAAATGTGCAAGAATTGACAAGTGTAAGGACTTGAGTATGATGTGTTTAGATGGGACTCTTCCGTCTGGGGTGAGACTTAATCCTGTAGTCATTACACTGATAAAATATTCCAGGATTCATTTTTGAAATTTGTATTTCAGTCACTCAGAGTAAGAACTGCGTTAAGGTCGGGGGAGGTTATTGAAAACATCTTTGTTCTTGCCTCTGGCAACCTAATTAATGTATTTTTTTGGCATTGAAAGCTGTTCTTTAAGGAAATAATTGCTGTTCTTTGGGTGATTTTTGACTTCATGTCAGTGAAAAAGGTAATTTTGTACTACTTGATTTGACTATTTTAAAGTGAGGATCTCATTAAAATGTTGAGTGTACCAGAAGTTTGGGGTGTGAACTTCCATGTATGTGTGTTTTTTCCCTAATTGTATTCACTTGAGTGTGCCGCGTTGACCTTTCCGCTTGAGTTGCAGGTTTGTGACTTCTGGCTGCTAGTTTGGATTTTATTCAACTGATTTAAAACTTTTTCCTTAAAGAAGTGTCAGTTGTGACTCTTTGGCTTCGTGCTTTTTAAACACTGTGAAAAGCCATGTTGCTTATTTAGTGTTTCACTCTTAAATCAGTTGAGCTAGTTTAGGTTAGCTCCGTTTCCATCCCCCTAAACTTCATGTTAGAATTATGTTTTCCATCTTTTATTGTTGTTGCTAAAACATCTATATTTTGAATCCTGTGTGTTAGGACTGGAAGCTGCCGCTGTTTTAATGCCCTAGTCTGTAAATACAGATAGGACTGAGAATAACTAAAAGTTATTACTGCTAAATGGCCATTTGGTTGCTTTTGAAATGACTGATTTCTGGAGGATATCTCCTTACTACTCTAGGGAGTTTGGTGATATAACAATGTTAGTGAAATGTATCTGCTAGCAAAAGCTCAAATATATGGCAGTTATCCTCTTATTACTGCTTATTTTGCTCAGAAAATAAAGCCATACTGACAATATATTTTACATATTTGGGCTTAAGCCAAACAGGTATGACTGTACCAACAGACACTTTGAAGCGCGTACTTGGCTTTGTGCTATTTTCTCCTCTTCTAGAGCACCTGGTGGGGAGGGAGGGGCCACAGAGAGCACAGAAAGGTTTCCTTGTTCTCGGTTCCGGTGCCTGGCTGCCAGCGACAGCAGTTACGAGAAGTCCAGTGTCTCTGGGTTAGAACGTACTCGGTGCCGAAACAATATTCGGGATTATAACGACCCAGACTCTAGCAAAGATTGATTTTTTTTGTTTGTTTTTTAAACATAGTCATATCTAGTCTAATTTGAGTTTCTCTGGCAGGGCCAATATTTGGTGTTTCTGGAAGTAGAAGCAGCAAATCCTCTTACATGGTATTTTTCTTCTCTTTAGGTGTTCCGTTGGAATATACGTCGCACATTTATGGCGATTCTGAGTGTGAGGGCAGACTTCTGCCAGGCCCAGCACAGCATCCTGGCTGACAAGTGAGCTGAGTGCAGGGGGTTCTACGTGCCATAATTACTTTGCCTTGAAGACTCCAGACACAGCGAACACACTCAAATATATGGGATATCTTCTGCACATTGGAAGCATATTCCTCTTACTGACTCTAGCAAAACTAAGCATCAAGAAAACAAAGTGGAGAGAAAATCTGCCCTTACTTTTTTGCCTCACCAGTGCCTAAATGTAGAACAGGCTGCCTAGTCTTGCATGTAGTCAGAATTTTTGGAGTCTGAAGGATACCACCCACAGTAATTGAGGCCGAAGTTGAATTCAAGTGGATTCTGAAGCAAACCTGCTTTTCTAGAAGTGAATTCTTTAAGGAACAAACACGTCAAAGCAAGCTCTGATCAATCCCAGGCATTTTAGTGGTCTTTTTAATGTTTTCTGCTGTGAAACGTTTCCAAGGTTATTGATTTTTTTTTTATTTTTTTGGCCCCTTACACATTTTGTTTGCCATTATGAACCGTCCAGCCCCCGTCGAAATTACTTATGAGAATATGCGTTTCCTGATCACTCACAACCCAACCAATGCAACCCTCAGCAAGTTCATAGAGGTAAGGCACTCCTCCTTCCCTTATGTGCTTGTGGTTTCTGTAGAAGTACTGAAAAGTCATTCTTCACACCTGTTGCTCAGTGCTTTGCCTATATGTTTTATGTTGCTTGAAACTTAAGGCATTTTTATCTTTACTATAGTGTTCGTGTTCTCCTGACAGTATGAGAAGAGAATCCACCGATTACTTTTTCCAAAGTCCTGCATTTCTGTAATTGTGGGAGGCTGGATGAGCTTCCATTTTAGAATACAAACACACACCCATGCCATCGTTCTGGTCCTGGTTTCTGAAGGGCTGCACGTTCTGTGAATTTTAGAGGTTATTTTTCATTAAATAATTCAGTGTTTGTAATATATAAATTTATTGCTCATCTTTTGGCTTTTAAAGAAGTAGTTAACAGAATTGTAACTGGTTTCTGAGCTTTCTTCTTCCTTAGAGTAGGATTAAGCACACTACTTAAACTGATGTTTTAATTTACAGGATGCGGTCTCAAACTGCCCTACCAATCCCAGAATTGTCAGAGATTTCAGGTGCCAGAATTTATCCATGAAAAATGACAACTGCCTGGGTCGAATTGTGGGAAGAGTCAATTACAGCGATCAGACCATTACTGACACAATAAGATCTTAAATACTGCAAAATTTAATACTCAGTTTTCTGAAAAAGTAACAGATTATATCATCAGAGAAGTAGTAGTACAGTGTATTTCTGCATGTTAGCTTGCTCCAAACCTGCTATATCTTTGTGCCCTTATATCTAGAGGACTTTTATCTTGCACATGCAGGTCTTTTTCATTCCAAAGAGATCCTGTCATCTGATACTGAGGTCTGACTGGGGCTATTAACAGACTTCCATCATTTAGCAGTGTGCTCTTCACCATGAATGTGTTCAGATATTAGTGGTTAATCTTGTCTGAAAGCCACATTCTTTTGGTCTTTATAAATATTTTTTCCCCCATTGTTGTGGATTGTCTTCCTTTTTCAGGAGTCTTGACTCTGGAATATATATTATTGCTAATTGTTAGGAGTTATAGTGATTTAGTCCAAACATGAGAGGAAATTCTGCTTGCTGTATGAACCTTCAAAGTGAACTGGAACAGCTTTTGTTTGATCTTCTGATTATTTATCTAGCACAATGTGCTACTTATAGTGCATTACAAGGAAGCTAGAGTATGGTGGTGTGTGTGTTCTGTTCCTCCCTGCCTCAAAATGTCAACACTGGCTGAAGCAAACAGTTCCAGGCTTCTATTTAAAGAGAAGAAGAAGCTGCATGGAGAATATAAGCAGCTATTTTGATTTTGCTCTTATACGTGCAATTTTTTTCCACCTGGCACTTCCCTAGAGAAGAAGAATTCAGAGGTGTTTCACATTTATTCCTGTCACTTGTAACCCTTGTCCTGATGTAGGCCGTAAACCCCCCTTTTCTGTGTTGGCCCTTGCTCCTTCATTGTGTAGTCACCTTGGAGCTGTGCAATAGCCACAGCACTGCTGAGACTGTGTAAAATGTTTAGTTTTGTAGCTGATGAGAAAGTTCTTTAATTCTTCGCTCTGTCAGTGTGCTGACATGTTTTCCTTTTTCTTAAAGGAGCTGAAGAAGTATGGAGTGACGACCTTGGTGCGAGTTTGTGATGCCACTTATGATCAAGCTCCTATCGAAAAAGAAGGAATCCAGGTTCTAGTGAGTTGCCTTTAAAACTGTCTAAAAATGAAAAATCACTTGTCTAGAAGTGGTGGGGAAGGCCTTCATGCTTTGGGCAAGAGCTTATGACCATTTCAGATTGGCCAAAAGCAATGTGATCCCCGGCATCAGATAAAGCTGGTTTTGAGAAACTCCCTGTACTTTGTGAAAGGTACTTGCTGATTCATTACTATTGCCTGAGTGCTTTAGTTGCACTAGAAATGTCTGTTCCTGGATTTCTGGAGTTGTTGAGATATTTTGATTGCCTTTTAGTGACTAGTTCAATACTAATCCAATGTTCAGCTTTGTTGTTTCGTACAACTCGGTTTGGTCCTTTTCTCTAGATACAGCACTTCTTGGCTTCACTGTTGACCTTCTCAGGATGCAGATAAAACTCCCTTCTCTCGCTCTTTCAAAAAGTGCCACCTTTTGAGACTATAGCTGACACGTTGATGCAGGCTTCCATGGGGTGGCTGTAGCAGGATATGGATCGATAGCCTCCTCACTGCTCACCTCTAAATGGAGCCCGGCTGCTGGTGGCTTCCCTGTTCAGCAGGTGGAATTCCTTAACTGCTACTCAGAGTTAATATTATGCAATGACTGTCTGACTATATCGTCTAGCATTGCTTGGTGTTTTAGGGGAGGTTTTTTTAATAGGTGTGTGCTCATACTAAGCTTGCAGGCAGTATTTTTCCAGGCAATACTTCTGAATTATTATAGTGTGTCAGATATAATCAGTTTATTTTACTGGAGTGAGTAATGCTCTGTTTTGAGGCCAGAAATTGCATCTTACCTTCTTGTTGCAGGTAGTCAGTCTTCTATTGCCTCTTGATTTTTACGGCTCAGTTTGAGGAAAACTTCTGCAGTTTTCCATTAGGAGAAAAACTTGTATCCTGGCATATCTGTGAAAACTCCATGTACAGGTCAGTCAGGTTTCTTGGCTCCTGGCCCTAGTAAGCATGTACTCCAGTTCCAGGCAGCCACGTGTGCCTCAGTGTTGTTGGAAAAATCAGTCACTACAGGGCTACCAGTGCTCCTAGGGCTGTACTCTGGAATAGCGTTTTTGTTCACTCTAGAGCTGTCTTGTACTTGAGCATCACAGTATTTTTGGGCACGCTGCTGTGAAACCTCTAGCTGCGATACTCCGAAGGTTGCCAGAGACTGGAAGGATTAAACTTCTGGTGTGGAAGCCCTCAGAGCTCTGATTTAAGCTGGGGCTTAGAGTATTTCTGTGTTCCTGTGCCAGAGCACAGATCTGAGTTCTTCCTAGAAGACATAGGACAGTTTTGCAGGTGTCCAGCTCTGCCAGGGTGGCTGCCCTGTGAGGGCGGCTGACCTTGGCTCCTGCAGCTGTGAGTGAAATCCACCTTCTCTCCAGTCCGTGGCCTCCGGGGCAGCTGCAGGAGCCGGGGAGTGCTCTCTGCTCCGGAGCCTGCGCTTCCGAAATGGTTCGGGGATTTTGGTTCTCGAGAAACTTTCAAAACTTGGTGTTAGCTAGGTTTGAACTGAAAGCAGTTTTTTGAGGAAGCTTTTCTAAAAACTGGAAATGGTGTTTCCGCCAGCTCTGCTAAGCACCGTTCTGTTGGAGAGCCTTTCGCTTTGAGTAACACACGCGAGAGTCTTGTGTCTGGACACATTTGCCGCAGCTAACAAGCCTCTCCGCATTTCGTATGTACCAGTTCTTCTCAGTACTCCACTGCTGCAGAAGGCAAAACAGGAGAGAGCATAAATCCGCCAGGCATCTGTTAAGGGTAACAGAAAGCAGGAGGTGACAGGGAAGGTTTGCTGCTAATGTCATTAGTGAACCTGATGATCCCAGTCATGAGGTTGTCTTAGTAATTTACTGTATTGCAGTAGTGTTTTGCTATTTGAGATAAGCTTAACTAGTCACCGACATGACCACCTCCTGTATAGCTTTTCCTTCCTATGAATGCGTGCTTTTCGAAAGCAGAGTCCTGTTGCTGTTCAGAAATGGTATTGAATTACCATCTGGCTGAGAAAATAACACATCACTATTTAAAGCTAATATTTGCTTGCAAAAATAACATTAAGATTAAAAACACAGCCTGAGAGATTAGTGTCTATTTTAAAACTGTTGAGGTCAAAAGCGTAGTGAAACCCCTGAAAATGAGAGCATTTTAGCAAAGCCTGCTCTCATGCCGCGATACGGGATCATGTACTGGCAAGATGGGTAGAATGTGGCAGCTAGAGAGTAGCTTTGGCAGATGGCATAGTGAGAAAGTAGAGAATTAAATGTTCCATGTTTGAAGTAGTACTATTGCATGCGCATGTTTATCAACAGAGATTAAATCCAGGAGACAGGAGGCGGGGATGGATTTAGTTTCTGTGGGCTTATGCAGTTCTTACAGTTATGTTCATGTGTAAGGTCTTGTGACATAGAAATGCTACATCAGAAAAAAACTGGCAGGTTTCTTTCTGGAATTATTTTTGCACTGGCTGGCAACCAAGGAGTTTTGTTCATCTTCAGGATCTAAGACATGTTTCATTGTTCCCCTTCAATCAGTCCTTCATTTACTGTTCATCCATGGATCAAACTTTCTTGACACTCTGTGCTGACCAGAATGGCCTGAATGCTAGCGGGCAGCCGGGAGTGCCCGTGGTAGAGCTGTGACTTCGTTGCCATCCGATACGGCATTGCTGTGGACTCTGGTATTGAAGGTGGGAAAGTTCCCCACTGGTGGCTGCGGTCCCATCCTACGCAGATGCAGGCAGTTCTGTGAGCGTTTTGCTGCTGTAACTTCAGTGCGAGTTGCACACGGGTTTGAAGAAAGGGTCCTTTGTCATTTTAAAGTCCTGTTACTGCTTCTTGGTCATCCCAGTTCTGCATTGCCAGTCCTGCAGTTGTTGCTGACTGACAAACCCAGAGCTGTTCTGCTGAGCAAGGCTGCTCCAGATAAAGGGTAAATAAGAATAACCCTTTCTTGTCTATCATCCTTTCCAGCTACTGCAGGGTGGCACAAAAGAGCTATATTTTCTGTTTGTGCAATCTCAGTGCATCATCCTGGTTATTAATGACTGTTTTGGTCGTGGAGCTTAGCAATTTGTTTTCTATCCTGTCCGACAGGAATTTGGAGGTGATGCTGGCAGAACTCATAATCAGGAAAAAACCTGCAAATCTTTGCAGCAGTTACTCTTCTAGTCCCAGAATTATTCTTGTTCCTTGTTCTGGGCAGTGTCCCATGCAGCAGTGTTTTATCGGTGCTAATTTAATGTTGGTGGTGTGCCATTCCTGGGAAGGTGATGATCTGTGGGGAAATGATGATTGTGAGTAATTCAGGCCAGCACAAGAGTTGTGTGGACGTGATGGTTAACATGTAAGCTAAAGCAATGGAGTGAGCTCCTGCATTTGGTCTGAAGGAAAGGATTTAATTTTACCTAAAACTAGGGCACAGAACTGGCATGTAAATCCTGTTCTTTGCAAGGCAGTTTAAAAGGAAAATGTCTTGCAATGGGTAAAGCCTCTTCTCTTGGCAGCTCATCTCTTCCTGGGACAGTGGATGACACTAGGCCTAAAATAATACAGCTAGCAGTGTGTGATTGAGTGGAAAATCTCATAAAAGCCTTTTATTAGAAAGAGCAAGTTTTACTTTATGATCTTGCTTCTATAGCCTTTTATTTTGCTGTGTTGTCCCAGATATTTTTAATTTCCCATTTGCTTTAAAAAAGGAGTTCTCTGCACTCTTCAGATTTTGTGTATCTTTCTGAATTAATTGCATATAAAGTTATTTCAGTAACTTAAAGCTGTAGGTCCGAGATACATATTTCCACCTTGTAGCTTTTTTAAGTGCTAACACATTTATAAGGTGCTCTTGGGCTGAGGTCTGTGCTAAGCTGTACTTGCTATTCAGGAAGTGTTAGGGTAGCAATAAGTGCATTTCAAAATGCAAAGTCTGGTGGTTTTTTGCCTTTGGTTGTACTTGTTCACAGTTTCTGCGTGCTTCTTTCAAGCTTCAGAGGGTATTACTTTGTATTAACCTGTTCTCAAGATACTACATGAAAGACTTGTTTCTAGCCAATGAGGGAAGAAGAGGCCTCTTTTCAAAGCAATTTCCCTACCATTTGGAGAGGTTGTTGAATAATATGAAACTCTGGCTATGAGTCTCTCTTGTAAAATGCATTGCAGTCATCTAATGAAAAGTGCTAAATAACTACTAAGTATTAGTTTTTCCCTTGCGTCTAGGAGTGCTCTTTCTACAGCACTCCCCATGTCTGAGAAGATTATAAAGCATGTGATGTTGTGCTTGGTCCTGAAATGTAGGACGTGTAGTACTCCGCTTAGCACAAGTTCCAGGAGAGAGCTGTGACCTCAGGAAAATGGGAAGCTTCTGACATGTAATTTTGATTGACGGCCATGTTGATGATATTAAATGTGGCCTAAATAGTTTAAATGTTGGCTACCCCTTTAATAGGCAGAAACGTAATTGTAAATGCTGCTTAGTTGTTGACTTCGCCTTTGTCTAAGCGCTCTTCTTTTCCGCTTGTGACTGTGGTTTTTTGACTTGAAAATACTGAGGTAATTTTAACTGTCTTGCGTATTGGATTCATGGCAGCTGGACAAACTGATCCATTTGAGTTGTTACGCAGTACCTTCTCCTCTGCTGATCCCCTTGGATTGTTATGAAGCAGCTTCTCCTCTGTTCAGAGGCTGCAGTACAAATAGTATTTTAAAAGGTTGACACAACCACAGGCAAAAGTCTACAGAGTTCTCATCTTTCAAATGTTTATTTGAAATGTCTATTGATTTTTACATGTTTTTAATGAAATGATATTTCAAGGGCAGCTATTTTTCTAAAAATTCTATACTACAAAGGAGTTAGTGTAGAGTTTTATTGAAATTTTATTGAAAAGTGCAATTAAATGATTGTTAAACATTTAGTGTTGCGCTATGATATTGACTCGTGGACTTCTGTGCAACCAGAAAAATACTCACAGCACTGTTCATGTAATACGCACTTCTTGCTGAATGGAATAGTTTGCTTCTCCCAGTTACAGTTACCTTGCTGGTGACTATGGATTGAAATCCATATAGCTAATATTGTTTTTTCCTTCAAAGGACTGGCCGTTTGATGATGGAGCACCACCCCCAAATCAGATAGTTGACGACTGGCTAAACCTGTTGAAAACCAAATTTCGTGAAGAGCCTGGATGCTGTGTCGCTGTTCACTGTGTTGCAGGGTTGGGAAGGTTCGTATTCCGCTGGCTTGTTTTTGTACTGGACTTAAAGTTAGTTTGTTTGGGAGGTAGGTCATGGAAGTTGTTAAGTAAATGCCAATTTCTCTATTTTCTCCCAAATAACACTTTAAAGCAGCATCAAGTTTGTGTCATTAAAGCAAGAGAGACTTATTGCTGCTAAAAATCTTCAGTAATTTCATAACTCTGATCAAGGATGAGAGGAAAAACTTGGAGAGGTTGTTCAGAACACTTCTGTCAATCATGAACGACACAAGCAGTTAGAGATGCTATTAATTTGAAAGTTTATGTATTTCTGCGAAAACAAAATCTCTTGTGCTTCTTGACAAATACAATATACATGTATAGTACAATTTCTAAAGCTGTACAGTTGGGGTTTTTTTTAATTTCCTTTTGTTTTTAACTAGTATACTATTAAGCATGTGGTAATAAAAGAAAGAGCATTTAGAAAAAGTGGTTCAATTATGTTTTTACTCTAAAGTGGCTTCATTTCAGTGGTAAGAAGAGTTAGGCTTGTATTTCTTGCTCACGTGCAGACTGATGGTTTCTGTTCTCAGCACTCAAAAGATAACTTCCTTCTTTGGGAAGAACTGCCTTTCAAGATGAAATAAAAAAAAGACTGATTTGGGAAAGTGAAATGCTACATTCATATTCCCAACTGTAATCTCTGAATGTTATATTTATCCTATGGGCTAGAAGTAAATGGAGCTTAAGTGTTAGTATTCTTACAATAACCATGGGACTGTTAATATTTAAGGGTATGAATGAGTGGACAAGAAAGGTGGATTAAATAAGTCAAGTAAGCAGAGAGTTAGAGTGGGGGAAATGAAGAGGTGGAGGGAGAAACGGCCAATATTTAAATACACAAGAGCCAAAAAGCCAAGGCAATTTGTTTATCCAGTTCTGCTCTATTTTTAACTGAGAAACACCTTTAGGAAGGTGGCCACGTGTAACTCAAGTGATTTTCAGCTCTCCTGTTTCTTGCATAATACCAGGCCAAAGAAGCTTCCCACCTTGTGTATGTCACATAAACTCGTGTCTGTTCCTTACAGAATGACCTTTTTGCTGTTGTTCTCGGACTATTTCTGGCAGAGGGAAAAGAAAGAGCTTTACAGATTTTGCTTTTATCTGGAAAATTGTTCACCTGTAGCAGGGAATTGAACTTCAACTCTAGTAACAAGAGGCAGCTTTTTTTGTGTTTGTTAAAGTGGCTTTTGAAGTTTCAAAATATTTCCTTTGGAAAGTGAATAATTGTGTTTATGCAGGTGCAGCATGGCAGTGAGGGTTGTTTCTCCTGAGCTATGTTTTTGTTTAGCCAGGAGTGCAAGTTGTCCAATTGTTAGCACCTGTTTAATCCTTCCCTACTCAGAGGTACCTTTTGCAACTGTGTGTGTTCAGTGGGGTGAACATCAGTCCAGGAGAAAGTCAGTGTGTACTGGGATTTCTGCTTGTTTGAAAAGCCAGCTCTTTACACTTAACCGATTTCCAAAATGTGGACTCCAAAGTAGAAAATTTTACTCTGTCCCTCGAACTCCCAGTTCCGTGTACAGCATGTAATTAAAAAAAATCTATACAAGTCATCTGTTCAATGCTTTATGGATCTGTCTCACGAACAGCTAAATCTACAGAGTCATAAGCAGCAAAATGCACGCAAGAGGTGTTACACACTTGTTTGAGCAAAGTAGAAAATTAGGTTATAGTGAAATGAGAAAGTGTAAAAATCTAGAATTATTGTTTCATGCCCCGAACGCTAAGGGGTTATTGATTTTTATTTTTTTTTGTGCGTGTGCTGGAAGCAGAGCTGCCTGCTAAAAGAAATTTTACATTAGATACTCAGCAGGCAAATGTCTTTCTGTAGATAAAAAGAGAAAATACTTAAGCTATCTGTTTATAGATTAATTTGATGTATTTTGAGGGGGTTCAATACGTTGTTTATCTAGATCTTCCTTAAATATTGATTTCTCCTTTAGGGCTCCTGTACTGGTTGCACTTGCTCTCATTGAATGTGGAATGAAGTACGAAGATGCAGTTCAGTTTATAAGGCAGTAAGTTAAACTTCCCCATTTTCAAGAAATCTCTCAGTTTATGTTGTATCTGAATGTCGTGCATCTTCAGCAGAGTTTGTTAGATTTGTGATTTGTTTTCTAGTAGCTATATCCTGACAATAATGGGCATGACTTTGACATTAATGCTGAGGCTTTAAATCTGGACTTATATATTAAGCCATTGACCTAATACTCAAAAGATTTTGAACTTCGGAGGAAAATATGTCTAGGCTGTAAAAACTATGGATGAATTGAACGTGGACTAATTACTCCTAATTAAACAAAAAATAAAATTCTCGTGAGGTTAGGCCCCCAAGCAGAATTTCTACAGCAAGTAGGTGAGCACCGGCACTCCCACAGGTGTTGTGGGTGAGTGCATTATCCACCCAGGAAATGTCTGCAACCACCTTGTCTGGAAAAATAACAAAACTGGTGAAGGATGAGACTGCAGAGCTCTGTTGGTTTAGTGATAACATCAGATCTTGAAATGAAGCCCAGCAGGTAAGATTATGTTGAATGAGCTTTGCCAAAAAAGCAATTCATCCTTTTATGGATTCCCAGGGTCTTCAGTTGTCTTTGTAAACTGTATTGCTGTGAACAGATTTTTCTGAATTTTTCTTTTCTTAAATTGCTTTTTTCTCTTCATGGGTATGGTACCTTTTATATCGAGAAGCTCTTTTCTGTGAACCTCTTACTATATTAGCTGAGTAAGACCATGACATTCAGATACAAATACATAAGTAGCACATGCATCTGCAAGGAAAGGGTGACCTTGATGTTGTTCAGTGACTACTGCTGGTGATGGAAATAAACTCTCCCAATCCAAGAAAATATGCTGAAATTTGCCAACTGGATTTTGATTTCAATATTGGCGTGCAGGTGAGGAACTGCATGTGCTGGTCTGATTTATCTTTCTTCAAAGTGTCAGTGGATACAGAACCAAGCCGAAATGCTGTTTTGAAGATAGAGAAAAGCTTTGAAACGAGGACTAAGCTGCCTTAGAATGTATATGGTGATTGAAGCAGTACTTTTTCCATTGATACTAGCCTTCATTCTCTTTGTTTTAGGAAAAGGAGGGGAGCTTTCAATTCCAAACAGCTGCTTTACCTTGAGAAATACCGACCTAAGATGCGATTACGCTTCAAAGATGCCAACGGTCACTGCTGTGTTCAATAAAAAAAAAATCTCATACGAAGGCAGAAGTTAGCATGGCTGTTTTCTGGACTCTTGGCACCTGGAAATGTGAATCTGGAATCAAACTACGTCATCAAATTAGTGGTGGAGTCAGTGCTCCTCAACCTCTGTCCTAATGGTGGTGATGATTGAAAAAAATAAAAATAAAAAAAATAATTAAGAGAAACATTTCAGTGAAGGATTGTTTTCTCCTTAAGCTGCAGTTTGAACATCTGCAAGGAGAAAATCAGTTTCTGAACCTTCTGTATTTTTAACTTTTTAAGAAAAGAAATAAAGTAAATTTTATGTCTAAGGAAAACCAGCAGAGCATTGGCTTGTGCAGAAACTATTTTCTTGACTTGAGGAAAGTACCCCACAGTTAGGGCCTGACTCTTTTAAATGGAGTTGCCTTTTTTTTAACCTTGCTGGGACGTGGCAGGCAGACGTGAGGAGGAGCCTTTGTTGCTGTATGGGAGCAGTCTGACGGCCTTAAGCCCACCCTGGGCATATTCTAGAGATTCGGTGATGTCTGTGTTGTATGTCCACACGGTGTTCAGACTCTGCAGGTGTGAAAAATCTTCCTGGTGGGCTTGAACAGAAGACTCACTGCCTAAGATCTTTGGTGAATCTGCTAAAGGCCTTTTCGGATTGGTGGGAGATAGCGCTTTTAACTGTGTGAGTGTGTGTGCGTGTGTATGCACGGGTGTGTGATCTTATGTGTGTGTGTATGTCGCAGTCTTATTTTTCCAAAGAATTTGGCTGAAATGTTAATTGTCTTTCTGTTGCTAGATAGAAAAACTATCCCAGCAGAAGACTGATGTTCAAAAGTGTCCTAGGTGAGCGAGGGGCAATTCAGACAAGGACTTAAAATTAATTTATCTCTCATAAGGAAGAAAAAAAGGCTTTTTGCTGCTGTCCAGATTCTCTGCCTTGCTGAACACAGTAAATCAGGATTTGGGGGGAGGGTCTCGTTTGTATTATATATGAGGTAAAGATGGTACGCACACAGAAATGCGGTCCATGAATAAAAGCCTAGCGTGGGTCTTTCCCCAGCCTAGCCCTCATGTACAGTTCAGTTTAACCACTGATTGCCTTGTTATTTTTTATTAGGCTCTTATGGAGGGAGAATCTCTAGCTACACACCAACATGCCTACCATGTATTCACCATTGGCAGACCATAAATACGCTGATTTTTGCAGTGTGGACTGGCACCATGTTCTCTTTGTAGGGCCACTGGTGTTGTCAGTGAATTAATCAAGACAAGTCATTTGACAGCCTCTAATAAGCAGTTTCAGCCAGGCTACTTCTACCAAACACATTAACTTAGTGCCCTGCCCTAGTAGTGACCTCATATGCTTTCAACTTGACATTATGTCTGTAATATGCAGCCACTGAAGGCTTTGAATACAGGTTTAGGGTCATACTCTCCTGTGATCTTTCACCGTGGAGCACCAAAGGCTTTTGTTGGTCTGTGCCTGTAGCAGGTGTAGACTGGTACCCATCTTTTACTGATACCTCAGCTCCTGGTGATGTGAACTGCCTTCCCAGGATTTCTTCCTCTTCTGGACTTCTGTTTTCAGTCTGCAGCTTAACTGCGCAAACAATAAGTAATGGACTTTTAGAATTCTATTCCTGGAAGGGATTTATAAATTTCAGCAAAAAGTAATAGTACTTGTCAAGCCCCTCACTTTACAGCTGCGCTACCAGACCTGTTTGAGGTCCATGGCTAGGAAACACTGCACTCCACGAAACTCCGTCTGTACCCTGACTCAAGCTGTATCGCTGTACTGAGTTCCTTCCTCCCTTTAAGATGTGTAACGTTTCTGATTTCTTTAATAGATACAGGAGACGCGAAAGTGTTTGTGATGTCGATGCCTACATTAGGGAAATAACGTATCTGGTAATGTTTGAGTCTGTGTGGAAGGTAGATGATGCTGAAATCACCTAATTCTGGCCTTTACCTTCCCCTCGCAAGCTAGAAGCCTGATGTTCTAACTGTTTCTGCAAATTAAAATTGATGTTTTTAGTAAAATGAAATACTGGTAGTTAAAGCCGATTTGACAAATGATGGAAGTCAGATTGGAGGGGAAGGTGTTGAGCTGGATTAAAAACCAAACCCCAAACCCTTCTGAAGACCAATAAAAAAAAAATTTTACATGCTCTATGTATAACTCTGCATTCTTCCCCCTAGTTTTACTCTGGTTTATAATGTACTAATTTTCATATGCTATGACTCTGCAGCCTTAATTGAGGAAAATTAGTGAAAAGTGCAGACTGTCATACAGTGTAGACACAAACGGGGGGAGTGTAATTGTGACCGATGTCCAGTAGGCACAATACTTGGTTCAGCACTTGAACGTAGTGCAATAAAGTTCTTGCAGTAAAATGTCTTCCCTCTGGCTCTTGATGAATTTATTGCAGCTCATTAATGTCAAATGCTCTTCTTTAATCTGATTTGTAAAGGCTTTCGGACAAGTTTGTCTGTGCCCCGTGTATGACTGATCACCGTTGGGTAGGACATGGCTTGGAGTTGCTGGTGGGAAAGGCTGCTGCACCTTTGAGCAGTGCTGCAGACAGGAACTGTTTTCTTACTTTCAAATTACCTGCTTATAGAAGCGTAGATTTACCTTTAAACAAACAAAACAAACCCCCCAAACCAAACAACAGCTCTGAACTTTCCCAAGAACTGTCAAAGAGCTGTTGCAAAACTTTTCTGTTGTGCCCTGGACAAGACTAGACACCATGCCACCTGGCAGAGCTTGAATGGGGTCATTGTTTTGGGGTAACAATGGGTGAGTTTCTGGAGTCCTGGATCCCAGTCAGTTCCCCTTCCTCGGGAGTGGAATGCCGCTGTGTTGATCTGTATAATTTATTTAAATAATACTAAGGTGCTGTTTTCTGGGCTTCACAGATAACAATCCAATCGGCTTTGCTTTGCTGCCATCAAAGAAATATGTTACTTGCAAATCGGTGTCGTGTTTCTAATATTTATCAGATTTTTCCCACTAGTGTACTAGAACAAATTTTTCGTCCCTGTTGGCAATGAGATAATAAACCACTTTGACTGCGAGACTGGCAGCAGTAACTGTGAAGTTCCAGCTCCTCTTTGTATTTGTATAGGTTTTGTTGTTTGGGTTTTTTTTAACACCAAACTCTTGCTTTGTTTGTTTTTCAAAGTTTCTACCTTTTTGGTTGCCACACACAAAAATGAAATGTCTTGCTAATCAAAGGCTACTCAGCATAAAAAATACCATGCATTTAATTGGAACTGAGATATTCCTGTATGATATGAGTTACTTGTTTCTCTTGCTAATCTTTTTTTTCACTAACATCTAGGCAGCTTCAGATACTGATGCTTTAACTGGAGATAACACTTAATCACATGCATATTTATATCACTTAAGATGCTACTTTTGGAGCAATTAAGAATGATAAGCGGAGTGGAGTGACTCTGCATGGGGAAGGAAACTGCAGGAGTCACGGTTTGCACTTCTGTAATAGTGTATGTTCTTTTAACTGAAAAATTATAAATCATTTAACTTCGTCTTAACGCTTGCAAATCAACTCCAGAGAGCGCTGAAGTACCCTGGGGGAGGGGGAGAATCGCTTTTTGTCAGTAAGGAGAGCTGAAGTAAAATGTTAAGGTCACTATCAAACCTGTTGTCTCTCTAGATTTGTGTAGCGTCACCGCTCCAGACAGCAGCGCTCCGGCGCAGAGCCTTGGCTCCGGCTTTGGACCGTCCCCAGCGGACAGACGGGCTGCTTAGGCTCGGGCACTTGGAGCGCGCGGTTATTTGCAGCTCCACAGTAAGTTCCCAGGCTCGGGCAAGTGGATTGCTGTACTCGTCTGGCTGTTCTGGAGGCTGGCGTGGCTGCAGAGGTGTGAAATCGGGGTATTAAGTAGTTCCTCGACTCTTCTGTGAAAACAGAGATGACGAGGAACCCTGCGTAGAGCTGGAGTTATGTGGTTAAGTCCCAAAGGGCCATAACAGGTAACACTTTATGCATGTTTATCTGGAACACCTTTTATTTTAGGCTGTCCAAGGGCTGTGTGGACATCGTTACCGTGATAGTCCTGTGTTAAATATTCATATCCCTGTTTTGCAAAAACCAAAACCAAAAGCACGGAGCTGAAGATCTTAGGACCTTCCCTTGCTCTGACTGCTTGCTGCATCAGAACTTAAATCACCATCGTCAATAAATGAAGTGATGTAAGTGAAGCCTTATTTGTTTTTCATGCCATATATTTAGTCTAGATCCTGCTGCTGCTGACTGGTGGGACAACATCAAAAAGAAAATTAGGCTATCTCGGGAAGTTATTGGCTGACAAAGTTGTTGGTGCCCAACTCTCTTTCCTGGGCTTTTGCACTTCTCTTTGGACCACTGGGCAGATCCTCATTTTTGGGGCTGTGGGACCCGGTAACTGGGCACCCGAGCCCTTTGCGGGGCTGGTGGTGTGACTGGCAAGGAGCTTGCCTCTTGTGGGTGAGGTGGAGAGGCTGCTGGAGAAGCTGCGTGGTTTTGGCAGCGGCAGCAGTGCTACTGGCAGGGTCGCTGGAGTTTGAGGTGGCTGTGTCTGTGCCCTTTCTTACAGGGCTTAACTCTGTAGATGGAGACAAACGAGGGACACCGGGAGCCAACGCCAGAGGAAAATCCCTGATCCAAATCTATGGATGGATTAGAAGAGCTCAAGAGGGGGAAAAAGAACCAGGTAAGGAATGGCTTTTTCTCTCTCCAGCAAGGGCAACCAAAAGCACTGAGTAATGAGGCGATTCCTTTAGGGCTGCACAAAGTCAGCAGAGGGAGTGAGCCCGGTCCCAGGGTGTGGGACATCCTCCGTGGCTCCTGAAGCTGCTTTGCTGGGAAGCGGGGCTGAATGCTGATTACTGGAGTCCGTTGCTGAACCAATTCTCTCACTGACAAGCACCCCGAGGGGACGCGCATGCAGTCAGTTGGAGGATAGGATGTTGTGAAAGGCCCCCTGCTCCCAGCGAAGCAGCCAGGCTGGGGCTACGAGCATCTGCAGGGTTTCGCGGAGAATGGAGAGCACAGCGTGAACCCCGGGATGAAATAATATTCCAAAAGCCCTTGGGTTGTCTTTGGCAAGGCCGTGCGTGTGGAGCTTGTGACCTTCCTGGGCTACTGTTTTGTTTCTGGTTTTTATTGTCCTTGTTGTTATCCGGCGGGCTGCGGGATCATTAGCGTGCTGGGTGGCACGGTCCTGCTGAGCTGGTTATTCCAATTGACTAGACTTAGTGCTTTAGGGTACCTTTTGCCGCGGATAATTCTGCATGCAGGCTGACTCTTGTGCTGCTTTGTGATTTATTGCCATTTCAATTTCAAATTTCAATTTCCAACAATAAAAGGGAAAAGGACATTCTTGCGTGGAATATAAACGGCTTTAGGACTCAAATAAGAAATTTTCCTTGAGGAAAGGGGCAGCAGAGCCCATCAGGCTGGCGCTGAGCGGGGTTGGGGGGAAATGTTAAAATAGCAGCTTTTTGACATCTAATCCTTGGTGCTGCTCAGCCCTGCTGCCTGTGAGTTTGAAGTGCTACGAGTGCAGGCAGAGCCTCCTGCTTTTTCGAGAACTATGATGAGATCGATATGTTCCCGCAGAACGCTTCCATCCCATCGTTTCAGCGTTTGGCAGGGAGAGAGACGTGCTTTTTTTTGTTTCTGTTGCTTGAGGGCAGTAAGCGAGTCAGTGGGTCTCCTGCCGTCAGATCAGGCGCGGGGGACATAAAAATGCAGATTTGATGAACTCCCCGGGGACGGAGGGGCCGACTGGTGCGTTGGAGGAGTCATCTGGAGTGTGTTGTACCGCAGAGCACCTGCTGCGGGACCCGCGCTGGGATCGCTGGTGGCGGGGTGGGTACAAGCCATGGATTTCTTCCCTTCTCTCCTCCCTAAACGCCGAAAACAAGATGAAGGGTAACAAAATGTTGTCAGGCTAATAGAGAAAAAAAAAAACACCAAAACTGCAGGAAGATCTACGTAATGCGCAACTTAACGATAATCACTCTCTTCCCAACTGTTAACTTGAGCTCCTCCACCACCGGTCACGCTGCAAACTGCGTGGGACGGGGACCTCGCGGTACGGACAGGCTTTTGGGGTGTTCCTTTTTGCATAACGCTAATTCGTATGGGTGGTATCTTTGCAATTGGGATTCAAAGTCAGGCCTGAATCTCGCAGCCATGGAGTGGGGCAAGGAAAAAAAAAAAGATTCTATTAAAAAAAAAAAAAATGTTGTCAAGGAAACTGCTCTCACAGTACCACTGCGCGCAGCCAATAAGGCACAAAGAAAAGTCTCCCCACAGCAGAGCTGTGTGCAGCGCGGGGTAGGCTCCACAAACGTAATTGAGACAGCAGGAATTCGGTGCGAACTACAAAGCCTTGTTTTGATTACCGTGTGGACTCCATCCCAACCTGCTGTAGTTAGGCTTTGTACCTTCGTTAATGAGCCGGTCTTGCTTTCCTTTCTTGTAAAGCTAGCCAGAAATTTTAAATAGGAGAAGGGGTCAGGAGGAAGGTGACAGAAATTACAGCAGACTTGCTTTTGGTAGCGGTATTCTTCCTGCAAGGATAATTACTTAAAGCAAGACGAATGCTCTGCATTTCAGTTAACTCCTCTCCAGCCTGTGTTAAATCCATTACGGGATGCCTCGCGTTTGACATTTGCGTCTTTGTCCTTAATGATGACAGTAAATTTAAGCACCCCAGGAGGGCTGCGTGTAGCTGCCAAGTCTCAGGATGCTTCTACTGCTGCTGCTGCGACTCCTTTCACGTCGCCCTCGCTCCTTTCACATCGCCCCACGGGCGAGGCTGCTGGAGCTGCTTCGCCCGGGAGTAACGAGAGAGCTGGTGTCTCCCACACACTCACATCATAGGTGAAAGCTGCGCTCGCAAAAGCTAGATGTGACGCTGATAACCGGCAGTTGCTTCCTGGTTACTAGGTAATAGCACTGTCCCAGGTGAATCCTTCGTGCCTGCAAAGGTAATTTATCACATGGCTTTCCTGTTTGTGTTCTGCTAAGCTGAATCCAAGCCTTCCATCTATTTCAGGACCTCAGTAAGAAATCAAAGCAGGGTTGCCAAAGGGCAGCAGAATTAAACTGTTTGCCTTCGCTTGGAAGTGGCTCTAAATTAATCCTGGTGCTGGCGGAGCTGAGTCTGCTGGTGACTGCTGGGGTGGGAGGCGGTTCTGGGCAGCTCTTTTGCAAACAGCGCTTGCGCTTTTCTGCCTCCCCCTGCCCCGTAGCCGTGTAATACCTGACACAGCGCCGGAGCCCCCCCAGCTTCTGTAAGTGCAGATGTGCATTAAGCTCCCCCGGGAGCGAAGTCCGGGGCAGCTCTGCCGTGCTGCCGGGGTGCTTCCCTCCTGACCCCCCTCGCTGCCGAGGGTGCTGCTGTAGTGCCGCGGGCTGAGCGCTCTGCAGCGGACCTGGTGTCCGGCTCCATCCTGCCCTCGGATGCTGCAGTGCCAACGGGGCAGTGAGGGAGCTGCGTCGTGAATCTGGGCTGCTGTCGCTCCTAAACAAAGCCGCTCTCGAAGCCAGGCCCTGCAGGGCTGCGAGGCGAAACGCCGCCTTTCCGCCGGCTCTCATGTTTATGTATATATGCTGTATACACTTCTATTATTCCACCTGTTTGGTGATAATGGGTGTTTGGGATAGAGCAGCTGCTAAAGTGGCACACAGGGCGGATCAAATCAGCAGGTGACATTTTTCACTGGGTTTATCTTCGGGAACAAGCTGGGCCTGCAGTAAACTGGCGGCTCCTTCATTTGCTAGAGGACAAAGCTGCCATTATTCAGGGGCAGAAGAAAGCGAAACCCCAGGAGATGAGCTGAGTGCGTGTGCGATATCCCTGTCTGACTGCGTGCAGGCATTAATGCAAGAACTCAAGGTCAAAGGCTACCCAGCTCGGAGAGTCGGAGGCAGAAGGGGCCTCCAGAAGGAAGAATGGTTTATTTCTTTATCTCATGGAGTCATGTATCAATTATCCATGGCGTCTAACAGCCTAGGAAGGGAATAGATTTTTCTGCTCTTTGAGAGAGGTTTTGCATGCACCATTCATTTGCTGGGCAGCAGATTTCAACTCTTGAGGCAGGAGGCTAAAAGTGGAGACATCGTGTAGCCTACGAGAGGGGAAAACCCAAAGGGCAACAGCTTTCCTTTTAATCTCAGGTGGTCCTTCTGTTGTTCATGAGGCAAATGGTGCTGATAATGTGAATTAGGGAAATCTGCCGTGCTCTGTTCTAGAGGGATTGCTGAGAAATTGAAGAAGAAATTACCGGTCCTGTGTGGCAGAGAATTGTGGCAGGGTTAAAAAAAAATCAGATTAGCTCAAAAACGGCGGGATTTAAAAAGCAGTTTTGTCAAGCTTTTCTGGTAAGGAACTGCTACCTGCCTTGTCTCTGCTGCAATATCATATCGTGACATGACCTGTCAGCCTCCTGACACCAGGCTGCTGCCTGGGGCTTCCAGTCTGCGGCGCAGCGCTGCGTCCTGCGGAGAGGATGCTCGTGAAGTGATGCTCCTGCACCTCCCTTGTGACTAATCTTGGTAAGACCCCGCTCGCTGCAGCCTAACGAGCCAGCGCTGTGGCAAAACCCATCCTCAGCGGGAGGGCGTAACTCCAGGAGCTCCGATAGAAACAGCATTCCTGCTGAGCAGAGCAAGCGCTGAGCGTTCGTCCCAGCCTCGCCTTCCGAGGGGGACCCCGTCGTCTGTTGTGCTGACAGGCAGAGGAGAGGATCCCGCGGAATACAAACGGATCTGGGCTTCGGCACGGGCATCCCGCAGCACGGCTCGCACTTTCCCTCGCGCCCGGCCAGGGCTCTGCTCACTCAGCAAGTTCCTGGGCCAGCTTTCCCTCTGGCAGCAGCGCTTGCTGCCAATTCCTCCTTGGTCCAGAAACATTGGGGCTAGAGAAAGCTGGCCCTGAGCAGAAGAGGCTCTGAGAGGTATCTGGCAATTCCCGGGGTCCTGGCCCCTCTCGGGTAGCAGGAGGCTGTTTCCACTTTCAGCTCAATTGAAATCAGCTCCTTGTTTTGGGGAAAAAACATGTTCTGTTGTCTCACGGCCTCAGCGGTGAATTGATTACAGAAAGCAGTTGCTGGAGCATGAAAGAAATGCCTCTTAGCTAGACAGCGACGAGCAGGTTTGTTTTACTGGCTCTGCGATCCGTGCGCGTGCTGCTTGGCCTCGGTAGATCAAGGCATCGGAAAGCACTCCAGCAGATTTCAACCCTCCCTCCTTTGAGCACCCTCCCCTGCTGCCTCCTGCCCCTTCCAGCTCGGCTCTTTGAGCTCAGCAAACGTGTTCGTTTGGAAGCAGCTCGTGGAGCGGCCCACGTGAACGAGGAGCTCTTTCTTTCCTCTGAAGCACCGGCGTTCGGGTGCCGGGCACAAAGTGCTGGCTGGGTGCCGCGGCGGGCTGTGAGCTGCTCTGCCCTTTGCTGCTCTTACCGTGATCTCCTTAATGGCCTCGCCTCGGCTCTGGTTTCCAAACTGACTGCTGGGGCTCGCGTTCATCCAGTTAGCAATTTTTGACAATGAGAATAAATGTAAGCTCTTAGAGATCAGTGCCGTATTGAAAATGCAATAATACAGCAAGCAATTGCTTTTTGAGTCAGCCTTTGAGGGCTTCTGACGGCGGTCTGCAGGGCTTAATGCAGCGGGGAGCGTCTTCCTAATTGATGAGAGCTCTCTGCTGCTCCAGAACACCAATATCTGATCAATATGCGGTAGAAATGCAGCAGCGTTAAATCTGTACCTTCTCAGGACCTCCCACGAGAAGTGGAAGAAATGTATTTGCAGCCTCCTAAAGCGATTTCCCGGCTGGAAGCTGGCAGGGCGCGCGTCTGCACAGAGCTCCGTAACGCTGCCTTCCGAATCCCGTCCCGTCCCCGCCTTTCCATCGTTGTGTCGTATCTCCATGCTTCATAAAGCTTGCATTATAAACTCATGTCTCCCTCGCGTTTGCTGTGTAGCTGAGGCAGAAGAGGGATGGGAACGGCTATGGGAGCTAAAGGCTGGGGGGATGGCTCCCGCTCGCCTGGGGTCCAGCACTGCCTCTCTGGTGAGAAAAGGGTCATAAAACACCGGGGGTGTTGATTTAATGCGTCTTTTGCATTTGGTGCGAGACAAAGAAGGGGTTTTAGATGGATGCCTTGGCAGAATTCAGGCAGGAGATGATTCTTGTTCTCTTGACAAGGATGTTTCAAGGGCAAACAGTGATGCTGAGGACAGTGACCTTCTAAATCTGCGCTGTAACATCTCGAGTATGTGCCGCCCTCGGGCTCCACACAAGTTATGATCCCGATGAGCTCCGGCTCCTCACCCTCTGCAGCGATGGGGCTGCGCAGCCGGGCATCTGCCCGCCCCGTGGCTCGCCATGCTCTACTGAGCCCATGAACCCATTGCACGTGGGGACCCGAAGCATGCCGGGGCGAGATGCTCTGCCGGTGTCAGGCTGTGCATGGCAGGACTCTTCTCCCCCTCTACTCTGCACTGGTGAGGCCACAACTGGAATACTGTGTCCAGTTCTGGGCTCCCCAGTTCAAGAGGGACAGGGAACTGCTGGAGAGAGTCCAGCGTAGGGCAACTGAGATGATGGAGGGATTGGAGCATCTCCCGTATGAGGAGAGGCTGAGAGCGCTGCGACTCTTTAGCCTGGAGAAGAGAAGGCTGAGGGGAGACCTTATTATGGCATACAAGTATCTCAAGGGTGGGTTGAAGGAGGATGGAGCCAGACTCTTTCCAGTGGTTCCCAGTGACAGGACGAGGGGCAATGGGCACAAGTTGGAACATAGGAGGTTCCGTTCAAATACACGAAACAACTTCTTTGCGGTTGGGGTGGCAGAGCACTGCACAGGCTGCCCAGGGGGGTGGGGGAGTCCCCTTCTCTGGAGGTTTTCAAGCCCCACCTGGATGCAGTCCTGAGTGCTGTGCTCTGGGCAGTCCTGCTTTGGCAGGGGAGTGGGGCTGGGTGATCTCTAGAGGTTCCTCTCTGAAACTCTGAAAATTCCGTGATTCCGTGACTCGTCGGTAGCCCCATACGGGAGTGAGGGTGCTGGGGAGAGGTGAGGTGGTGGTAATTCCTAGCCGTCGAGGCAGTGGGCTCCTCGGTTGCAGACTGCCCCTCACAGAACCCTGCAAAGCACAAACTTTCACTGTTCAAACAGCATCAGCTCGTTCCTGTGTTGGGGAGATCGTCCCAGGGTGGCCCCAGAGCCGAATGTTGTTGCTGCTAGCGGAGAGGTTTCGGAGGTCGCCTTCTGTTTTCACCGGGGTGTTGGCTCCTCCACGGCTTTATCTCTGTACACCTCCCCTTGCGAGCCACGGGAGATGTGTCGCAGATCAAAAGGTATTTTAACTTGGCTGCCTTTGTTGCCCTTAGACTTAGAGCGTAATTAGAAATATAATCCATCCCCTGGACGCCGGGTGACATCGCGGCCTGTCTGAATTCTGCAGCTATATTTTGTGATTACCAGTGATGGAGACGCTATTCCCGGTTCAGCCACAGCCTGACTTGCCCATCTGCTGTCTGCCTCGCACAATCTAAATGCAATCCCGGAGGGGGACGGGATGTATTTGTCACCTGGCTGAGCATGACAGGTCCAGACCACCGAGGTCTCTAGATGTCCCATAGCAGGATGTCTTTGCTAACTAAGAGAGGTGAGATGGACGTAGGGGTGGCAGAGCCTGGAGCGGATGGGTTCCTGGCCAAAAAAGAGCATGTCCATAAATAACTTCCCTTCTTGGTTATGGTCCAAAGTGGCGTATATCAAATGGAGAGGCTTGTGGGCTCAGACTTCTTTGGGTTTCATAGAATCATAGAATGGTTTGGGTTGGAAGGGACCTTGAAGAACATCCAGTACCACCCCCGTGCCCCGGGCAGGGACACCTCCCACCAGCCCAGGTTGCTCCAAGCCCCGTCCAACCTGGCCTTGAACACCTCCAGGGATGGGGCAGCCACAGCTTCTCTGGGCAACCTGCGCCAGGGGCTCACCGCCCTCACAGGGAAATATTTCTTCCCTAATGTCTAATCTAAATCTGCCCTCTTCCAGTTTGAAGCCATTCCCCCTCGTCCTATCACTCCATGCCCTTGTAACAAGTCCCTCCCCAGCTCTCCTGGAGCCTCTTTAGGGACTGGAAGGGGTTCTAAGGGCTTCATGGAGCCTTCTCTTCTCCAGGCTGAACCCCCCCAACCCTCCCAGCCTGTCCTCCCAGCAGAGGGGCTCCAGCCCTTGCAGCATCTTCGTGGCCTCCTCTGGCCCCGCTCCAACAGGTCCATGTCTTTCCTGTGTTGGGGGCTCCAGAGCCCCCAACTTGATGCTGGATACATCTTTAATGTTCAGCTGAGTTGTTGCCATCTGGTAGAGCACCCGCCTTCGCCTTGCCGAGGAGTGAAGAGCAGATTCCCGTGGTGCGGTACCCTGGGATTTATCCCAGCGGCGGTGGACGAGACAGGGACGGAGTCATCCCAGGGGACAGAAGGGGATCACGAGCGATGACTGGCAGGAGCCGGGGCTGAATCGCAGGCGTGCCGCGAAGGCAGCGCGTCTTGTTGTGTCCTGGTGGAGCGGCTCTCCTGCTCCGTGCCAGATGGAGCCGCACGTGCCTGGGCTCGCGGAGCAGGGACGGCGAGCGACTGACAGTGCCGCGGCTTAACGAGCTGTTGCTTCCCCGTCCCCTCGCTGCCGGCACGGGGGAAGGCACGTGCGTGCCGGTGGTCGCCCCGGCGTTGCCGCGGCCAGGCTGCGAGCCCCCTCCAACCCCGACGTGCAGCCGGGGCTTGTGAGGGACCACCAAACACAACCACCCTTCCGAAACCACCTCAGCCCCCTCGGAGGGAGGTCAGGCTGCTTCTCCTTCTGCTTGAGAGGACTCCTTTGCAAATAGCTCGCAGAACTCCGCAGGGATGAAACCCGAGGATTTTATGATGCTCTCCCTGCTTTTCCAGGCTGGGCTCTTTGCCGCGGCAGGGCTCGCTGGGCTGCAGCGAAATGGGATTTTTCAGGTTAACGCCTTTTTCTGTGAATCTCCTGGCCTGGGAGAGAGGAGCCCAACTCACCCGTGTTACCGTACCGTGCTGCAGCTTTCCCGTTTCTCTGTGTTCCCATTTCCCGACTGACTTTTAAAAACCTGTTTTAAAAACACTGGAGTGTTTCTCAAGTCACATCGTTGTACTTCAGAGAACCCACTGGAGAGTGCATCAGCCTGAAAGCGTGATGGGAACAAATTTTGAAGAGCTTTTGATGTGAGGGGAAAGAGGGGAATTGGCCTGCGTGGGAAGGGTCCTTGGCACCGCAACACAGAGCGCTTTAAAAAAAAAAATCTGCAATTTGTTTAGCCGTTTCCTACCCAGTTTTCTCACATTCCTAGAACTGACTCATAAACCTGCTGCTCTGCATTTCTGATATTCAGCCTGAGGGCCTAATTCATGCGGTACTGGATGTCTCGTAGCGCTGCAGCCTCTCCGTACCGTGGTGCAGCACGTGGAAGAGCTCAGCAGAAAGTGCTCTGCACCTTACAGGATTAATCTTGGGGACCCCTCATCTGTAGGAAAGTTGTTTTTTTTTTTACTTGGAAACAGCTGATTGCCATTTAATTAACAACAGTCAGCGTGTTTCTCGAGCGTTTGAGAAGTGTCCAGATGAGCTTTGTTCCAGGGTGCTGCTCTCCGTGGTTCACCCCAGGGCTCAGGCGAGTTGTTAATGGGGATTGAGACGCTGCCCCGACGGACGCGTGCGTTAGACTCCCTCAGCAGTGGCAGAAAATACGCTTTGAAAGTTGGGGTGGATAATCTATAAATACAGAGGGAGCTTCAGCAGGGTCAGAAACAAATCCGTGACATTTTGCATCAGCAGGGAGAAAACAAAATTTCATCCAAGGTTTTATTCAATAGAGAAACTGATAATAAACCTTATTTCCTCCAAAGGGTCCATTGCCATGGCAACCGGCATGACATGCCGGGATGCAGGGATGGATGCAAAGTGTCACCGTGAGCAGGGCTGGCTGCCTTAAGCGCCGCAGCGTTAAATGGCTTCATCAAGGTGGAGAACAGTGGGGTGTGTGTTTGGGCTCACTCCTGCCGTGGCTTGCTGCAGTCGGCAGAGGTCCAGGGGAGCCCAAGGAAGGGGGTGGAAGTCTGGGGAACGTTGATTTCGGCTTCGAGCGGGAAAGCGCAGCTGGACAAGGTTAGGTGAGTTAAATTTGCAGCAGCCTGGCAATGGCAGAGCAGCTCTTTCCGTCGTGGTGGCACTCACGGTGCGTGTCCCATCCGAACAGAAGAGGGAGAGACCTCTGTGCTCTGCACAGCTCGGCTGCCTCCTGCCCTGGCGCAGCGGTTGGTGGGTCTGCGGGCTGCGGTCTCCCATGGGGTACAGCTGAAAGACCATGTGGGATTGAGCAGGGGATACGAGACACCCGTGAGCATACCGGGGAGGTTAAAATCTCTTCCTTTTCTGCCCAGGGAGGAAGAGCATCCTCTGCTTCATCAGTCACAGGGCGTGCAACCCGTGTGCATTGCTGACATTCGGGGTTTTTTTTGTTTGTTTTTTTTTTTTCCACCCCTAGGAAGGTGCTTTGAGGTCAAACCCAGCACTTTTAAAATCTTATCCCCGTGAACAAGAGCAGTCATCTGACTCCAGGTAGCCAAGAGGATCGAGCACTTGTCTGGGACGTGGATTCAAGTCCCTGCTGTGAACGAGACCCCAACACTCACTCCTGTTGCCCTTGCCTGGCAGGGCAGCCTCACCGGTGGGAGCTGTGACACCATCAAATAGTAGGTGAGAGAGAGTCTCACCTTGTAAAGCAGAGAAAGGGCTTGGGAAGAGCTTTCTTCCCAGGGAAGGGCTGTCGGGATAGCCGCGGGAGAGCGAAGGTTGCCAGCCTGGACCTGCCTGCCCTGCCCAGGGACGATGTGGGTACCGCGAGGAGGGCAGCAGGGCTGAGCCAGCCCCTTGAGGCTCCCGGAGAGGGAAGGCAGCTTTTGCCCTGGCCTTTCTTTTTACAACCTTTCTGCGTTTTAAAACCTCCTGGTTTCTCCTCCAGAGACTGGCCGGGGCCATCGTGGAGCCTGGGGCAGCCGGAGGTCTCGTCTGTGCCCGTCACCCGCCCGTTCGAGTGCTTCGTGTCGGTGCGCCGCGCGGCCACGCAGGAGAGCGGCTGCAGGAGTAGGTGACTGTGGGCTTCGGGATGGAAAATAAAAGCTGGGAGCAGAGCAGGTCGAATTCCTGCCTTGCAGGTGGAAATTGTAGATCTCCCGTCTCCTGGGGGTGTGTTGATGAATGCGGCAGACTTTCCCTGGTCATTATTTCATAGCCTGCAGGCCTCCTTGTGACAGCCATCAGCCCTGCGCCCGGTGTCCTTGTTGGTCAGCGGGTTTGGAGAGTGAATCTTTGTTATTCCCCAGCGTGTGTTAGGGAAAGCGCTTTGCAGAGTAGTTGTTTTATCTCCTGCAGAGGCAGGCGCTGTCATTTAGCCAGAGTCAGGAGGGAGAGCAGATGGTGACCTGTTTTTGCCAGTGAAAGAATGAGGTTGGAAAGGCACCGTTGAAGTGAGGACACAGGGAAGAGGCTGCCTGGCAGTGCCTTAGATAAACAAGACTTCATTTTGGTTGGCCCCAGTATGAGGCTTGAGACCTGCCTTCTCCCACGCTCGGGGAGGAAGATGTGCCCTTGGTGAGGAGGTGACGGTTGGAAGTGCAGACCTCCGTGGTCCTTGATTTTTAACCCATGTTATGTTTTCCATCTTTAAAAGATGTGTGTGTTAGGATGGGAAGAACTTACCCATCGCGTGTCTGGTCTCCAGTTGTTCACACCAAGAAGTCCAGAAGAAGTGACCCTACACTGGATAGACCCCACTGTCAGTGTTTCAGCCTGATCCCTGATAAAGATTTGTCCGAAGTGGGAAGGATTGAGGGTATTTTCCCCTTTGTTTTCCTCTGTGCACTTAACTATTGTGAGATGATTCACTGTTATGCACATAAGCATATGCTTCTTCTTGGAGTGTTGCTAATTTCTTGGCTTCAGCAGCTTCTTCTGGGAGTTTGGCCACATTTGGTTCACGTCGAGTGAACAAGTGTTGTTAATGCCTGTTGCTTTGTGCGGGGTTGTGCTACAGGGGAATTGCGGGTTGGAGCTTGGTCCCTGCTCAGCATTCATCTCCTGCCTTGAAGATAGCTTAATCGCTGGCAATGTCTGCTGTAGCAGGAGGTGCCTGAGGCAGAGCGGGTTGCCCCTAGGAGGAGAATTCGGAAGTCACCTGAGGTGCGGAGCTGGGAGGCGCTGGATGAATTACCATGGGAAGGATTTGCTGGTTTTGAAGCATTTTGGGTACTTTGTCCCTTGTGGCGACGTGATCTGCAGCAGAAGGCATGGCTGTCGCTTCCCAACGGGGAACGTGAAAGAATGGAGAAAGGATTTGGAGGGCGGATAAATGAGCCCTTTGCCTCATGATGGTTCGTCCAAATCTGTCCGAGGTCCCGTGTAGATCAGGAAGTTTCCAGTTGCTATCTCCTGCGTGCCATGGAGGATCATCTTGATCCCACACAGGGCAATGCCCCACATAAGCAGTGGGGCAGAGGGACTTCTCCCCCCGCCGCCACGGTCCAGCACGGCTCCCCGGAAAACCCCATCTCTGCTGGAACCGGCCCGGCAAGAGGATGGATGTCCCTGGACAAAACAAGGATGCTGTGCGCCCAGCCGGGTATTTGGGAGGTATTAATGGGAGGGAGAGAGTGTTTCCAGGCGTGGGGAAGCAGTAAAACGGGCTGGAATGGTGTGATGCAAAGTGTGGATGCAGAGGGTGCGCACAGGGATGCATAGATACCGCGAGCGAGAGGCTGAGGAGTGTTATGGTAATTAGGACAGGGGATACAGGGAGGCGAATGAGTCACTCGGAGATTAGGTAAATCTCAGCAGGATTATTATTATTATTATAAGGGAAAATCCTGCAGATGTTGGATCTCAACAGCTTGAGAAATCACCTTGAAAGGAGAACTTTCCAGGGCACCGACCTTGGAAAAATGCATCTTGGTTTAATGGGGATTTGGGTGCAAAACCGTGGTGAGTTTCGGCTATACTGCTCCATCCCTCTGTAGAAGAGATTCAAACCCCTTTCAGCCCGCGTGGTAGGGCGGATGGCACAGCCCACGGGTCAGTAATGTCCTCTAGATGCAGGACAGGGTCCGGGGTAGCCCGGCTGTCCTTTGCTCACCGCGTTGGGTTGTGCCGCTCGTTGCAGTCGGCGGTGGAAGGTCTGCCCTGAGCCTGCCGGGGTGGAAATTCCCCGTGGGGTTCCCCTTTTCTGTTTTTTGGATTTTTTTTTTGCGGGACAGCACCATCAGCAGCCAGCGACGGTGGAAGTGATACCACCCTGGGGGACCGAGTGCTGCTGGCGCCGCTCCAGGGCACGTGGCACTCGGGGGGCACCTCATATATCCCCCGGTGACACACGTGGTGCGGCTGCAAACCCCTCGTATTGGAGGGTCCCTTTTCAAGGGCCGGGGGGGGGTCAGTCCCCACCGAGGCTGGGCTCGGAGCAGGGGGTTGCTTGCAGGGGAGATGTGATGGCAAAGGTGGGCGACGCTCGCTCAGAGCCGAGGTGGACCAGGTTTTGTTATCTGGGTAGGACTCTCCGGTGTCGGGGAAGCTGGCTGCTATTGCAGTCCAGGCTGTGATCCCTCTGGATGAAATATTAACTTTCAGAGCATGAATTGTTTATTAATCAGGCAGCAGTATTTGGGCACGCAGCCGTGCGAGGCAATAGCTCGGAGATGCGGGAACTGCCCTTCTCTTTTTTTTTTTTTGGCAAACTATCAGGATCCCCCGTTCCTTTTGATGCCCACGCACGGGGAAGAAGAGGGCAATTGGATGATGGAGGTCTCTGTGGGAGGGTTGCGCTGTGATGGATTTTGGTGTAGGGGTGGACCTTGGGAGAGCACTGCTGTTCCGCCTTCTGCTCTTCAGCCCCTCTCTTCTTCTCCTGCAAGGTTGCGGGTTAGCCTGGTGTAGGCAGGGGAAGGTGGATCTGGCGGCCCTGTAACAGTCTCCTATTCATTCCCAGTCTTCTTTGGAGCTGCGGAAAAACGTCCTTGAGCAGCAGCCTTCATTTCAGGTCACGACTGAGGTTTGTGAACCGAGACGCAGAGAGCAAAGCCTGCGGTCTCGCCTCGAGTGATCTCCCGGCGGGGCGGCTCTCTGACAGAGACCTGTGCTCGGAGGCTCTGACGGCTGCAGCAAATCACCGCAGGAGTCCGCAGGCAGCCCGCGACCTCTGCCCGCCGCTCCCGGCCCTCTGAATTAGCAGGGCCTCGTTAGCGCTGCCGCTGCGCCGGCGGCTGAACCCGCGCCGCCCTGGCCCTCCCCTCCGGCCGGCAGCGGCTTCGTGCTGCCAGGTCGTTACCGCTGTGCCGGCGCGATGCTGGGCGAGCGCGTCGGGGCTGCCGGACTCTCCGAGCACCGTTACATACCCAGCGGGCCGGCAGGTCAAGCCGAGAGGGCTTTTCTTCTTGCTCCTGCAGCTCCGCAGCAGCGTAGGAGTCAAAAAGGGGGTTTCTCTGCTGGCTGATATCTCACCCAGACTACCGAGAGTGAGCTCTACCTCTCCGTTTATTGCCGTCAGTAAAGATGCTGCGAGCCGAGCGGTTTCGGTGCAGCCCCCCCCTGTCCCTGTCCTCCGTCTTCTGTGGGGAAAATGGGTATAAAATGCTGATTTGGAGTGTGGCTCTGCAGCCCTGCCTCGTGGTGAGGGGGTCCCCCGGCTCGGCACGGCTCCCCGTGAGCCCTGGGCAAGGGGAGAAGGAGCCGCCACTGCCCACCCCTTCATCAGCGACGGCATCTGCATCGCCCCGGCCGCTGGCTGGTGCGGCAGGCGGTGCAGAGGGGAGTCGTTTCGTTTATTTGGGCTGTCTGGCAGTGGGGAAGCACTCCCCGCGGGTCACAGTGCCCGGGGTGAGCCAAACTTGCTGGCGGTGCTCCCGCAGTCACTCTCTTGCACCCTGGCCCATGGGTAGGTGACCTCTGTTTTATTTATAATCACAGCTCCGTAATTCCCCAGGTAGCAGATGAGCAGCAGTCCTGTCCTGAAGTGCAGCGCCTTGGCTCCCTGTAAACAGATTAGACCTTAATCCGAAAAAGATAAAGCAGTGCTGCAACTCGGGCAGATTAAGGATGCTGGGGGGGAATTTTCCAGCCCGTGGAGCGGGAGGACGGAGGCGGTGAGCATCACCCCTTCGTGGCAGTCCCGCTGCCGGCGTGTCACACGAAGCCCTTTATCCCTGATCCAGAGCATCCACCCTTTGCATTTTGTTCTTTTAAGTGTAATTAGGATACGTGGTGCCCTGAGATGCCAGGATACACCCCAGAAGGCTCACAGACCCGGCGGTGGGACGTGCCCGGCAGCCAGTGGCACGGGGGGACACGGCTCTGCAGTGACGTGCAGCGATGCTCATGGATGGTGGATATGCTGACCTGGAAAGATGCGTATCCGTGGCGGATAAAAGTCTGCCTTGTGTTCGCCACAGGCTGCAGCTGCCTCTAAATGCCGTTACGCAACGTGAGGTTTCCTTTCGTGTGGAATTTGACTTTAACAACCTTATAATTTAGCAGAGTGATGAATTTTATTTTTCCCCTGTGCCTTTTTCCCCGAGCTGTCATCATCCTGGGAGCGCTGTGCTGACTTTTAAAGACAGAGTCAAGTTAATGGCGGGTCGGCCCGTTCGTTAGCACAGCGCGGTGTTCTGCTGGGGTTAAGGATGAGGAATGAAACAGTTAAGTGAGCTTGTGTAGGCAGGAATTCAAATAATGGCAAAGACAGCTTGGGTAGCCAGGTGATGGTCCAAGTCCTCCTCTGTTTTCAGCAAGTGCACATATTAAATAGCCGCCTGGTGCAGCAGCGCGGTCCCTTTGCGCCGCTAATGAGGAGGTGGTGTCGTTTACGTGGCGAGATGGTTGTCTGCGCCTCGTGTTTTGAGAACGATTTCAGGCAGAAGATGATTTTCCTCTGTTGTCCGCATCGAGACGAATGGGACGGAGGTTTGGGGAAGGCAAAGAATAATTTTTAATTGGATGCTGAGACTCAAACGTGCCTTCAGTAGGAGATCTGAAGAGCACCTTGGCCCTGTGCTCCCACTCCGAGGAGCTCCTGCGTCCCTCTCGTTACTGGAAAGAGGGGCTGAGGTCGTCGGCGCTGGTCTCTTGGAACGTGCTAAGGATGAGCAGAGGAGGGGGGAGGCACCTTCTGAGGATGCTTCGGAGTCTGTCCACCTGCGGCGGCTCTCTGAAGAAGAAAGTTGGATTAAGGGCACAGCTCTGCCAGGGATGGTGCGGTGAAGGTAACGTGGCTCGTGGGTGAGAATCGTGGGGAACGTGCTGATGTTTTCCATGAGCTGGGTGCAATTACCAGGCGAAGTCTCACGTCTGATGCCTCTTTCCTTAAGCGCGCAGGCAGCGAAACCCTTGTTTTGGATGCGATTGCCGTGCTGTCGGAGAGAGAGAGCCGCTTTGGAACAGTCTGTTCTGAAACACAACAAACCTACTCGTCGTGTTTTCTCTGGAGAACCAGCTCGCTCCACGAGCAAGTTATTGTACCTTCAACTCCCCTGGAGCCGCCGGCTGCCTCTTCTCGGAGGGTGAAGCAAAACTCCTCCTCTGTCTGTGCCATGGCCCCCGCCCCGGGAGCTGAAAGCGGGGTCCCTCGCTGGGGATCCCAGTTAGGTGGGACCTTGAGGGTGAGGAAAGCCAATACAGCCCGAACTGCTCGTTGCGCTGGGTGTCCTTGGGGAAAGTCTTATTGCTGCTGAACATCCTTCCCCAGAGCCGGATGGACGCATCCAGCAGGTCCCTGCTCCGCTGAGCAAAAGGCTGGGAATCATTGAACAGTTTGGGTTGGAAGGCACCTTGAAGACCATCCATTCCCACCCCTCTGCCCTGGGCAGGGACACCTCCCACCAGCCCAGGTTGCTCCAAGCCCCGTCCAACCTGGCCTTGAACACCTCCAGGGATGGGGCAGCCACAGCTTCTCTGGGCAACCTGCGCCAGGGGATCACCACCCTCACAGGGAAACATTTCTTCCTAATATCTCATCTAAATAAATATCTAATCTAAATAATTACCTGAAAGGAGGGTGTAGAGAGGTGGGGGCTGACCTCTTCTCCCTGGTGACAAGTGACAGAACGAGAGGAAATGGGTTCAAGTTATGCTGGGCAAGGTTTAGATTGGATATTAGGAACCTTTTTGGTGAAAAAATGTTTATCAAACATTGGAAGAGGCTGCCCAGGGAGGGGGTGGATTCCCCATCCCTGGAGGTGTTTAAAAAAAGGGTGGATGTGGTACTTGGGGACATGGTTTAGAAGTGGTTTTGTCAGGGGAGGGTAATGGTTGGACTTGGTGATCTTAAAGGTCCCTTCCAACCTCAGCGATTCTATGATTCTATAAATCTCCCCTCTTCCAGTGTGAAGCCATTCCCCCTCGTCCTATCACTCCGTGCCCTTGTAAAAAGTCCCTCCCCGGCTCTCCTGGAGCCCCTTTAGGGACTGGAATGTCGGCACCGGGCTGGGAGCGGGGCTCGGGGGTTTGCCTGGCGCCCCGCTTCGCTCTGCTGCGAGGTCCTGCCTCTGCCGGCGGGCACCGGGAGCCCGGTGCGGTGGGATGGAGCCGCTTGGATATTTGGCACTAACGAGGTTTCAGCCCCCCCATGCCGTAGGGGAATACGGACCGAAGCCGACCTCTGCTCCGCAGGGGAGACGAGGTTCGGCTCCAGGAGCCTAGAGGAGGGGTTTTCCCACGTGTGAGGGTTTTCCCCGCGTGTGTCTCGTTTAGAGGGGCTGGAAAAAGCCTCCCGGCAGCTCGGGTTAAGAGCGTTTCACTTTCCAGTGTTTGTTTCTGGTCTGAGCAATGCGAAGCATGTGCCCCAGCCCGCAGGAAGGCCACTTTATAAATGTTAGAAGTAAATAATAGAGATTAATAGCAATAACAGTCTCGGTATCGTGTTGCATACATAGGCCTTGAGTAAATCTGAAGGTTATCAAATAAATAATAATGATAATCTTGTGTATTTTTGCTCCTTTGGCTTTAAAAGGCGGTTTTAAAAAGGTTTTCTAAAGCAGGCTTTACCCCGGAGATGCAGTCGAGAGGCTGTATTCTCCCCGAGGCCGCCCGGGATTGTTTGGAGAGCGCGGGGGCAGCCGAAACCGAGGTATTCCTTCGAAGGCTCTTGCGTTCGGTGCCGAGGAGCGGTGACGGGAGCGGAGGAGGCGGCTGGTGCTCCCCGTAATACCCGGGGACGTGACCGGTGCTTAACGCGTGGTGGAGGTTTTTTGGTGGCTGCAGAGCCCGGAGAGGTGCTGACAGGAGTTTGCGGCATCTGTTGGCCAAACCAACCTTGCACATCAACGGAGCCCATCGGGGACTAATCCTGCCCTCGGTCCCAAGCCCTGGCTAAAAAAAAAAAATCAATTTACTGTTGTGATTCTGTTTGGGGCAGTGAAGGGCTTTTAGCATCGGCTGGGAAAGGGAAGGGGGATGTCGCCGGAGTTATTGGAAAGGGCTTGTGCTTCGTTTTCGGTCGTTGCAGGCAGCCAGTGATTCCCACCGCAGCCCACGATGACTGACGGTCGCTGCTCAGCCACAGCAGCAGTGCCTTATTTTTAGCTGTGGTCAGCCTCAAGTCACAGCTGAGCTGCAGTGACATGTTTGCATGCAGAATTAGCTACGTCTCCTCATTTAGAGTGATGTAGACAATTAGCGTTGGTGTGTCACTCGAGAAGGAAAACAACATTCCCTATCCGGAGCGATGGGCTCTTCCGACACAGCAGCAGAAACCCTGAAAATAGCGGCAGCGCTCGAAGCTGTGGCTGCAGCGTCGGGCACGGGGGATGTGTCTGCCTGCCTGGGAGCGGGGCAGGGTACCCAGCGGGGTGGGGGGACCAGGGGGGCTCAGCATCCCCGGCTGCGGGGGCTTAGCGTCCCCAGCTATGGGGGCTTAGCGTCCCCGGCTGCGGGGGCTCAGCATCCCCGGCTGTGGGGGCTCAGCGTCCCCCCCCATGGGGGCTCAGCATCCCCCGCCGTGGGGGCTCAGCATCCCTGGCCATGGGGGCTCAGCGTCCCCGGCCGCAGGGGCTCAGCATCCCTGGCCGTGGGGGCTCAGCATCCCCAGCCATGAANCGTAGGGGCGCAGTATCCCGGGCGGTGGTGGCTCAGCATACCCGGCCGTGGGGGCTCAGCATCCCTGGCCGTGGGGGCTCAGCATCCCCCGCCGTGGGGGCTCAGCATCCCCAGCCATAGAGACTCAGCATCCCCGGCTGTGGGGGCTCAGCATCCCCCACCATGGGGGCTCAGCATCCCCCGCCGTGGGGGCTCAGCATCCCCGACCATAGAGACTCAGTATCCCCAGCCATGGGGCTCAGCATCCCCGGCCGTGGGGGCTCAGCATCCCCTGCTGTGGGGGCTCAGCATCCTCTGCGGCGCACACCGCTGGGATGGCAGGACCGTGCTGCACAAGGCAGCAGGCAGGTCGTATTCCCCTGGTACCGGGGCAATGGTGGCCGCGTGGCCAAGCTCCTCAGCCGGTTTGTAGGCTTTACCCTGTGTGCTGTGCTGGTGACACTGGGGAACACTGCTGTCCCCAGGCTAAAGGCATGACTTTAGCGAATGAGATGGATGGCAGCTAAAAAATGTTTTCCTGCTCAGAGAAGACAGACTAATGCCATATGTCTGTTCAGTAGGATGTGGACAGGTTGTCTCCGCTTGTTACTGCAAGTGCCCTTTACAGGGAGCGAACAGCAGGAGAATGAAGACTGGTGTGTTTCTACCTCCCCCCGGTGATCCAGGCTGGCTCTGTGGGCCACTGAGCCCGTGGCTTTGCCAGGCTCACGGGGGATAAAGGCTCAGCCCTGGGGTCGGGCGTTTGCTTGCGAGGGGCTTTGCACGAGCAGGGATAAAGCGGAGGGCTCGGAGCCCACACGGGTGGGTGGCCAGGGATGGACGGCGAGGTGAGGCGGGGAGCAGGATGCTTTCTGGTCGCTCAGCTTTTTGCAGCAGCTCAAAAATAACTATTGACTGTTTCCCCAGGAGGGCGGGCGAATACCCTGCATTAACCAGGTGGAGTCTATGGCCTTTGCTGCAAAGGCGCCTCATGGACCCATTTGGAAACAACAGACCGCTGAGGGGAAGGGATTTAAATTTTAATTACACCTGGCATGGGCGCAGGTTGAAGTTTTGGGGCTTTTAATAGAGTTTTTTTTTTGACGATGGTTTTAGCGCAGAGGCACCGGACAGAGGTGGATTTGCTGACTTTGTGCAATGCAATACAGCCCCTGAAGGTTTCAGCGCTGTCGCTGAGTGCAAAGCGCTTTCCTGGCAGTTCTCCCACCTGGGGGCTGTTTTTTTGTTAAAATCTTGGTGTGGGTGGAAAAAAGCCCCGATCTTCCCAGGGCCGGGCCCCGCTGCTCAGCGTTGGCTGTGCCGGCGTTTCTCAGAAATACCTGCCAGACTCTCAAGGGCTCTGGGAAAGGTCACCCTGAGCCCCCGGAGCTTCACCTGATAGCTGCCGTGGCGAAACCCCGGCGGGCGAATCCCCGTGGGGTTTGCAGGGCTGTGCCTTGACCCACGCGTGAGGGATGGCCGGCTGCGCGCGGTGGGTCTCGCGCGGTGGTGAAGTCTTCAAAATAGCTGGTTTTGGAAGAAAACTCCGGGGCCGCTGCTCTGCCTGTCAAACGCCGTGAGCTGTGCGCGTCCTGGGGCATCCCTGCCCTGTTTTGGGGCATCGCTGCTGCCGGGAGAGCCGAGGGGCAGCAGGAGCACGTGGGGTGACGGTGTCCACCACGTTACAGCCCATAGGGCAGGACACGCACTGGGGGCTCAGGCACTTGGTGCCCTAATGACCTCCTGTGGGGAAATTCCCTCCCTCTCTGCGTCTGTATGGAGTTTCCCAGTCGCTGCCTTCGCTCTCCCCCCTCCTGGGGCACCAAGGAGCTCAAGCGCTCTGCCCAAAAGCCATTCCAGCGCTGGCGGATGGCAGGGCAGGGTGCCTGGGCTGCCCAGGACTGCGTTCCCCCCCTTTCTAACCGGTGTTCGAGCCCCGAATACATGCGGCTTTCGCTGCTGGTGCTGGACAGGCTTCATCCCGGACCCAGCATCGTCACCTCCAGCTCCTCTGCCGCAGACCTGCATCTCGCAGGAGCAGCGAAGCCGCATCGCCCCCCTGCCTGCATGCATCCACCCTGCTGGGACAGACACACATGGGTGCCCCTGCCCTCATCTTCCCACATAACGGGGTGCTGTCTGCACCGGCACCCCCTGTCCCACCTTCCAAAGAGACTTTCCCACTGCCTTTTATCGCTCCCTGGAGCACGATGCATCCGGCAGCCTTTGATTGCTCCTGCGGAGGAGGTGAATTTGTGCCTGGCCAAGGCGTTTCCTGGCATTGCCTCGGAGGTTTGCTGCCGTAACCGTTGAATTTAGAGCCGGGCTGAATGCGGGGAGCGGGGAGGCGAGAGGTGGATCTTGCTCCGGGCTTCGTCTCCTTCCCGCCGGCGCCCAGCTGCCTTTGAGCGCGCCGGGGAAATTCTGCGCCTCTGAATTTATCTCGTTTCCTTGTACAGGATCCAGATGGCACGGGGCTCCCTGTCCTCTCGTAGTAAACACAGCAGGCAGCCTGCCGGTGCTGGAAATGCTCCGGCCGGCCCTTCGGTTCTCCTCGGCCGCCAGCCTTGATGTGGCGGTCCCCGGTCTCCTTCGCCTCTCGCCTCTTTGGGGGCTGCAGCGGTGACCCCGTGGCCGGGCTGCTCTGAGCCCCCCCCGGGGGTCCCGGCACCCGCAGCGCGCCGGCCGGCGGGGACTGCCGCTCGGTCCCACTGTGTGCAGGGTATCGCCGGTGCTGCTGGCAGAGGGGTTTGCAGCGCGGGTGAGGTTTTCCCGGGAGCCCACGGGGAGCGGGGCGCAGGCAGCACCCGGCCCTGTCTCGTTTCGGCTGCGGGTCCTGCTTTGCGAGCACAAAATGAGGAATTTGGAGAGAAACTTGCAGCCTCGGGGTTGGGGGTGGGTTGGCGGGTCTCCGGCAGAGCTGGGGTCTGGGCCCCAGGGTCCTGAGCCCCTCTTTGGCTCGTTTCCCCAGCAGTACCTGCTGGCTGCTGGGACACTGTCGCCTTTAGTGTCACCCAGGCAAACGAACGTGCTGGGGTCAGGGTGCCTGCCGCGCCGTGAGCTGCCCTCTCCCGAGCATCCCTGCGGCTGGCGGGGAGGGCAAAGCCAGGAGCTTGCAGCTCCCGGCTCAGTGGAGGTCAGGAGTGATGGGAAGAGCTGCCTCCCAAATCCTTGGGGGCAAGTGGTGAGGGCCCCCAAGGAGGATGTGGCTACCAGCACCTGGGACCAGTGGTCCCATGTCACCAGCCCTGGGAACGACAGCATTTTGCTGCCCTCTAGTGAGGTCTGGCAGCTGGGCTCCCTTTGGGGTCCCCACGGCACCACCATCTCCCTTTGGGGCCCCTCTGGCAGGGGTACAACCTTTGGGGTCCCCAGGGCAGGGCACGTCCCTGCGGGATGGTGGGCACTTTGTGGTGGGAGCTGCTGTCCCTGGGTGGCTGCTCCATGTCCCGCTGCAGGACGAGTCACCAGCTTAAAACTAATTGACCCCCCAAAAGCTGCTGGGTTTGTCTCCCCCTTCCCGTGGCCCCGACCTTGTCTCCCCGCCGTGCCCCGGGCTGCGGGGTGCTGTCACCAAGGTGTCAGCTCCGGCCACCCCTTTCCTTTGGGACCTGCTCTTTGCCAAGCGGTGAGGAGACATTTCCCCTGACTTCTGCCCGGGCAGCTGTTGCTGCGTGTAAATAATACAAATTAATTAAAAAGGAAAATCAAAACTAGGCACACTTATAATTAGATAATCCACAAGCCCCTGGTATAATTAATTATGTTAATAGGGCCGCCTGCACCGTGAAGGCTTGCAGGGGAGCGGTGACGCGGCGCAGCAGGTCGTGGCGCGGGGCCGGGAGCGGAGGGGCTGCGGGGCTGCGTGGTGCAGCCTTGCCTCGGCTGGCGCTGAGCTCTGCTCCCCTGCAGCGGGGATGCGGCCGGGACCCCCGTCCCTGGCATGGGGACCGGCGCCCTCAGCCCATTGCGTGGATGTGCAGACACAGCCCCGATCCTGTCTGCCCGGGGATGCTCGTCCCCACCCCAGTGGATCTCAGCTGAGGGAGGTTTCTTGTCCCCAAGGTGTTTTATCTCCTTGCTCGCGGTGCCTCAAGCCCAGGCTCACCCCTTCCCGCTGGTCGCTGGGCTCCACACCGCCTCTCCTGTGCGCACTGGGAGCGGGAGTCCCCCAGCACCAATCCTCCTGCCCGTGGCTGGTGTTTGCAGCCAGCCCCAGGGCTGCCAGAGTGCTTCATGGGCTCCCGCAGAGCATCCCTGTCCCAGGGGATTCAGAGCATCCCTGCTCCAGAGGTACAGAGCATCCTTGTCCTGTGGGCACAGGGCATCCCTTGTCCTGAGGTTCAGAGCATCCCTATCCCGAGGTTCAGAGCTTCCCTTGTCCCGGGGGTTCAGAGCATCCCTGCCCCAAGGTTCAGAGCATCCCTGTCCTGTGGGCACAGAGCATCCCTGCCCTGGGGGTTCAGAGCATCCCTGTCCTGAGGTTCAGAGCATCCCTGTCCTGAGGTTCAGAGCATCCCTTGTCCCGTGGGTTCAGAGCATCCCTGTCCTGAGTTTCAGAGCATCCCTGTCCTGAGGTTCAGAGCATCCCTTGTCCCGGGGGTTCAGAGCATCCCTGCCCCGGGGCACAGAGCCAGCCCAGGGCTCAGGCGGCAGCAGGGCCATGACGGGCAGGCTGAGGCCGTGGGGTGCAGGCAGAGCGGGCCGTTGTGGGCAGCTCTGTCCTGGGAGGAGGATTTCCCTGGCAGCAGAGGGCAGCAGCAGGCTTGGCACGGCGGTGCCCGCTGCATGCAGCTGCAGCGGTGCCATGCAGGCTGTGCCTGCCTGGGGCGCAGAGCCAGCAGCACACATTGCAAAGGGTTTCGGGTGCTGTGCAGGCTGTGGGACACGGTGCGAGCACCCCGAGATGTGCTGGGTTTCGTGTTTCCGAAGGCCAGCGTTGGGAGTGGTGCACAAGGGGGTTTGCAGCAGGTGAATAATTCAGCTCAGAGAGTGCAGCGCTTCAGGAGCGCAGGTGCAGAAAACCGAGGGTGAGATCTTCCCTCTGCTCTCCCCTTCGGGGTCTGACCCGTCCCCGTTCTGCTCAAGGAGAGACGTGGGCACAGCGGGACGCGCAGGGGGGCTGCGTGGCTATTGGCCTCTGATGCCACGTGTCGGCTACATCTGTGCGTGTGTGCAGGGGCCGTCCGGGTGCCGAAATGGGGTTTGCAGCCCGGTGCCACGAGGGAGGGTCTGTTGCATCCCCAGGGAGTCCCCAGCAAAGGGCCGCGTGGCTTTGGCTGGCAGGTGACACTGGGGATGCTGCCGGCACCTCCAACACGCTCCCTCGCTGCCCTCCCCTTTCTTTCCTCCTTTTTTTTCCCCCTTTTCCACCTGTCCCCAGGTGTCCCCAGCTCTGGCAGCAGGGACAGGGATGGGGACCGCCAGGATGGGGCTTGGGGTCTTCCCCACCAGCCCCTGCCCCGCTCCTGGTGCTCCGCAGCCGCCTGTGCCGGCGGGGACAGGACCCGGCACAGCTTTTCCCTCCTGTGCGATGGTCTTTTATCCTCCAGGTCTCTGGGGACCTGCGGGGACAAGGACATCAGATACACGTGGGTGGTGAAAGCTGAGAGGAAAAGCTGTTCCCCCCCCCGTCGAGAGTGGCTGGGAAGGTCCTGTCCTTCCCGGGGAGGAAAATACACTCTGCCGTGGGGTGTGAATGGCTGTCACCATCCCTGTCACCCGTGGGGCGCCTGGCCGGGCCCGGGGACGGAGGTGGCGTTTGTGACAGATGTGTGGGACAGCGCCGTCCGTGCAGGAAGGATCAAAGAGCATAGTGGCAATGGGATTCACCAAACGGCATCCTGGTGTGACGGGGAGTTTAACGAGGCGGGGCTGGGTCTGAGGGGAAGATGGAGCTTATTAACGGGCAGATGAATGGAGGCTCCTTCCACGAGTGCCACAAATCCGGGTGTTAAACGGCCGCTGTCAGTCAAGATTAGGGCTGACACTTAGAGCCTGACAGGGGAGAAGATGTTGTTAGGAAACCTTGCAGGGCTCAGGGCGTGCGAGTGAGTGAGTTTGTCTTTCGCAGTGATACAAATCCATCACCACCCGGGAAGCGCCTGTTTGTTAATCACAGCGCCGGCTGCAGCTCTTCCCCCACACCGGGCTGCCGCGGCGCGGAGAGGCACTCATGGCCCTGCGCCGAGCCGGCCTCTGCTCTGCACGGGCAGCGCTACCCATGGAGGCAGGTACGGGCGTGCACAGCGCGTGTACACAGCTGTATGGGCATGCATGCCATGTGAACACACCTGTACGGGCATGCACAGTGTGTGTACACACCTGTATGGGCATGCACAGTGTGTGTACATACCTGTACAGCCATGCATGCCATGTGTACACACGTGTACAGGCATGCACAGCACTCGTGCAGGCATGCACATACATGTACAGGCACGCACAGCACACGTACAGGCATGCACACACATGTAAACACATGTACAGGTATGCACAGCACATGTGCAGGCATGCACATACATGTACAGGCACGCACAGCACACGTACAGGCATGCACAGCACATGTGCAGGCATGCACATACATGTACACACATGTACAGGCACGCACAGCACACGTACAGGCATGCACAGCACATGTGCAGGCATGCACACACATGTACACACATGTACAGGCATGCACAGCATATGTGCAGGCATGCAGACACGTACACATGTGTATAGGCACGCACAGCACACGTACAGGCATGCACACACATGTACAGGCACGCACACACATGCACACACATGTACAGGCATGCACAGCACACGTGCAGGCATGCACACACATGCACACACATTTACACACATGCACACACATTTACACACACGTACAGGCATGCACACACATGTACAGGCATGCACACACATGCACACACATGCACACACATGCACACACGTGTACAGGCTGCCCCTCTTCCTGGGGCAGCCCCGGCTGCACCATCCCTTTGCCCGTCTGCTCCCTGCGTGCGGGTTCCTCCGGGGCCGAAGCTCATTTTGGGCGCAGGCGGGGACGTGCCGGAGCAGCGCTGAGCGGAGCGCGGCACAGCCGCGGTGCGAGAGGGCCCCGAATAACCGGGGGTGTCGGGGGATCGGCGGGGCGCCGGCTCGGGGCCGTGCCGGGTGCTTCTGCCTCTCTGTCTGCTCTCTCTGCGCCCCGAACGGCCCTCAGGTGTTCCGAGAGCCGGAGGCAGAGTAAGCCCTGGGGACACCTTGAATTAAAGGGTAATTGGTCCATATTTTCTAGCTGACTTTAAATAAAATAATAAAAATAACCCCCGGCGAACCTGGCCTTTTGCACCAGCCTGCAAGGAGATTTCGGCACGGGGACTTTATAGTCCAAAACACCATAAAACGGAGCCTAAATTACCTCGGCTCTCACTTGAAACAATTACAGTTTTTATCTATGGATATTAAAAGGGATGATTGTTCAGTGTAGTTAAAAAATCTTTTTTTTTTTTTTTTTTTTATAATGTAATCCTCGCGGACGGCGGGAGAGGGGGTGTGCTGCTGCCCCGGCGGCCTCGCGGGGGGCTGGGCAGGCTCCCGCGCCTGCGCCGAGCCGTGGGTCGTTCATCAGTGACCCGCGTGAAGGGCTGGAGTTTGCCGGTGACACAAACCACAAAACTGTGGGGTGGCTGATAGGGCGGCTGACACCCCGCACAGGCTGCGCCGCCATCCAGCGTGACCTGGACAGGCTGGAGAGTCGGGCGGAGGGCAACCTTACGAAGTTCAACAAGGGCGAGTGTGGGGTACTGCATGTGGGGAGGGATAACCCCATACACCGGTACGGGTTGGGGGCTGACCTGCTGGAGAGCAGCTCTGTGGAAAGGGACCTGGGAGTCCTGGGGGACAACAGGATGCCCATGAGCCAGCAATGTGCCCTGGTGGCCAAGAAGGCCAATGGTACCCTGGGGGCCATTAAAAAGAGCATGGCCAGCAGGTGGAGGGAGGTCATCCTCCCCCTCTGCTCTGCCCTGGGGAGGCCACATCTGGAGCACTGTGTCCAGTTCGGGGCTTCCCAGTTCAAGAAAGACAAAGAACTGCTGGAGAGGGTCCAGCAAAGGGCTACAGAGATGATGAGGGGACTGGAGCATCTCTCTGATGAGGAAAGGCTGAGGGACTTGGGGCTTTTCAGTCTGGAGAAGAGAAGACTGAGGGGGGATCTTATCAACGCTTATCACTCCCCAAAGGGAGGGTGCCAGGGGGATGGGAACAGGTTTGTTCAGTGGTGCCCAGTGACAGGACAAGCTCCCCTCATCACGGGGGGAGAGAAGGGCCGGGACAAAGTTTTAGGGGCAGGAAGGCGCCTGGCAGTGTCCCTGCCGAGGCCACCCCGTCCCCGCGGTGCCGCTCCCGGTGCCCGGGCACCGCTGCCCCGCTGCCGCCGCTCTAATCCCAGGTAATTGGATTTACGGGGATTGCTGTATCCAATTACAGAATCCTAATTAACGGACCAAAGTTACCAGTGCGATGTGTCTTGCTTTCAGCAATTATGATTAATTTTGCCAGAATACGCACGCGGGCGTTGATTACAGGATCCGCGGGCAAACAGGAGCTGAATGCTGATAATTGAGCTGTCAGCGAGGAGGCGCACCGTGGGCTCGCGGGGGGCGATGGCCGCGGCCCCAGGGAGGGGGTCCATCCCCCCCAGGGGAGGAGGGGCGCGCTGCCACCAGGCCAAGGACCACGGGGTCCCCGCCGGCTCCTCCCTGGGGCGAGAGCACGTTCCCGCTGGCTTTGGGAAGAGATGCAGGGATGTGGGGCTACCCCAGTGCCCTGGCCGTGGGGACGTGTGGCTGCTCCGTTCGTGGAGGACCAACCCGAAGCCTTGGAATTCCCAGAGGTGCCCCACAATATTCTCGTGCACCGACGCACCAGACGTGGGGACCAGGAGCAGCATCCCCGTGCAGTGCATCCCCTTTTGCCGCGCCGGCACGAGCCCCTCGCCGGGGTTTCCCACCGCCGGAGCCGGTCTGCGGTTGTTTTAGCGCCTCGCCGGGCTCGAGCGGCTCCGTCTCTGCTCGGGCTGAGCTGTGCCCGGCGGCGAAATGCAGCCGAGCCCTTCCCGGGGAGGGCCGGGGGAAGCACCGGCCGCGTGTCGCCTTGAGCCGTGACAAGCGCTTGGCTGGGAAGCTGCGCTGCGCTGCTGCGGCAGAGCCAGGTGTCTGCCCTGCGGCGCGGAGGGGTTTCATCGCATTTTCTCTCCTTTCTGAAAAAAAACCAAAAAAACAAAATAAAACCCACCTACTGTCCAAAAGTTACAAGCGCATGAGAAATCTCCGTCGCTCCAGCGGTCCCCGGGCTTTGCCCCGGGCTCCGCAGCATCCCGCGTCGTGCCCGTCCCGTGCCAAGGGGCAGCCGGGGCTACGCGCTTCCCTGCCCGGAATCCTCCCGGTGTCTCCGGCACACGCGGCCCCGGCGAGGCGGCTGCCCCGGCTGGGGAGAGCGCTTCTCTGCACTGTTATCGCTCCGTTTGCTGTTGCTTATTATCTTGTTCCCAGGAAGCCGCGAGTCCCCGGCTCGGGACATTAATCCAGCACAAGCCAGAGGCTTATCCAAATAGGGAATCTTCCTTGGTGATTTTTAAACAAAACTTGATAAATCCTTCGTAAAAGAAAAAGGGCTTTCATCTCCAAAGGGCCCATCTCGGAGCTGATGAGTGATAAACGCTCTGGCACTGCACATCTTCATTTGCTGCACGTTTTCTCCCCGGGAGCCCGGGCTCTGTGCATTTACTCTCCGCTCTCACTCTTGTTCTCGCTCTTATTTTTTTCTGCTATCACGGCTCGGTGGAGACATCCCGGCCTGGGGACCGGCCGCGGGACGCTGTGCCCCAGCCCCGCGGTGTCCCTCGCGGGTTGGGGTTTTTGGTGTTTGGGCTGTGCCGGGGCTGGAAGGGGCTTGGGGACCCGCGGGTGGCCCCGGTGCCCGGGGATGCGCTGATGAGCAGGAGGGACCTTCCCTCCGCCTGCGCCCGGGGAAACCCTTCAGTTCCTGGGAGCATCCCCGTGGCTCTCTGCCTCCTGCCAGCGTGGCAAGGGGGGACACGTGCCCGCGTCCCCACCGGCTGCCCTTCTTGCCCAGCCTCAGCCCTCTGTGTCCCCCCGCCTCTGCTGGGCCCTAAGGCTGCTCTGTGGTGCTCAGATTTGGGGGCAGCTGGGACGGGGCGGTGGTGCTGAGCACAGTGATGGGCACCAGCCCAGACGTTTCATAGAACCATAGAATGGTTTGGGTTGGAAGGGACCTTGAAGATCATCTCGTTCCACCCCCCTGCCCTGGGCAGGGACACCTCCCACCAGCCCAGGTTGCTCCAAGCCCCGTCCAACCTGGCCTTGAACACCTCCAGGGATGGGGCAGCCACAGCTTCTCTGGGCAACCTGCGCCAGGGGCTCACCACCCTCACAGGAGAGAATTTCTTCTTAATATCTCATCTAAATCTGCCCTCTTCCAGTTTGAAGCCATTCCCCCTCGTCCTATCACTCCATGCCCTTGGAAAAAGTCCCTCCCCAGCTCTCCTGGAGCCCCTTTAGGCACTGGAAGGGGCTCTGAGGTCTCCCCAGAGCCTTCTCTTCTCCAGGCTGAACCCCCCCAACCCTCCCAGCCTGTCCTCCCAGCAGAGGGGCTCCAGCCCTCGCAGCATCATTTCTTGGCTGTTGTGGTGGCTGAGGGCAGAAGGGTTTGGACTGTCCCACAGCTGATTTTTCCCGATAGTCTGCTCCTGCTGGGGCAGCGGGGAAGCTCCGAGTGGAGCCTCCAACCAACGCTCGGAGCAACATCTCCAATCTCTCCATCTCCTTTTGTCCCCAGCCCTCGCTCCCTTCCTCCCCTTCCTCTTCCTCTCCTCCCTCCAAGTCCCCCAGCTCCTTCAACGCCCACGTGGGGCTTTGATCTCCTCGGGAAAGCCCCTTCCTCACGCCGAACCGACCGCAGTGCCTCGGCAGAGACTTATTAAAATAGATGAAGAGCTCCCTTTGATCGCCGCGGTGCTCTGAAGACCTTTCCTCACCGCGCGGCTTCAAGCGAAGCCGTCAGCCTTTCATCCCAGCGCCGGCGAGGAGCTCGCCAGGCTGGAGACCGGGAGCTGCCGGGGCTGCCGCTCGCCTTTTCGGGGGAGATCCCGGCCCTTGGCGAGCCCGGCGTGGATGGAACGGGGCTGCGGCGCGTCCCCGGCAGCTCGGCGCTCGCCGCAGAGGGATATCGGGGCACCCGGCAAGGACGCGGGCGTACAGAGACGCGCCGGGGAGGAGCGTTGCCGAAACGTTGGGGAAAACAGAAAGGAAACGAGAAGGTGAAGATAAAAACAGTCCTTGGGGGGGGAAAGAGAAAGGGTTAGAAAGCAAAAGAGAAGCAGCAAGGGTAGCTGCCCCCCTGGGCAAAGCAAGAGCTTGTTAGACCTTTATAACGACGTGTCTGAATTTGGAAAAATATGAATAATTAATCCCCCCCCCCCCCCCATGGATTAGGCTCTCTGTGCATTCGCTGCGCCGCGTGTTTCTGCGGGCGCTGAGCTGCTGCTGCGCTGGGCTGATAAATGGGGGAGCCTCCCCCCAGTGGGGTGCGGGGATGTGGGGTGTGGGGATGTGGGGTGTGAGGATGTGGGATGCAGGCATGCAGGCCGTGGGGATGCAGGAGTGTGGGGATGCAGGGCTGTGGGAATGCAGTGATGTGTGATGCAGGGGTGTGGGATGCAGGGATGTGGGGATGCAAGGATGTGGGATGCAGGGATGTGGGGATGCAAGGCTGTGGGAATGCAGTGATGGGGGATGCAGGGATGTGGGGATGCAGGGATGTGGGATGTAGGGATGTGGGGATGCAGGGATGTGGGATGTAGGGATGCAGGGATGCAGGCTGTGGGGATGCACGGATGCAGGCTGTGGGAATGCAGGGATGTGGGATGCAGGGGTGTGGGATACAGGGATCCTGGAGGGGGTCCCATAAGGGAAGCAGCCCCACTTGGGAGCCTGCCTTCCCCCACACACTAAGGAGGGAAGCAAAGATGACAGCCAGAGCAGCCTGTGGGGCCACAGGGGGACATTGGTGGCTGGACGTGGCTCCTGCCCTTTCCCACGCCGGCTCATCCAGCTCTGTCCCCACAGGAGCCAGCACGGTCTGCGGGGAGCCGGCATGGCAGCGCTCCCTGGGCAAATATTTGCCCAGACTGCTAAAATGAGGCGAATCCTGCTAATTACAGCTAATTAACTGCCAGGCGGGCAGCCGTTGCCCTGCATGTCGTGGCCCTGCCGTGGGCATGCTCATATTCAGAGCAAGCACGTGGCTGCTGCCGTCCTGGCGGGGACTGTCCCCAAAACCCAGTGCTCTGCAACATTGCATCTTCCCTCCTGGGCGAACCGCAGTGCCGAGGGTCAGACCGTGATGCCGAGGGTCGCACCGTGACGCTGAGGGTCGCACCGTGACACCGAGGGTCGCACCGTGACACCGAGGATCACACTGTGCTGCTGAGGATCGCACCGTGATGCTGAGGATAGCACTGTGCCACCAAGGATCGCACCGTGCCGCCGAGGATCGCGCCGCGCTGCTGCCGAGGGAGAGCCGGCGGCCGGCAAACGCCGCATCCCGCCTCGGTGGTGATCCTCCCCCATGAGCCGCGTTTGCCCCTCCGTCCCACCACGGCCCCGGATGGCAGAGAGCGCGCTGAGCCCTTAATAAGACGTGATTCACACACTGTGCTTAATTAGCAATTCAGTTAACGGTTTGTAATTCAGGCACGACCCTGATTGCATCCGAATGCTACTTTATTTCTTCTCTGCCGCTTGCATTCTGAGCACTAATTATGCCTCTTTGGATGCTAATTGCTTCCCAGCCCTCTGCCGCTGTCTTTCCCGAGCTACATTTATTTTTCATGCGTCCATGTGTTTAAACTAATAAAAGCTGGGGGGGGGGGGGGGCTGAGGGGTCTGTGTCGGTCCAAGGCTTCGCCACGATCAAACATCCCAGGAAGGTGCTTTGGGACATGCAACCACTGCTGCCACCTTTGCTGCGTCACCGGCAGGGAGGAGGGAGTGTGGGAAAGAGCTGGGCTGCCCTCCTGCCCTCCTCCTCCTCCTCCTCCTCCAGCCCTGGCTCTGCCCAGCATCAAACCCTCCATCCTCCCTCCCCAGGCTCATCTCCCTCCTCGTGGGGTGGCCGGTCCGGGGGTCCTGGGGCAGGCAGCGATGCAGCGGGGATGGGAACCACCACGAAGGGGTCAGGCTGGGTTAGGGATGGACACGGACACGGGGGGGGCTGGTTCCCCGGCCGGCTCGCTCTGGGGTGGGCGGGAGGTGCCCGTGGAGGCTGCGGGGGTGAGCAGCTCCGGAGCCCCCAGGTTGGCGAGGCCGCGGGCTCGTCCCTGCGGCGCGGGGACAGGGCCGGGTTGCAGGCAGATGGCGGGATGTCGTCCCCATCGCGTGGCAACAGATTGGGGATGCGATTGCAGCGGCGAGCCAAGGCAGCAGCTGGGAATCCTGAGTTTTGGCTACTGCGCTCGGGTGGTGACAGGGACGGAGCAGAGGGGACAGTGTGGGGACTTCTGCTGCCTTTTCCCCCCTCCCCCAGGGTGACCCTCCCCAGGGCTCATCCCTCCTGTCTCTGCTCTTCTGGGCCTGGCTCGTTAGAGGGGATGGGCTTTTAATGAGCCACCTGAGCACACGCAAGAGCCCCCACTGCTTTGTGCTGGCTGGGAAAGGTCCCCGTCCACGCAGCCCCCGCCTGAGCCCCTTCGTTTCCCACGCAGGTCTGTGCGTCCTCCCCCCCATCCACCCTCCGGGAGCCCGCACATCTCCCCACTCCGGACTGCTCCGAGGGCATGCTGAGGACAGGGCTTAAATATTCCCCAACTTCCACTTCTTCCCCATGGGACCAGCAGCCCCAGGCTCTGGGGAGCAAGAAACCACAGACCCAGCGACCCCCAGACCCTCCCCTTTGCTGCTGCGGGGGCTTTCCAGCAACCCACCTGGGTGGGAGCTGAGCCCCCTAAACTCATTGCACATGTGCTGATGGAGGTTTCAACACCAGCTCACTGCGGAGCAAAGCTATGGCGGGTTCACTGCTCTCTGCTTTGCCGAACCGCTCGGGAGCTGCCTCCGGAGAAAAGGGCTCCCACCGAAGGGACGCGGACCCCCAGGGCTGGCAGCATCCCTGCAAAGTGCCAGCGAGGGGACCTGGCTCACAGCCTGTGGCTCCCCAGGAGCTTACCGGGACAGCAGTGATGGGAGTGGCAGCATTAATTGGGTGGGTAATTGATTCCCACTGCCCCAACACACCTGAGCACATCGGTTTTTGGGCAGCGCAGCGGCAGCCGCCAGCTCAGGGGCGATGTGCCATCCACGGAGCAGCGGGACGGGTGATGACCACAGCCAGGAGGGGTGAGTCCAGACTACTTTGTGGCTCCGTGCCTCAGTTTCCCTGATTTGTATCCAAACACTCTGGCTCCCCAAAGCCAGGGGGGAATCCCCTGTTAGGAGCAGAAAGAGCAACTTTGCCGGGAACCGAATAGCAGTGCCCGAACAGTGCCGGGCAGGGTGAGGGTGAGCGGCAGCATCCCGGTGGGCAGGACCCCCTCGAGCGACCAGCCGGGAGCTGGGGCTCTGCCGCCTGTGCTGGGGGGTGCAGGATGCGCCCCCCCCTCTCCCCCGGCTCAGCCAGGATTTCCTCAGCCCCCCGGTGCAGCCCTCGCCCGCGAGACGGAGGTGTTATTTCGCCTGTGCAGTGTTTGGCGTTCGCCGGCTGTGGCTGCAGCTTTGGGCACAGCTGGAGGGGTGACGTGCATCGTGGAGGCGACATGAGCCTCCCGCTTTCCTCTCTTTATCTATTTATTTTTTTTTTTACGCCCATCTTGTTGCGGTGAACGGAACCGGCTTCCAAATTTGGGCTTTTTATCTCTCTGAGTGGTGGTTTTTTTTTTTTTTCTCACCTCTGCTTTGCATTAGTGCTCAGCGCTCGGCTGTCAGCATCGCCGGCAGACGCAATTCTCCCCTCCTTGCCGAGGTCCTGCGGCACGGGTGGGCGCCCGCTGGTCCCCACGGGCTTCGCTGCTACCAGGGGGGCTGGGGGCAGCCAGGACGGTAGTTTTGGGGACCGTGGTGAAGCCTGGGCTGGTGGCCGGGTCATGATCACGGGGCAGGGACACGCATGGCACACATGTGTTGCGTGCATGCCACCACCTGTGGGACCCCATCCCACCCACGGGGCACACGGGTGCCGGTGAGGACCCACGGGTGCTGCAGGGAGCTCTGCTGCAGGCGTTGGCCGCGCCGCGGAGCCGAGGAGCCGGGGAGCTCAGAGGCGGCTTTTATTGCCCTCGGTAATGGCTGTATCACTAACAGGTATTTAATTAGCTCAGCCACTCTCGTTAATGGTATTGCGGGGCCGTGAGCTGTGGTTATAGACGGCGAGCGCGGCGCGTGCGAGGTGCCGCTGAGCCGCCTGCCTGCGCCGAGCAGCGGCGAATGGCTGGACCCGGCGGTCCCCAGCAGTCCCACTTCTCGCCACGGATTCGGGCTGGCCTCACCCCATTCCGTGCCTCAGTTTCCCCAGCGCCGTACACATTGGGGCTGCGGGGCAGCTTGGTGCTCGGGGCAGGGGAACGGGCTGTTTCGGGGCCGTGCCGGGGCGGTTGAGGACTATGGACATGCAGGACCGATCAAGGTCACACCACTCAGCATCACACCCCGGGGGGACCCCGGAATCCATCCAGGAGTGCCCCCCAGCACCCCACGGGTGAGGCCTGAAGGGAGAAATCTGTGTTTTCACGCCTCTCCCGGCACTGCCCGGACCCGTGGCGGCACGGGAGGGTGAGGGTCGCCGATGCCGGAGGAGCCGCTTGCCATGGGCCAAACCCATTAGTGTGAGCGGTTTTTTCCCGGTGTCTCATGAATATTCAAGAGGGAGGGAACCCGCAGAAGGGTCCCACAGCACTGCCGAAAGCGTGAATATTCATCTGCTCGGGGAGATGCGGGCAGAGCCCGGCGGAGTGGCAGCTGTCAATCTCCAGCCCGGGCAGGGGAGCGGGTACCCCGCGGCATCCCTGCCGGGAAGGATGCTCCCGGCCTGGCGTTGGGGTCCCGGGGGTGCTGCTGAACCCCGCCAGCACCGCGACGTGCCGGACCGATGGCCGCGGGGTGCAGGAGGTGGGTAGTGACCCACGGGCACTGGGATTTGGAGCTGGGAGCTGGGATTTGGGCTGGTTCGGAGCCCGGCACTCAGCTTGGAGCGCAGAGGGAGAGCTCGGCGGCCGTCGCGCTGAGGTTGGACGTGGCTGCGTGCAGCCGGCGGAGGGTTAAATCGCCGCTGGGGTGGGAGATGGTGCCTCTTGATTAGTGTCTGCATTGCGGGACATTAATGCACAGCGTTATTAAGCGGCTGTTTCCCAGGGCTGCCCGGCCGGGCTGGCGTCGGCGGGGCCCGACGGCGGACACGCGTGCCGGGATGCCGAGTGCTCACCGGCGGCGTCACGGCTGATGGCAAAACCCCCCACCCAGCTTCTCCGGGGCTGCCTTCGGCCTCAGCCCACCGCGGTTTGGTGTCGGGCTGCGGAAGCGCCCACCGGGGCCGGCGGCGTGCACCTGCGAGCCTGGCGCTCGGGGATAGAGCGACGCAATTGTGTTTATTTATTTAAAATATTTGGCAGTCGGGGAGGGAGCCGAAGAATGTAAAAGCGTATTTGCGTTGGATTCCTGCTGGATGGCCCCGCCACCCCGGCAGCGACTCACCAATTAAATATCCATCAGTAACAAGGAAAACAAACTCACGGATCCCGAACACTCCACATTAAAAGTTAATAATACAGCCAGCACCTGCAGCAAGAGAGGCAAATTAAGAGCAGCACTTGGAGTAACACAGTAAACGGAGGAGGGAGCAATTAACAACCATAAAAAGATGACGAGAAACAATTAGGAGGAGGGGGGAGCGCAGGCACGCGTGCACGTGCGCCATGGAAGTGGCGGCGCCGGCGGCAGAGCCGTGCCGTGCCCGCCGAGGTGCGGCGGCGGACGCTTCGCTTTCCCGCTGCCTTTCCCACCGTGACGGGATTTTTTTGCGGCGCTTTGCTGGGTCCCCGTTTGCAGCCCCCGGAGCGGAGCCCTGCGGGGTTTGGGGTAAATCCTGCCCTTTCCCAGCCCATCCTTCCCCTCCACTGCCCGGGGTCCAGCCCGTCCCCGGCCGGGATAACCATGCGGAGCCCCGATGTGCCCCCAGCCCCAACGCACACAGGAGTGACACCGGCAGCTCCTGCTAATCGCCGCCGCTCCCCCTCCCCTGCTTGCATCGATCCAATATATTAAGCTATTAAATTATTTCGCTGTTTCAGAGCTCGCTCAATAAACGCTGAAGCAATCGCAGGGAATGACCTTTCCAGTGGGCTGCTCTCGGGCATCACCATTGACTGCTGCGGGCTTCAGATTCAGCTCCGGGTCCTCTCTCCTCTCCCCCTTCTGCCTTTGGGATGTTTCCCCTGGAAAAAAGGGGGCAGCCGGGGCTGGTTTTGCAGCACTGGGTTGGCTCGTAGCCTCTGCTGTGGTGGTGGGATCAGGGAGATGCTCCCAGTCCCTGGCCGGGCACCGAAATGGCTGCAGCTGGCAGTGGGGCAGGGTTGGGGACACTGCCCTGGGGTGTGATGGGCTTTGTGATCCGGGAGCTGGTGGTGGCACCTGGGGGGGGTCACCGTCCCCCTGGGCAATGGGGTTTCTGCTGGTGGTGGCACCTAAGGGGTGTCACTGTCCCCCTGGGCACTGGGTTTTCTTCTGGTGGTGGCACCTGGGGGAAGGGTCACCATCCCCCTGGGCACTGTTTTCTGCTGGTGGTGGCACCTGGGTGGGGTCACCATCCCCCTGGGCACTGTTTTCTGCTGGTGGTGGCACCTGGGAGGGGTCACCATCCCCTGGGCACTGTGTTTTCTGCTGGTGGTGGCACCTGGGGGGGGGTCACCATCCCCCTGGGCACTGGGTTTTCTTCTGGTGGTGGCACCTGGGGGGACACTGTCCCCCTGGACACTGGGTTTTCTTCTGGTGGTGGCACCTGGGAGTCACCATGCCCCTGTGCAATGGGTTTTCTGCTCCTGGAAATAATACATAAAGCTGGGGGAGAGAGAAAAGGGGGGGTATTTTTCTGCATTCACCTTAAACCGGGGGCAAAAGGAGGAGGATCAGGAGGGGCAGCCCGGCTTTGTGTTGGCACTGCGACCGCAGCACCGATTTCCCGGCATCTTGCCCCATTTCGGGGCCCGGACCACCCCGTGTCCCAGCGATGGGACGGGGACCAGCCTCAGCCTGCCTGCGCAATGGGGGAAACCGAGGCACGGTGCTGGGGAAGGCGTCTCCCCCATTTTGGGGGGCAATGTTGAGGTTTTCAGGGATCTGCTGTAGGTTCGGGATGTTATGCCGGGGAATCGAGCCTCTCGCCGTCGAGCGTGGGGACGTTTGCTGGGGGGGGGTTGTAAACCTGCGCTCAATCCGGGCTGGAAGAGAAGCAGATGCAACAGATCCTGGTGACACCGGGGCTGAGCAGGTGACACCGGGGCTGAGCAGCCTTTCCGTTTGCCAGGAGTTGTTTTGAAATCTTATTTTATTTTATTTTCAAATTGCAGTCGAAAAGGGAGAGCCGCTATCTCTGAATATGCAGGAGAATCCTTCCTTGCAGGCTTTAAAGAGAAAGGAAAATGTTTTAACTGTTACAATGGAATATTATTAGCACGGCACCGGCAGGACGGAGACCGTCGCTGCTGGCGTAGCCGCAATGAAAGGAGAATAAAATCGAACCCTGAAAGCTGCCCCAAAGCTCAAAGTCAAACGGCCGCCTCCAAGCCCTGACTTTTTCCCATTTACAGATATATTTTTGGAAAGAAAAAAAAAATAAAAATTTCCATTTTGGAGCGTTTTTTGATCGGACAGATTACTAAACCCCCTGATTTTGGATGAGAAAAGGGAGTGTCGGGGGGTGGTTGGTTAAAATAACCCCCGGTTGCTCCAGCTTTCACCCGGCTCACACGTGCAGCGGGAAGAGCGTCTCCGTCGCAGACCCTGCCAGGCTTGGGGGGGGGGGGGNGGGGGGGGGGGGGGGGGGGGGAGATCGGCTTATTAATAAACTTAACGAGATGAGTAACATTGGCGGCCGCTAATAAAACGAGAGCAATCTCCCATATTTCACCGCTGGAATCTGAATTACTGTGTATCGCTACCACTTACCGCTCCTGTAAAGCTTTATATCTCCGAACCGCTGTAATGTCATTAGCAACTAATTGATTTTTGTGCAACATCTTGGCGAGATAGAGGAGCGGGATCCTCGTTTTGCGGCGAGACAAATTGACCGGCCGCGCAGCCGAGTCGGTGCCTGGCTTTTCCACCAGCCCGCAGACCCCTCGCTGGCTCCCAAATCTCATTTTTTTCCCCATTTTTTCCCTGGATTTCGGCATCCCGGCTGTGCTGCCTGCGGGGAGGCGGTTCGGGAGGGGTGGGGGAAGGGTTGGCTTTTCCATCTCCGGCGCTGGAAAGGGGCATGGGGGCTTGGCAGGGAGCAGCCCGGCTCTCCGGTATGCCGTGTGCCGCGCTCTCCGTGCCCAAAATCCGGATCCGCACTGGGGACGTCCCAGCTCTGGCACCAACCCGGCCGCTGGGATCTCCGGCACTCTCTTTTCCTCCGGTAACCGGGATTTATGCCAGCGAAACAGGAAGCCGGAGGGAGAGATAAATTAGAATTATTTTTAATAAAATGGGGATCATTTTTAATCACGTTTAAGTTATTTTTCTTTAGCCACCTCGCCCGGTGTAGATTTCCCTGAAAAATGGGGAACTTTCATCTCTCGCCGCTTGGAAATTAATTCCTCCCTGACAGCCACGGTGCTTAATGTAGATAATAACTATTAGTTCTACCCCAGACAGCACACTCCGTCCTGCGGGGCCGGGGCTTTCATTTTTCTCCCTGGATTATACTAAGTCCTTCGACAGGCGGCGGAGCCCTTGAGAGAGGAGGGGCTGCGGGGGGGACAGACGGACACGCATGGATTTTAAGCCATACGGATGCTCCTGGTCTGGCATCCCTCTCCCCATCCCGATGTTCCGTGCTGGGCTGGCGGCATGGCGCGGGGCGGCCCGGGGTTGGGCTTTTTTTTTGTGTGTGCTGGCGACGGGTCTTGGATCTGCAAATGGGGGGTTTGGGGTCGGTCTTGGGGTTCCTCCTGGATTGCACCGTCCCCGTGTGCTCGCCCCGCTGCCGGCGCGTGCCGCCACCGCCGTGGGCATCCTCCAGCAGCAGCAGCGTGACAGAGCGACAGGACCCGCATCCTATTAAAAGGGGGCTGTAAATATGAAGTTAATGGAGCCTGAAAGCCTGCCGTTTGCTCGGCGCCTCTCCCTGGCTGAGATTTCGGGGCTTGTTTGCGAGCAGCTCCGAGGATTTAGAGCCAGGATGGGGGACAGGGACAAGACTGGGAGGATGGCGCTGGCAGGAGCCTGGCTAAGGGGGGGGTTTGGCGGCTGATCTCAGCCCCGGAGCTTTTGGCCTCTTCTTCTTGGTGAGACCGGAGAAAAACGGGAATAGAAAATATTCTTGCAGAGGGGAGGCTGGAGAAGACCCGCCTGGAGGCTCTGCCCTCCGGAGCAGGGGGCACTGAGAGGGGCTCTGCGGGGACACCCATGGTGGTTTTGTGTCCTTGTGGCATCGCGGGAGCGTGGGACCGTCTGGCAAAGAGTCCCTTTTGCCCAATATCTGCTCTCCCTGGTGACCCAGGAGATGCTCAGGGGACAATGGGGCCGTCGCCCAGCGGGATCAGGGCTCCCAGGGGTGCTGGCTGTGCCCGGCAGCCCCAACATCACCCCGTCCATCCATCCCCAACGGTCGGGCCCTTCCCAGGAGCGTGGAGCCGCGTTTTTCCATCCCTGGAGTCACTAATCCCCTCCCATCACTCGGGCGGAGATAATCTCCCTCCATCAGCCGAAGCCCGTGGGGCTGCAGCGAGAGCTGCTTTTAAAAGCAACACAAAGAAGCTGGCAGTAATTTCGGTGCAATAAGGGCTTTCTGCCGCTTTCCCCGCTCCGTGCCCGTCCTCCCCTCGCATCCTCGCTTCACCAAGGTGCAGCCGGTAATCGCCGCCTCTCTCCTCGCTCCGGGGCTCTTTCGCAAAGCCGTGTTTCAAACAAACCTCTCCGGGCCCGCGAGGCTTTGCCGGAGCCGGCCGTGCTCCCCGAGCAGGGCTGCAAGCGGAGGGGATGGAAAAGCCCCTTCCCTTCTCGGTGGAGCCTGGAGAGCCGCTACGGGAGGGCTTTTATCCCCTTCATCCCTGCAAGCATCTTACTGGTATCTCTGCTGGGCAGAGGCATGCGGCGCGGGGATGCTGGTGCTGGGATGGAGAACAAAGCCGGGATTCTGGGGCGCCTGCCCACTTTTTGGCCTCCATCTGCTCCAAGAGCATCATCGTGGGTCCAACATAACACATATCAGGGTCCGGCATCACCTCTATCAGGGTCCAGCATCACCTCTATCAGGGTCCAGCATCACCCATGTTGGGGGTCCAGCATCACCCGTGCTGGGGGTCCAGCATCACCCGTGTTGGGGTCCAGCATCACCCGTGCTGGGGGTCCAGCATCGCCCCTCCTGTCTCTGGGCATGGCTGAGCGTTGCCGCCGGTGCAGCCGGCGTTCAGCCGGTGCTCCTGGCTGACGTGGGGAGCCAGGGTTGCTGCCTGCCCTCCTCCAGGAGCAGTGCTGCCGGCTCCTCTCCTCTGCCTTCATGTCCCAAAACTGCCCGGGGGACCCGTGCGGGGGTGCAGCAGCGGGACTGGGGACCGCAGCCTGCCCGGTGGGGGGCTGAGGCCGCCCGGATTCGGTGCATGGGTGGCAGCACAGCGGGTTTCTCTGCCCCAGTGCCCGCTCTGAGCACGATGCTGAGATTTGGCGGGGGTTATCTGCAAACCCTGGGGATCCCCAGGGCAGGGGGTTACCCATAGGTGTCAGGAATGTGATGCTCTCCCCAAATACATCGGATGGAAGGGGAAATGCAGGTTTGGTTTTCTGCCGCTGGCTGGCGGCGGGGTCACCGCATCACACCAGGAACGAAGGTCTGTTAGGACCTTGGTGCCGGCGTGGGGCTGGGCTTGGCGATGAAGAGGACAAGGTGTGAGATGTGAGGTGTGAGATGCCAGCTGACGTGACCCCAAGGGCTCTGCGAGGGCTCCGCATCCCGCCGGGTCTGCCGGTTTTGGCACAGAAGCAGCCGAGCGGCTGTCCCGGCACCGCCAGCCTCTCGCCAAGCGACCGCCGCACGGTTATTGTAATAGCAATTACCGCTCCGGCGCTGACACGCAGATCACAGGGGCTTTGATCCGGGGTGTTTTTCTTTTTGCTGCAATTTCACATTCATTAGCTGCACCGTTTACCGACTTAAAACGTTGAAAAACACACCAAAAGGCCGAGTTTTTTCTTAAAAGGATGGCTTCCCTAAAGGGACGGGTGACGATACCCTCCCGTCCCCCCGAGACGGGTGGCGGAGAGGTTGCAAACGGCTCTGGGCCCGTAGCAGGATGGGACCTGGGCTTTGGGATGCTCTCATTGATCCCTTAATTAAGGTTTGTAACGCGGATGTGAGGATTCAGCGACCGGAGCCGTTGATCCCTAAATAACCCCCGGCCGAACCGAAGAGCATCTCTGCTCCTCCCGGGGGGGTCCGGGGGTGGGTGCCCGAGGTGGGGGCTCGTGCCGCTGCTCGCCTGCGTGCTCTCCCCTCCGCCTGCCGCCGCGGCTGGAAAAGGTTCTTTTAATCAGGGGTAATTTTATGCATCATTAATATCAGGCCTGATTATAAGGAATGAAAGTTCAGCCGAGGGAAAGATGAAAGGAGGCGGCGGCCGCCCCCTCTCCCCTCGCCACGGGCTGGGGAATGGGCACAGGGGTCTCCAGGGGGGGGTCCCCGACTGGTGCGGTGCTTTGTGCTCAGCACCTCGGCATCCTCCTGTCCCCGTGTCCCCCCGGGATGCTGCGTCTGCCCAAGGTGATGGGACCTGGAAGGACCCCATCCTTCGGGGACCCTTCAGCTGTGGGCATGGGGGGGTTCACCAGGAGCTCAGGGGACAAAAAGGGCCTCCCGATGCCGGAGCAGCCGGCGCTGGGGGAGAGCAGGGGGATTTTGGGGAGCCCCGTGCAGCCCTGCGCAGCACAGACAGGAGGGATTATTCGCTTTCTTCGTTAATACCATTTTATACATCTAACGTGCTTTTGCGGCCTCTTTTGCATCAAAGATATTTATCCCACAGACGATGCATCAAACGCACCTTGAAATCCCCGTCCCCGGGGCTGCTTGGCAGAGCCGGAGATGCTCATTGCCCGGGGGTGGGATGCTCATCGCCCCCGGGGCGTCCCCCGTCCTCCGCCGCCTTCTGCCCGGCTGCCGAAGGGCGATGGGCAGGATTTGGGGCCAGACCCCCGGGATCGGCCCGTGGGGTTGGGGGAGGGCTGGCAGCAGATGCGGTGTATCGGGGTCTCTCCCTGGCAGCGAGCACGAGGACAAGCAGGGATGCGGCAGCGAGCGGCTGGGGCTCCTTGGAGAAAACCCCCATTTCTTCCTCCTCTTCCTCTTCCTCGCCTTCCCCTGCTCGCTTCCCCTTCGTGTGTGGGTACAGCCGTAAATTAGAGCCTCTGAGAAGAAAACAACATCTGTTTACCCTCCTTGGGCGTGTGGCTCATAAAGGGAGAAGGAGAAAAAGGCGCCCGTCCACTGCCCCAGTGGGTTATTTCTTTATTTATCCCCCAGCGCTCCCGGGCACGGTGGGTCCCCACGGGATGGGGTTTTCCAGCTCCATCCCCTCTGGTCCCTCCAGGAGACAGGGATGGAGAGGGGCATGTCTTGTTATCCAGGGCATCGAAGGAAAAAAAAAAACCCAACCCCACAACCCAAGTTTTATTCCGTGAAAAGCGCAGGATGTAAAATCTAAATGCCAAAAGAACCTTTACTGGCAGGGTGTAAATTTATGAGGATTCACCCCAATAAAACTCGACACGAGTCACTGCTGAAAAACGTCTGCATCCCTTTGGGGGCTCGTCGTGATCGAGAGGCGGTGCCGGACTTGGGAGAGGGGGGGGAAGGTTTCTGCTGCTGGGATCTCCCAGCGGAGTTCGCACGTCCCACTGAAACTGCAAATCCCCCGGCGGCGAAGCGCTGACGAGCACGAAATAAATTACGGTTAATTGGATCAAAACATCTCGGCGGCTTTGTTTCCTCGCTGCCGTCGCCACCCGGCCGGGGCGGCAGCCTGGGTGCGGCTTCGGTCCCCAACTGCCAGGTTTGGGGCTTCGGTGACACGAGTGGGGCCGGGGGCTGCCGGCGCCGGGGGTCTGTGCCCGTCCTCGCCGTGTGCCGCACGGTGCGAGCGCCGTGCGCCGCGCCGAAATGTCACATTAGTCAGGTCGGCAGCCGCCAACGTTAATAAGGTGCATGTTTAATTAAATACCATTTTTCTCCCCCGCTCTATCCCCCCCCCCTTCCCCATCCCCTTCCCTCGTCCTTTCCCGAGGAAGAGGCTGCGACTGAACACTGCTCTTTAACTGCCAGCCCCGAATTTTGGAGTAAAATATGAAAAGCCCAAAGTTCCCCTCTAATATTAACTGTAATGAGATAAACTTAATTGAACATTTTTACAATGTCATACTCATTTCCCTTTTTAATTAGGTCCTTCTTCCATAACAACACGAAACCATATGATGGTGAACTTCTACGAGCGGTTCGTTACCGCGAGCGCTGAAAGCCGGAATTAGCGGGAGGGTTTGGAGACACCGAAGTGGCTCCTGGTGGGGGCTGCCGGGGGGGCGGCGATGCTGCTGTGGGGTGTGGGGGCGAAATCCCAGTGGCCCCAGTGGTGGTGGTTGGGGGGGGCAGGAGTAGGGAGGTGACACCAGCCCCAGTCGAGCCCCTCGCCCCTTCCCCATCCTCTCCCTTCCCCATCACCGCTGTCTCCCAATCAGGAATTAATTGCACTTAGCAACGTAAACAACCTAATAAAATAGAAAAAAAATATAAAAATAAAGAGGATGAAAGATGAGCTACGGCTTTGATTTAATGGCCTGCTGGCTGGGGATTCATTGGGAATTCACGGCACTGGGCTGATGGGGGACGGAGGGGCTGCGCAGCCCCGGGGCAGGACCCCACGTGAGAGGGGGGGCTCCGTCCAGCCCCTTCCCCACACAGTGGGTGTAGGGATGTCCGGAGCATCCCCTCACCCTTACCGCACGGTCATGCCAAGGACCCCCTTGGCCACGGCCACCCCATGAGCAGCGATATCAAAGACTACGGCGTGTGAGCCCCGTCTCCTCCCTGCCCATCCCTGCCGCAAAAATCCAGGAATTCAGCTTATTTTTCCAGTCTGCCCCAGAATTCAAAGGATTCACTAAAAGAGCAGGAGATGGCGGCTGGGGAGGGGGGAAAAGGCGATGTGGGGGGTACCGGCACGAATGGGCACTGCTATGGACTCCTTGCGTTTGCCGGGGGTCGGCACCCACGTGCTCCCCGCGGGAGCCAGGCGGGATGGGTGCCTCGCCGCGCACCCGCCCGCCTAAAATTGGGGCACCGCACAGGTTTGCGCGCAACGTTTGCGCCGCGATTGCTTCGCTCCCTCCGGGCTTCGAGCAGGTATTTTGCAGGGGAGAGCACTTAGTGCATTAGCGGCGGCTTCTCGGCGCACGCAGCCGGGGCTGTAATTAATCATTCATACAGCTCGGGGACCCCTGGCATCCTTCGGAGGGAGTAATTACACCTCGCCTGCTCCTCTTCCTCGCCGCCGCGGCCCCGCTCCCCCAGCCCGGCGAGCGGGGAAGTTTTGACAAGGTGATCAATGAGGTCTGCGGCGCCGGCGGGGGGGTGCGTGCCGAGGGGGGGGAGGTAATTAGAGCAGAAAAAGGGGCCTGGAGGAGGGAGCCCTACCTAATGGAGCAGCCGGGCGGCAGGTTACGGCACGCTGGGGGGAAAACAAAAAAGGGAATAAAAGCCGGAACGCGGCCGCGGTGCTGCTCGACCCCTCGCTGAGCGCCCCGTGGAGAGCGGGGCTGAGCTGCCGTGTGCCGGGCTGGGGGGGTGCAACCGCCCCGGATGGCCCTGGGTGGGCGGGAGGGTTGGGTGGGCTCCCGGCCGGCGTGGGATTAGTGCGGGATCGCCTGCGGGAAGAAGCACGAGTTTGCACGTGGTCCCTCCAAGAGGGAGGTTGGGACCGGTTTCACCGTGGGGTGATCCAGTAACACCAGTGCCGGATGTGCCGCCGGCCCCAGGGATGCTCTGGGGTCGCCCCGTTGCGCCACGGCTGCAGTTTGCCTTCACTGCAGCTGGAGAGAGGGTGGGGGGAAGCAAAATAAAGCCCCGTTTGGGATTTAATTTACTTCCCCAGCCAGGCTGGGCTCAGGAGGGGGAGCACATGCTCGAGGGGTTTTGGGGACCGGGGAGAAGGAGCCACGCAGGGATCGGGTCCACAGGTTGAGCACATGACACACGAGCTTGAAATCGCTCGTCAGCCCCGGCCCGAAACATCGTTAGGCAAAAACACGCAGAAAAAAATCCCAATCCTTAAAAATGCAAATAACATGTGATGCTGAATGTCCTTGTTTGTCTGTAATTGCAAAATTCTTAGACTCAATCAGCCAAAGATAAACTGTGTTATTTAGGAGCAATTTGAAAGCAGACAGATTGAAAACAATGGGCCAGATTCGGCTCGCGGCGGGCTCCGGAACGAAGCCAGAATCTCCGCCGGATCGGCCGGGCCGCGCGGGATTCACACCCCGGGGATGGAGAGCGGCGCGGTGCCCGGCGTCCCTTCCCGCGGCCGAGCACGCGCGACGCCGGCTGCCTGCACGTGCCCGCCTCCCTCCGCCGAGCCTTTTCCCTCCCTCATTCCCCGGCATTCCCAAATTTCCCGCAGTTGCAGCCTTAAAAATGCCTAAATCGCCGCCAGCATCCTCCCGGCTCGCTGGTGGCTGCGGGGGTGCAGCCTGGGTCGGCGTGTCCTGCTCCCGCGTCCCCCGTATTTATTTAATATTTAGGAAAGAGAAGGCGCGGGGACTCGCGGGGGCGCAAACCGCAGGCGTGCGGGCACAGCCGCGGCCGGCAGGAGCAGAGCCGGCGGCCGGTGATGTATAAAAGACAATTTTCTTGGCTTCTACGCTGCAGATAAATCACTTTGGGGAGCGGCCCCGACCACCTCTGCTCGGGCGAGCTCTGCACCAGCCGCCGCATGAAAGTCCCTGGGAGGAAAGTGCTCCGGTTGTCTCGCCCGCGCTCGGCTCCCGGTGGCACCGCGTCCTGATGCTGTCAGCCGAGTGACAGCTCGGCGGTCGCGGCGGTCCCTTCTGCCTATAAATACACGTATTCTCTGCTCCGCTCGCTGGGAAATGAAAGTTTTGACTGGTTCGTCTCCGCCTGCATTGCAATAACTCAGAGAAGGGCAGAGCCTTGCCCGGGTGCTCAAATCCCGCCGGAGCTGCCGGCGTCCGAGCCCCATCGCTGCCTGTGCCGTGCAAACCACCCCGCTGCCGAACAGCGGCTGGGTGCTCTCCCTTCCCTGGGTGCTCACCCATCGCTGGGTGTCCTTCCTTCCACGGGTGCTCACCCATCACTGGGTGTTCTTCCTTCCATGGGTACTCTCCCTTCCCTGGATGCTCACCCTTCCATGGGTGCTCACGCTTCCCTAGGTGCTCACTCATCAGTGGGTGCTCTCCCTTCCCTGGATGCTCTCCTTTCCATGGCTGCTCATGCTTCCCTTGGTGCTCACCCATCACTGGGTGCTCACCCATCACTGGATGCACATCCTGCCCTGGATGCTCACCCTCCCCCTGGTGCTCTCCCTTCCACGGGTTCTCTCCTTTCCATGGATGCTCACCCTTCCCTTTGTGCTCTCCTTTCCATGGGTGCTCACCATTCCCTGGGTGCTCACCCATCACTGGGTGCTCACCGTTCCATGGGTGTTCTCCTTTCCATGGCTGCTCACGCTTCCCTGGGTGCTCACGCATCACTGGGTGCTTCTCCTTCCCTGGATGCTCATCCTTCCATGGGTGCTCACCTTTCCCTGGATGCTCTCCTTTCCATGGCCGCTCACACTTCCCTTGGTGCTCACCCATCACTGGGTGCTCATCCTTCCCTGGGTGCTCTCCCTTCCATGGGTGCTCACCCTTCCCTGGGTGCTTTCCTTTCCATGGCTGCTCACGATTCTCTGGGTGCTCACCCATCATTGGGTGCTCTCCCTTCCCTGAATGCTCATCCTTCCATGGCTGCTCACACTTCCTTGGGTGCTCACACATCACTGGGTGCTCTTCCTCCCCTGGATGCTCACCTTTCCCTGGATGCTCTCCTTTCTGTGGCTGCTCACACTTCCCTCGGTGTTCACCCATCATTGGATGCTCATCCTTCCCTGGACGCTTGCTCTTCCCTGGGTGCTCATCCTTCCCTGGATGCTCACCCATCACTGGGTGCTCTCCCTTCCATGGCTGCTCACCCTTCCCTGGCCTGGGTGCAGCATCCCATGCCCTGTAAATTCCCAGCAATTCCTGCCTCAAGCTTTCACCCAGCTGTGGGGACAGCGGCTCTGCTGGACGTTCCTCTGGGGCTTTCCCGGGGGCAGCGGAGCGAGGGGGGGGCGGAGGAGCAGGGGGGAGCACGTGGTAATGCAGAACACAGAGGTAATAATTTTTAAACAATCACATTTCCCTTTCCGTGCAGACCTACAAGGATGTAAACAAGATACCCTTTAAACACATGCTTCCCGGCCATCCATCACCGCATCCAGACTTTATTATGCTCTACTCTATATGTTATAAATTACATTTTAATGATAAATTACGCACTCCTAATGCAAACCGCGGCCTCCTGTTGTCGGTAAAAACAATAATAGATTTGTAGAAAGTTGAAAAGAGAGAAATGCATATTTATGAGGTTGGACAGTTTGGGGGGAAAAAGGCAATTGTTAACTGAAATATTTGGATTTATGAATTACTTCCTATTTTAAAAGGCCTCTGCGTCTTCTCGCGCTCAAAATGTCAAGTCGTTACAGCCGAGGAGGGTGGGAAGCGCTCGCTGCAGCTCCTGCGTTGGGTGTCGGGACCCACCTGTCTGCTGGGTGGGCTGGAGTCAAGCCTGGTCCTTAACGGGGTTTAATGGGATGATAAATGCCAGGGGATGCTCCAGCATCTCCAGGGGCGATGGTGGCGGTGGGAGGCAGCTCGGATGGAAGCGGGGATCCCCCAAACGGGCACCAGCCAGCCCGGGGGCTGCAGCCGAGATCGCGGCTTGGAAAAATATCCACAATTCAGGGAATAACCGGGGTGGCGGACGGCTGCCGGGAGGGGGGAAGCATCTCTTCAGCAGCCTGAGCCAGGCAGGGGAGGGGAGAGCCCCCCCTCCCGGAGGTTAATTTAACCCTGTCATGGTGGAACACTGCCGTAATTAGGCTTCCCATGGCTCTGTCAGGCAGCCCTAATGATGGCAGTTAATTAGGGGTTGGGGCGATCCCCCGCGCTGCGGGCAGGGCGCCCTGCGCAGGTGCGGCTGTAATTTGGGAGGCTCATGTCGAAGGGGGATGCGATGGGGAGGGGTGCGCGTTGCAGAGCAGCAGCGGCTGCTGTGCAGCGAGGAAGAGGAGGAGGAAGCGTATTTTTGGGCGAGCAGCAGCGTGCATCCCTCTTCTGCACCGTCTTCTCTCCCTCCTTCCTTCCTGGGAGCGAGCTGTGATTTCTCCCTGCAGCAGCATCTCCCANGCTGCGGCTGGCCTGGAGGGAGGGGGCCCCGCTGCCAAGTCGGCGCTTTTGTCTGCGCATCCATTACCGGAGCAGCTTTTGACTTCAGCAGAGATCGTGTCTCTGGCCTTCAGCAAATGGCTTTTTCAAGGTGAACATCAGCTTTCTGCCAGAGCCGAAGCTTTTGGGAGCTTTTAAAAGAGCATCCTTTATTCGGCGGCGGCGGCAGCTGGAGTCCCTAAGTGAGATCAGGGCCCCGTGGTGTGAACCCCTCGGCTCCTGCCTGGAGAAACTCCTGGGCAGGACCAGGAGGCGAAGGGCAAAACAGCACACGGAGGAAAATAAGAGGAGCGGGGCAGGAGGCACAGAGGGTCCCGAGGGGATGCGGGGCCGTAGCCATGGGGCTGTCCCACCCCAGGGTGCGCGGGGCTGTGCGGGGAGGTCATGTGTGACCCCACCTCTGGGGAGAGGAAGGGGCTGTGGGCTTTTGGAGAACAGCAAGGGGGGTTTGCATGGCTGGGCAGGGGGGCTGGGGGCAGCCGGGGGACAATAGGGACAAGGACAGTGTGAGCCAGTGTGCGAGACGTTGCTCCATCGCAGGACCGCCAGCGCGCGGGGTGATGCGGAGGCGAGAACGCCATCAAACGGGCGGCGAGCACAGAAAGGGGGAAAGTCTGACGTCAGTGACGACGGTGACGTCGCTGCCGCTTCCTCGATCCCCTGCGGGCGACGGACTCATCCCGCTCCCCGTCTCCATCGGGCACAGAACGCCGGGTACCGAACCCCGCGGGCCCAGGCACACGGGCAGGTCGTGCGGGAGCGCTGCGAGGGCTCACGTGAGAGCACAGGAGTGATTTATGCATGAGCACCCATCCAGCGCATGCACGAGCGCCCAATTAATTCGTGCATGGCCACCCAAGGAATCCATGCACCATCGCCCAATTAGTTCGCGCGTGGGTGCCCAACCGCCCACCCCCAGCCCCTCGTTAGCGCCGGCGGGGCGCCGGCACGGGCATTGCCCGCGGGGCACGGGGCAGCCGGAGGAGGCTGGGGCTGCCCTTCCCACAGCATCCGCGGGAGGACGGATCCTGCCTTGGGAGCTCCGTTAGAGGAACCGCTGCGGAATCCCGGGCCCTTTCCGGCTGCTTTGTGAAGCTGGCGGGTGGGAAAGGCAGCCCCCGGCAGGGTTTGGAAAGGGGGTCATTAAGGAGCTGCAGCTGATGAGGATTTGGGGCTTTTCGCAGGTGAAGGAGCTGTCGCCAGGCAGTGGGAAGCCGGGGAGAGGGATCCAAGTCCCCAAGCAGGAGCATCGGTGTGGGGCTGGCTGGAGAGGGGGTCTGCGAGCCCCTCGGAGAGCCGGGGTGAGGGGGGGTCCCCCCAGCCCGCCCAGAGCTCTGTGCTTGCCCACGGCCGTTCGCAGCAGCTCTGCGGCGAGAAGAGGAACAGGGTGGCCAAGAGCTGAGCACGAAGTGGGGAGAGGCTGTTCTCTGGGTCCTGGGGACAAACAGAATCCCACATGGGCAGGGGATGGAGGGGACCTGTGGAGATGATCCAGTGCCACCCCCTGCCAGAGCAGGGGCACCTCCAGCAGTGGCACAGGACGGCGTCCAGGCGGGTTTGGGATGGCTCCAGAGGGGGAGACTCCCCCACCTCTCTGGGCAGCCTGTGCCAGTGCTCTGCCACCCGCACAGGAGAGAAGGCCCTCCTCAGGTTCAGATGGAACTTCCTATGGTCATGTTTGTGCCTCTTCCCTCTTGTCCTGTCACTGGGCACCACTGGAAAAAGACTGTTCCCATCCCCCTGGCACCCTCCCTTTAAGGATTTATAAGCGTTGAGCAGATCCCCCCTCAGTCTTCTCTTCTCCAGACTGAAAAGCCCCACGTCCCTCAGCCTTTCCTCATCACAGAGATGCTCCAGTCCCCTCAGCATCTCTGTAGCCCTTTGCTGGAGCCTCTCCAGCAGTTCCCTGTCCTTCTTGACCCGGGGAGCCCCAAACTGGACACAGCGCTCCAGATGTGGCCTCCCCAGGGCAGAGCAGAGGGGGAGGATGACCTCCTTTGACCTGCTGGCCACGCTCCTTTTAATGCCCCCCAGGATGGCATTGGCCTTCTTGGCCACCAGGACACATTGCTGGCTCATGGGCAACTTGTTGTCCCCCAGGACTCCCAGGTCCATCTCTGGAGAGCTGCTCTCCAGCAGTTCAACCCCTAACCCATACTGGTGCAGGGGGTTATTTCCTCCCTAGAGGAGAGGATGAGCTAAAAGTCCAGGATGGCAACCGCCTTGAGCTGGCAGCCTGCGGTGGGAGCTGGTACCCAACACCAACACAGCCCTCCTGGCCCCCGCGGCACAGGGGGGGTCTCCACCGGCATCGCCACTGCTGCAGGACCCGGGGGCAAAGGAGCCGGCAAGGAGCAAACGGGCACCGGGTCGTACATCAGACCCATCTCTGTGGCAGCAAATGGTTGCCTGCAGGCAGGAAAAAGCCCCAAATGTTTTGGGGGATCCTCTGCAACCACTGCAGCATGTGGTCATGCTCCCGTCATGTCGGTCCTTCGCCAGCTCTTGGGGACGGGAGGCACTTGGGGATGCGCCGAGCCGGGGACGAGCCCTTCTCCCACCCCCTCCCCAATGGCCCCGGCACAGCTTCCGTATTTTCCCGGCAGTTTGGGAAGCAGAAGGTGAGAGCGAGCGTGCGTGGCGAGCTCCGCTCTGCCTTTTCATCCTCCTCTGCCGCCCAGCCGCCGCGGCTGTCAGCGGCACGGGGGCGAGGGAAGCGTGTTCCTGTCTATTTTTGGGTTGGCTCCCCGGGGTGGGGGGTGGGCAGCTGCAGGGAACGGGTCCATCCAACCATCTGGCTGCCTCCCCTGGGTACCACCGGCCCCTCCACCCCGCTCAGCCACCGCTGCCGAGGGTCTGGGAGGGCAGAGGGGACACTGGGGCTGCGGGATGGGGACGGTGATGGCACCGGGGGGGGGAACTGGCAGCGATGGGCTCAGCATCCCAGGGCAAGGCGAGGTGGACCACGCTGAGCCTCTCCCGAGCTGGCCCCGGCGAGTGAATCGGCAGCACCTGGCCGGCTATATTTAGGAGGAATGTAGGGCAGGCTGGAGCATCCCAGGCGATCGCCCGCCCGCAGCCGCTCTGGCCCTGCGCAGCACGGACCGCCGCATGTGAGGGCTGCAGCGAGCGCTGCCTGCGGGCTCCGGCAGGCAAAGTGTGTGTTGGGGGGGGGCTATAGGAGGGGCTGCCATGCCCTGAGCGGATGGGGGCTGCTGCTCGGGTGCGTGTGTGTGTGTGTGCGGCCACGCTGCCGCTCCGGCCAGCTGGCAAAACGCTCGGGAGATTTCCTCCCAAGGTTTTTTTGAGGGGTCGCGTCGGCAGGGCTGCGGGGCACCCGCGGCGGATGAGCCCCGGGGCTGGCGATGGCTCGAGGGGTGCAGGGTGCTCCTCACCCCGCTCCTGTTCCACGGCTCCGGGGCTCTTTATCCGGCTGCCGTGTTGCTGGCAGCGCGCCGTCAGCCCCGGTCACACTGCTCTCCTCTCAATAGAGGCCTTTGTTCTGCTGCACAGGAGATGTTTAATTCCTATTATTGCCATTAGCATAAAAGTACAAAGAAAGGTGAAGAGAGAAAAATCTCTCCTGTCCCCTAAATTCCCCGGCTCGGCGCAGCGCAGAGCCAGAGACGGCGGCGGGAGGGGGCTGCCTGCCCTGGTGTCGGGCAGGATTTGGCACCGGGAGGGTGCTGGGGAGGGAGGACCCCCACCACAGCTGGGTTCTGCAGGCGTTGCTGCCCACCGGGCATCTCCCACCCTGCTGACATCAGTCCTGCGCGCTCCACGTGGACGCAGTGCCCTTTGCTGGCCACGGTGGGACCCCCCGGCTGTGCCCCAGCACCCCCAGACCCCTGGGAAGCTGCTCCGGGCTCAGCACCAGCCCCGTCTGCATCTCTGTGCTCATCCCCAGCCGTGCCAGCAGCGTGTGCGTTCAGCAGCTGAGCTCACATGGGAAGGGCCGATGCTGCCTTTGCTGCAGGTCAACCCCAAAACCTCGCTGGGCTCTTCATTCCCATCATTTCCCATGCGTTTTGGGTGGAGCGAAGACCGCTGTCCCCCTCTGCCTGCAGCGCTCGACTTTGGCTGCCGTGCGGGAGAGCAGCGTGTCACCCAGATGTCACCGCTCCCCGCAGTGGCAGCCTGGCGGTGGCCGTCCCCGATGCTCCACTCCCCTGCTCCCAGCGAGGTGTCCTTCCCCGTGTCCCGCAGTCCCCCATCGGTGGCAGGGCCAGCCCAGCCGGGCAGCTTGGCCATCACCTCCTCCTCCAGCTGCTCCACGGCGGCCGTGATCCGGCTTCACCGCAGGACTCGCTCAGGTCCAGCGTTCCTTGCTGTCCCTGCGCCACGGGGGTCCCCCTCCTTTGTCACTCTGAGGGGCTTCTGGGGATTTACTGGCCTGGAGTGGGGGGGGGCTGTGTCCTGGAGCACGTGTGGATGCCGTCGGAGCGTGGAGCCACCACCCTGGGGACCGTGGCATCCCTGGGGCCACCTCTTGTAGCTACACCCAAGCTCCAGCACAGGGTGCATCTCTGCTTCACGTCACCGGGGATCAGACGAGCAAAAACCCTTCTCCCCCTCCTCCTCTTCTTCTCCCCCTCCTCCTCCTCCTCGGGCTGCGGGAGCCCTTCTCAGCCCCTCGCCGGCTGGGAGAGCCCGGGCAGCCCCGCAGGGTTGGGCTGGCGGCAGCGATGTGCCGTGGATCCGGGCTGCGGGCGCCGCGCTCGCAGCTCTGCGCAGGTGCCAGCGCAGCCGTGCCGCGTCCTTGCACCCATTCCACCACCGTCCCGGGAGGCAGGTGGGAAACAAGAGCTGCTGAAGGACCTGATGGTTCCCCAGTGTGTGTGTGAATGGGGAGAGGACACAACGATGCTTTGCCGGGGGGCTCAGCACCGTGCACCATTCTGGGGTGCATTTGTGTCCCCTCCCATCCGGGGCCAGCGCAGGGCTGCGGCGCTGCCGGCAGGGACACGTGCTGCGGTGGGGTTTGCAGCCAGGGCATCGAGGGGGTGACGGTGTCGGGGGATGTCACCCAAGCCAGGGCACACATGCCACCCCGCAGGGTTTCGCTCGCCCGGGAAATTTCTGGGCTGCTCCCCGCCGGCGTGAGCGGGAGGGAGAGGAGAGCTGCCGAAACGGCGCCGGGCTGCTGCCAGCGCCGCTGGGAAATACCGGGAGCTGAGCTGGGGTTTGGACGGGGGCCCTTCGCCGTTGCTCCTGGATGCCGAAAGCGGTTCCGTGCTGCTGGCCCCGTCCTTAAAATTCCAGGGAGGGATTTCATCCCGCCTGCCCGTTGCCACCTCTGCGGGCCCCGGCCGCTGTCGAGTGGCCAATGCAGATGCTGCCGATGGGGGCATTAAATTTAAAGAGCTGATTAAGTGCAATGAAAACCGTGTCAGCTCGTTGTCAGTGAGGAGAATGCATCAGGGCTGCGGATTAGAGGCTGAGTGACGGGTGGGGGTTGCAGGCAGACAGCCGATCAATCAGCCGCCGAGCCGCCGGAGGGGGAAGCTTCCCCGGTCCCGGCGTGCCGGCTCGGGGGGACGCAGCCCTGGGTGCTCCGTGGTCCCCTTTCCCGGGTGCTCATGTCGGCATCGCCCTTCTCCCACCGCGTCTGAACCCGGTGGTTCAGCCCGAATCCGCTGGAAAAGCTCCAGGCATGCCCAGCTCCGGGCAACGACGTTTCTCGACCTCAAGCGAAGGAGCTGGGGTTGGATTCGGTCGCAAATCCGCGCGTTATCAGCCCACGCTGAGCTCTCCCTCAAAAACACGGGCTCGGGCCAGACCTCCAGCGCCGGCGGCTGCTCGCGCCGGCTGCCGCAGCTCCCTCGCCGCCGGCTGCTGTTGGCAGTCGCTGCCGGTTTAACGCCACTTCACACCCTCCCTTCCCGCCCCGCGCCCAAGCGTGGATTTCTCGCACGTCTGCGAGGCGGGCGCAGCCGCGCCGGGGCTGCGTAGGGGGAGGCGAGGGATGGCGTGGGGTTCGGCACCCTCCCCCCAACTCCCATGCTCCGGATCCGGCACGGAGATGCGCCGGCGAGGCTGTGGGAGCTGTAGGTCTTGCATGGCTTCGGTCCCCTCCTTTCCTGCTTCATTTTCCCACCTGCAAAATAGGACGGAGAGCTGGGGAGGGGGGGATGGCGGAGCCGGCAGAGCTCGCAGTGCCGGTGCCGGCACAGCCCATGGGGCCCATCGCGGTGGACTCGTGGCTCTGCGCCGTGTTGTCGGGAGCAGCCTGGGGACCGGCATGGCTGAGGCTGGCCTGCCTTTAATTCTGGTATAAATAAATGTAAAACGCTCATCTGTTCTTCGGGGGGCATCCAGCCTTCCCTCTCTTTCCCTTGGTTAATTAATTTAATGGTTTTATGATTGCAAAAAGATTAGCTAGAAGATATATAATCTATATATAGAGGTATAGAGGGGACTATAGATAGCGCATAAAAGTGAGAACAACCCCCACTCCCCTTGAATTGGGAACTCTGGAAGTGAAGGGGAGGCCTTGCCGGAGGACGTTGATGGAGTGCCCGGATCCAACCGGCTCACCGCAAATCACCGGGGACACGTGCCGGGATTTACCGGGGCTGCCACACGCCGGGAAGCGAGCGAGGGGAGGGCGGCAATCCCAGAGCGCTGAGCTGGGGTTGCAAATGGCCGTAACTGGTGACGGAGGGAGTGGAGGGATGGGAGGGGAGCAGGGCTGGTGGGTGCCTTGGACCCCCCAGCACCCCTCTGCCGCGGGGTCCCCGGGGTCCCCAGGGTGCCCTGGCAGGTCTGGCTGCGCAGAGCAGGGTGCTGCGGGGACCTGCGGGACACAGATGGAGATGCTCCCGGCTGCACCTCATCTGGGCTTTGGCATTTCTGGTGCCATCTCCACCATGTCCCCGTGTCACACAACCCAGTGTGGCCCCCCCTGCCTGGTCCCTCTCCAAGTGCTCCCTCCTGGGTACAGGGCAGGGACCGGGGGGACACCCCACAAAGGGACTTTTGGTGCGGTTCTATGCTTGGGAGGCTCAGAGAGGACCAGCGATGGCCATGGTGTGGGGTGAGCCCCTGTGCAAGATCTGAGCTGCGGCTCTTCCCCCTCCGCTTCCAGCTCAGCCCCGTGTCACCGCGCCTGGTGGCACTGTGACAAGCCCCGTCCCCCTCCCGCGCTGCAGAGTCCCCGTCCCCCTGCCTGCGCTGCCGCCTGCTCCCTGGCAGTTCCCTTTGTGCGGGGAACAAAGCCGGTCCCCGAGCTGACACAAGCCTAGCCATGGATGGGCAGCTCTCATGGAGGGAATGTCCTGTAGTGTCCGCTGTCCCCTTCCCGCGGCGCCGGGGAGGGAGGGCGAGGTGGGGGCTGAGCACCGCCAGCTCATGACATGCACCGTGGGGAGGCACACAAGGGCTGATGCCGGAGCTGGGGGTGATGCTCCTGCACGTGCTGCTTGGAAATAGCGTTTGGTCCCCTCCGTGGTTGCCACCGAGCACCATGGCTCGCCCCGGTGATGGCCTCATCCAGGAGCAGGGATGGGGGGGCCGTGGAAACCCCCTCCCTGCGGCACCCATGAGCCAGCGGCTCTCGCCTTGCTGGGACCCCAGAATTTGCAGCCTGGGGATGGAGGGGACCGTGCTGGGATGGGCAGAGGGTCCCCAGCACCAGCCCAGCTCTGCGACGCTGCTCGGGGTGGGCTGTGCGGGTCCGTGCCGGTGCCGGGGGGTGGGGGGGCAGCACCGGAGCAATCACCGCGCACGTCGTTTAGGTTTGATGCCGCTATCATGTTCGAATCTCCGGAGGCAGCGAGCTGCAGATTGACTTTGACAAACACGGCCCAGAAGCTGCGTCTTGGCGGATGCAAATTATTCAGCAGCTCCCGGGGAAAAAAAAAAACCAACCCAAAAAACGCTCCCCGACAGCGCGCCGGGGGGGTACGGGCTGTAACACCCTGTCACATCCCCTGCCAGCAACAGCTGCGCTGGGTCCCCCCCCCACCCTCCGCCACCGCCATCGCCACCGCCACCGCAACCATCCCAGCGAGCGGCGGTGGGGGAGCAGAGCACACCGGGCCGAGCATCAGTGTGGTCCCCAAAGGCAGGTGGGCGCGAGGATGGGGAGGTGACACAGGGGGTTTGGCCAAGGGACGGAGCCCCCCCGGCCATCGGAGTGGGCAGCAGACCCCCGGCAGAGCCACCGGGGAGCACGCGTGCATGTGTTCGCCTCTCCAGCCACACACTGGGATGCCTAAAACATCCCAGTTTATCCCAGTTCATCCTAGGATTGCACCTTGCCCCCCCCATCCCCGCCCCGGGACTGGGCTGGGTGTGAGATTAAGCCCCGAGAGCGGCTCGGAGCGATGTGCCGGGGCTGGTTGGAAACTGGCTGGGAGCTGATAACGGAGGAGATGAAGATCTGGAAGACGTCTCCCGGGGTCATTTCACAGATCTGATTTGCCAGACGCCGGGCAGGTAGATCTTGCGGAAAAGCCTGTTGTCAGCTGAGATTCAATTCACGCTCAGAAAATAAGCAGCAGCGAAGCCGTTCCTGGCTGCGAGCCTGGGGCAGGACTGTCCCCAGGGCTGTCCCCACGTGGGTGACGTCCGGGGTTGGACACTGCATCCTCGCCCGGGGTGAGCTGTTACGGACCCCAAGGGGCACCGTTCGCGTTAAGGAATGGGATTTTGTGCTTCTGCCCTCCTTGCGGAGGTGCCTGTGCCCTCTGTGCCCAGCCGGCCGCGTGTGCCTGGTCAAGCCAGGCTGTGGGGACACAGAGTGGGAGCACTGGTGTGGCCGAGGGACCTGGGCTGAAGCAAACCGTGGAGGTTTTGAGACCATGCCCTGCCCCGGCCCCAGGTAGAGGTGTTTTGCCTCACTCCTGGGTCCCACAAAGTCCGAAGCCCTCCCGAACACCGAGGATTGAGCGGGTGAATCCTTAAGAGGAGGATGGGAAACAAGTGACAAGGGGAGAAGATGTTTCGAGCCAATCCCTTCTGGAGGTGGCATTTAAGCAGATGGAGGAGTGGTGCCGGTGCTGTCTGAGGAGGATGTGATGGAAATGTGAATATGGAAGAGGATGCTCCGGCTGCCTCGTGCCGCGCGGGAGCCGGTGCCCTCCAAGATCTTAATAAAACAACAGCCCGCAGCCACTGACCCGCAACCAGCTCCTTGCACAAACGCTGCTGGCCCTTCAGAGATGGCAGGAGCCACTTTCAAGGCTCATTAGGGCCTTGGCTGAGGGCCGGAGGCTTGTGGGGCTCCCTCGGCTTCCCAGGAGGTAGATGGGAGCCGGGCAGCACCCGCCGAGCCCTTGGGAAAGGCTTTTTGCTGCCTTCGCTGCCATCTCTGCCTCGGTGCAGCCGGGGAACCCGGCACACGCGGTGCTCGGGCGCTGCCGGCTCCGTGCCAGCCGTCGCTGCTGCATCTCGCCGGGACAGCGCAGCGGCTGCGTCGGCGCCGGTGGCTGGACCAGGCGCAGGCGAGGATCCCGTGCCGAGCCCTCCCAACTCCAAGCCATATTTTTATTCCTGGGGGTTTGGCATTAATATTTATCTATCAGCAGCTTGTAATTAGGCCTTTCGATGATGCTCCTGTGCTTGGCTGGAGTAGATAAATGCAGATGATCCGCGAGCGGAGCGGCAGGCTTGCCGGGGTATGTGCTTCGCGTCTAGATCAATAGCGAAGCTTGGTTAAAATTTTCCATGATGCTTTTCCATGTGCCGCCGCTCCGGCTCGCCCGGCTCTGCCGCCTCCTCGGGAAGGGGGACGTGGGGTGGGACCCAGACCTTGGGGGGTGGAATTTCCCCTCCCAGCGTTTTTCCCACATTTTTAGGGCTCGGCGTCCTGGTGCTGCGGCGGTGGGCAGCGATGGGGATGAGGCGGGCAGGAGAGTGCCAGCGCTGCGGCGTGGGGACACGGGGGCTGCCAGAGCGGGGTCAAGCAGGACTGTCCCTGCCTTGTCCCCACTGATGCCAGCTGGGGAGGGATGTCTCCATCTCTCCATCTTGGGGTACCCACAGACTCCCCGCTCGCAGGGGGTCCCGAGGAACATCATGCCACGGCCATGCCCGCATGTGGCATCTGCGGGATGCCTTCCTCCAGCCGCTCCGCGCGGCCGGCCGGGGCTGCGGGATGCGGGATGCGGGATGTGGGATGTGGGATGTGGGATTCGGGATGCGGGATGCAGGATGCGGCCGGGGCCATGCGCCGCAGGCAGCATCCCAGACCCCGTGCAGCTGCTGCCGTGGCAGGAGCCGGTCGGGTTCCTCTCGGCTCTCTCTCCGTGCTGCTTCCCATCTGCTGTATTATTTCAGCATTTAATTATTTACCGCGGGCTGTGTGGGCGGCTGTACAGAGGCAGTTATTGCTTAATTGAGCTACTTGACTCCAGCGCTGCCAAAATAATAACACGCGTGAAAAAAAGATACCCCCTTGACAAGCAGCCCGGGGAGCGGGCAGACCTGCCCGTGGTTGGGAGGGGGTGAGGGGGGTGGGGGGCAGCACCCACCCCAGGGCCAAACCTGGGCTTGCAGGGGAGGTTTGGGGTCTCCAGCCCACGTCCCTCGCCCCGAGGACTGCGAAACCCAGCCCGAAGGGAGAGGGATGCCCCGAAGGAGTGAGCGCTCGGTGGCGGGGGCACTCCGTGGGGCGCAGGGGGTGGCGGAGCGGGGATGCTGCTGCCCTGCTGCCCCCCCAGCTGGGGGGGCTCACACGGTGGCAGAACCCCACCGACGAGCTGCCGGCATCCATCCCGCGGGCAGCCCGCACCCGGGGCCGGCGTCTCCCTGCCCAGCACCGCTCTCCCCCATCAGCACCGATGCAGAGCTCAGGGCTTCCCCTCCAGCTGAGACTGGAAATAGGGAGTTTGGCAGCATTTTCCCGTTTCCCAGAGGGAATCCAGCCCCGGGCTCTCCCTGCCCCTTCTGCTACTGATTCCCTGTGACCTCCCCGGCTGTCACTGGGCTCAGCATCCCCAGGGCCGCTGCGTGGGACCCCCCCCTGCCCCTCCAGCTGGCAGCCAAGAGGCTCCATCCATCCCTATTTCCAGAGACCGCGGAGCTCCGTGGATGAAAGCTCGGGGTAATTGATATTATTATCGAATCCAGCAGGATGCAGATTGTCACAGAGCAAACATCTGCCCGCTGCTCCTCAGGGAGCCCGGGGGAGAGGAGAGGGAGAGGAGAGGGAGAGGGGGCCGCCGCGGCTGCTGGCATCTTCCCCTGTAGTGGGGCTGGTGATGATGGGAGGGAGGATGAAGTAAGGGAGAGCCGAGCGTGCGTGTTGGGGTGTGTGCACGCGTGTCTGCGCGTGCATGTGTGCGTATAGGGGTGCACATATGGGTGTGCATCCACGTGGGCACAGCCCAGGGACTGCCTGCACCTCTGGGGTGTGTGACGTTGTGACAGGGGGGAGGTGGCTCGTCACATTCAGAGGTGCGCACAGGACTCGGGATGGGGACCCGGAGCCGGTTGGACCCAGCACCCAGCGCAGTCGCTGTCTCCCTGCCGTTCTCTCCGCGCTGTCACATTGGAAGTGGCGATTTATCGGCCTTTAAAGGCTGCGGAGACTGCGTGTGCCTGGAGGTAATGGCTTCTGGTCTGTAAAGGATGGCAGCCATAAATATGCTCCAGGATGCTCCTCGCCACGGCGAAGCGACGAGGCGGAGACCTTCTTCTCTGCTCAACCCATCAATCACTTGACCCCCGGCGCTGCAGCCCCCTCCTGCCACCCCTGGGCTGGGGAGCGGGGTGGCTGCGGTGGCGGGGTCAGCGGTGACAGCGGGGACAGCAGGGACAGCAGGGAGCTGTGAGAGCCGAGCTGCAGCTCAGCCTCGGTGGGTGCCACGTCTCCCCGCGGCGAGGCTGCTCCCCCCGGGGCTGGGTGCACCCCCGAGCACGCCGGCGCGGCCAGGGTGGGGGGAGCAGAGCTGCTGGCTGGGGCGGAGGGACACGGAGGTGGCCCCGGCGCTGGCGTGGTGGCACGCGGCACGGCCAGTTTGGCATTTCGGAGGCTTCGGCTGTCACCGCCAGCCACCTCGCTCCTGTTACCAGTGTGGCGGGAGAAATCATATGATTTATAAATGCCTTTTATTTCTCTCCTGATGTGGCGTAAATACAACCCCGCCGGTCTGCGCGGTGCTGCTCTCCCCGTCTGTGCCCCTCGCCGCCGGGCACAGGGGTGGTCCTGGGGTTTTCACGGGCTCGTGCCCCACAGGGAGCGGCCGAGCAGCCACCGGCACCGCGTGTGCCGGGACGGCAGGAGGGGTGATGCTGGCACCCGGCGCTCCCATCCCCATGGGGGTCTGCGGCCGTGCCCTGAGGTGACACAGCCCACAGTGATCCCGGCTCCATCCTGCCCTGGGCAGCACCTTTCCCCATGGCAGGGCCAGTCTCTTTTCTGGCCGTGGTGGGGACGGGGAGAGACTTTTATGAACATATGGGGAAGGATGAAGGAGTGAAAAATCCCATAAAGGCCCTGGGATGGGGGTGCTGGCGATGCTGCAGGGGGGTGCTGGGTGGGTGGATGGGTCCTTTGTGGGTCCCTGTCCCCTCAGTGCTTTGGGGTTGAGGCCGGGTTGGGTGAGCCCAGTACTGGGCAAGGACAGGGCCACCCTGTTAAGGACACCACAAAGCCCTGAGGGGCTCATGGGTCTCTAACGAGGGTCCCCTAACGAGGGTCCCTAACGAGGGTAGCAAGCAGCTGCAGGGCGGGGTGGGTGGGTGTAGGCTTCCTCCCCACCCCTGAGCACATCTGTGCTGCATGAGGAGGATGATGATGGAGGTGGAGGGAGCTCCTGCCCTGTTTGGAGAAGGTTGAGCATGTGGTGGGGAGCTCAAAGCAGCTGCGTCTCTACAGAGCTGTGCACAGACGAGTTGGGCCACCGAGATGGGCTTCTGGGCCACCAAGCTCTGGGGACCACAACTGATGGGGTGCAGCTGGAGGCTGGCCAAGCTGGGGGAGCTGCAACGGGTGAGTGGTGCGTGCTGGGAGCTGGGCTGCAGCCCCTGCGTGGAGAGGGATGGCTCAGGGTGGTCCCTGGACCCCCGTGGGGGTCACTGAGCCCAGAGCCACCCTTGAGAAAGACATGGCTGCGCGTGTTCGCCACTGGTGGGGAAGCAGTTGTGTGCAGAGAAATAAATTAATTAAACCCATCAAATAAACCAGAGCAACAGCCCCAGTGGGATCCCTGCTAATGCATTCACTGGTTGCATTTAGGTATTAATACCCTGACAGGAGGGCTTTAATTATCAGCCTTTAAGCCCGCTTTTCTCCTCCCCACTCGAGCATCTCCCGGCGCGGGTCCCCGCATCCCGGAGGGAGCCGGCTGTCAGCTCGCCTCGCTCTCCCGCAGCATCCCCGCTCCTCGCCCGGCCCCCGCGGCCCCGTCCCAGCCTGTCCCCTCGCCGCCGCTCGCTGGGACCCCGGCAAGCGAGGATCAAACTGAATTAGCGTGAAGCTCTTGCATAAAGATCCGGCGCAGCGAAGCGATTCCCGGCTGATGCCATGGCGCTGCCGTAACCCGCGCCGCCGGAGAGCTGGGGGCGGTGGAGGGGAAGAGCGCGGCGGGGCTGGGTGCGGGGGAAAAAGGGGCGGCGTGTTGTGGTTTTTGATAAATTGTTGATAATCTCCGCTGCTGGAGGAGCTCGGGGGATCTCTTCTTCATGCAGGAAAAGCAGGAAACCCGAATCCGTCAGCTTAAGCAGCCCCAGTTGTCTCGGTGCGAAACCCGGGGAGGTTTTTGCCGAGTTAGTAATGCGAGCGGCGGCATCGCGCTCCCGGCAGCCAACGGCACGGGGTGGAGGTGCCGGCGTCGAGGTAGAGAGTGGCTTTGCCTCCGTTGGGTCTCTCCATCCTGCCCCGGGTGGTCCTGGAGCCCATCTCCAGAGCTGTCCTCAACGCCGGCTCATGCCCCGGCCATCCCCGGCGCTCAGATCCACCCCTTGTAAGCAGAAAAAAGGGGGTTTCCCAGGCGGGGAGCTGAAGGAACGCGTCTCTCCCTGCTCAGCCTTGGGATCCCTCTCCTCTGCGCCGTCCCAATTCTTTCTCCCGGGGAGCGCTCGCCGGTGCTGCCGTCCCGGCACCGATGCCGCTGCGCCCGGCCGGCCCCGGAGCTTCGCCTCCTCGCAGGATGGGATCCAGCAGAAGGACATGCACAATTTAACCGGCTATTACAGCCTTAATAACGCAGTCATTAGGAGTTTAGAAATTAAAAGGGGGGAAAAAAAAATAAATAAGTCAGCGCTGTGCTTACCGCGCTGGGCGCGCAGGGAGAGGTGGTGGGGAGCCGCCAGCTGGGACTTAGTTAAATTTTAGCTGGGGACAAACATCCCCCAGGGCAGGGAAGGAGGGGTGGGGTGGTGGAGCGGCTCCGGTGCTGGTTTGGTGCTGGGGTGCCGGTTTCCCAGCTGGCGAGGGTGCCGGTGGCCAGGAGCTGCTGGTCTTCAAACCCCCCGGGAGAAACCACCCCACCGCTGCGGCCGTGGATGCGGCGGTCGTCTCCCTGCCCAAGCGTGCTCGTGGCTCCCGCACGCTAACTTGCACAGCTAATTGTCTTTTAATTGTAATGTAGCTCTAGTCGGGGTTTAATTAGCAGCGCACCTTCTCCGTGGAGCTGCTCGTGGGCTCGGTGCCGGGAGGGGCTCATGGGGACACCCTGCGATGGAGATGGGGGGGGGATGGATATCGTGGGGTTTGAACGCTCGCACGGGGAGGAAGCGGTGTTCCCCCGGGATGGGCACGACGCTGACGGGAGGTGCAAGAAGTACTTGGGGATGGTGTTGGAAGGAGCAGGTTGGAGGAGAGGGTGCCCCGTCGGAATCCCGGAGAGACCCCAGGGTTTGGTCCCCGGGCCAAATCGCAGCTGGGGGGAAACTGGTGCGAGCGTGCTGGGGCGTGCGGCGGCACGTCGGCGCCGTCCCCAAATTGGGGATGGGAGCAGCGAAGGAGCCCGAGAAGATCAGTTTGCGGCGCTGATCGGCTCTGCAGGCTTCCTCGCGCCTCTTAATTTATTGGGTTGTTATTTTAAATATACTTTAAAGCGCGGCGCTAGGTGGAAAGCAGCTCTCTGAAGAGCCCATCTCGGGGCTTTCTCTCTATTTCCCATCAACGTGTCGGACATAACAAATCTGCCGTGTTTATAAATCAGCTTCCCATCCCTCCTGCTGCCGGCGGTTCCCCCGCGGTGCCGTGCCGGGGCTATTTCTGACTCAGGCGTCAGCGTGGCAATAACGAGCCGGGCACTGGGGCTTCGCTGGCAACTTACTTGATGATGCACGAAGCGGAGCGAGCGCGTCTCGCTCGTCAGCGGCCGCGGGTGCCGCTGGCTGCTAACGACGGGGTTTTGCTTATCAGTGGAGTAAGCGGAGGGAGGTCGGGGGCGATGCGAGGGACGGGAGGTGCTGTCACACCGGGCGGTGGGACATCATCAACCCTGAGCCGTAGGGTTGATGCTCACCATGGTGAGCGGCTCTCGGGAAAGCCAAAATCCTCCGAAGCCGGAGGGGAGCTGGGTGCAATCGCGGGGATGCTCCAACCCCACCCTCGCTCCTGCGTGGGACAGGACCAGGGATGCCCAGCGGTGTCGGAGAGAGCGGCCCAAACCGTTCCTCATCTCAAAGCCACGCTTTCACCCTTTCTCCTCTCCAGGTTTCACCCTGGATAGCAGGAGCCGGGGCTGGAGAGGCCAATCTGCTTTATCTGAATTTTTTCCAGCCCTCCTGCTTTACCGGCTGCTGCTTCGGGGCAGCATTTCGGCGGGTGCCGGGCTGCTCGCAGGGTGCAGCCGCCTGCCCCGACCCCCCCCAGCCACCCTGGCCGCAGATCACCCATCTGAGATGTCATAATATTCCGAATTCGGTGCCTGCGTGGGAGATGGAAACCGCCTGGCAGAGGCGGGTACGGGCGGAGGATGAATTGATTCCTGCTGAAGGTCTATCCCCGCCGCACGTCTGCCCGAAAGATAGTTGTCAGGGCTGGTTTGTGCGCGCGTGTATTTTCCCACCAATAAACTTCTGCCACAATTACCCCATTTTTTATCTTTACGGCCTTGGACGCTGCGGGAGATATTGGATCCATATCGGAGCGAAAGAGAACATGAAAAAAAAGCTACTAAAAGCAGAGAGGAGATCAGTCAAACCGTCGGGTGAAATACGCTATTTTGATTAAGCATTCCGCAGGTAACCCAAACATAATTTATGGGGCTTAAACAGCTGCACGCCGGGTTTCGCTCGGCACCGAGAGCCGGCTCCTTCGAAGAGCGCCGGTTCGGCATCACCTGCGGCCGACGGAGAGCGGGGACGGCCCCGGGGACCCCCGGAGACCCTCACAGGCTGACCCCGTGGGGGGGCAGTGCGCCCCAGGACCGCCATGCTGGGAGGCTGAGATTGATGAGAAGCAATTTGGATGTGCTGGGGTGGAAGAAGGTGGTTTACCCGCGCAGCTGCTGCCTGGCGAAGAGCGAGGGAGAGGCAGCAAAGAAGATGCTTTCCAGGAGCAGGGATTTAATTGCTGGAGCAAACGAAGCCCCGCTGAGGGCAGGACCCGCATCTTTCGGCTGGGGGAAACGCTCTCGCCACCCCCCACAGCAAGCCTGGCTGCGAAGCCCTGCGTTTTGGGGGGCCCAGGGATGGGCTGAGGGTGGTTTTTGGGGAGCGAGGCTGATGTTCGCTGCCCATTCAGCTGGGACCTGCGCGGCTCTGCGCCCGCCGCGCCGAGAGGGCGTTTATCCCGGGGATGCTTTATAGTCCTCATCCATCGCCCGCGCTGACCGGGGCTGTTTGCAATCCCCCGTCCGGCCGCTGCCCGCAGGTGACGCGTGGGTGTCCCCTGGGCCGCGGTGGGCTGCTGCGCTGGGGGATGCTGCTGTGTATTAAAAAAAAAAAAAAGAAAAAAGTCTGTAGGAAAGGAGCATGAGGGATGACAGGGTCCCTCCGTCACGGGCGAGGAGCTGCAGCGTGGCCGAGGCTTATCCCAGCGAGAGGAGCGTGGAGCCGGCCGGCGGCTCCGGCCGCTCGGCCCCTCACCGGGTCGTGCNGCGGGGGGGGGGGGGGGGGGGGGGGGGGGGGGGGTTATCACCCACCTTCACTCCTCCCGCTGCCTCGGCCATCCGTCACCCGGCGGAGGGGATGGCAGCGGGGCTCTGGCGGAAGGGATGGGATTTATGGGCAGGGCTCAGCAGCAATACCGAGAGGTGGGTGAGCTGCGGGAGCGGAGGACCCGGCGGCGGCTGGGGATCGCTGGGGCGGCACGGCGGGGGGGGTCCGGCGGCGAAAAGGGCGCTGTGCCCAACTGCGGTGCCCCTTCTGCATTGCCCTGAAGCAGCGCAGAGCCTGCGGGGCCGCACCGGAGCGTGCGGGTGCTTTGCGGGCATCGATGGATGGATCGCAGGTGTGATCCGCGATGGATGGATCACAGGGATTGCACCACGGGTGCGATGGGTGCCGGCCCCGGCGCTCCCATGTCCTCCGTGCTGATGGCGGGGGGCTGCTGGGTCGGCTCCGGGGTGCCTGGGGAGGAAGACTGAGCGTTTTAATTAATTATCCAGCAGGAACGAGGCGTTGCAAGACCTCAGGGACCTGCAGCGGGTGATGCTGATAGGGATGTCCGAGGGACCGCGGCATTTGGGCGAAGCTTGGTGGCTCCAACCTTGTCGCTCTCCACCTGCTCTTGGAGGGGGGACACGGCGGTGTTTGTCAGCGTGGCATCGCCGGCTGCCGGACGCCGCGTTACGGCGCGAGGCGGTGATGGAGGTTGGGGAAAATCGGGCGCAGCCTGGGCACGGCGCTGGGGGAGAGCGGCCCCGAGTCAGACCGGCAGCCTGGCACCCCCGCCTTGGCCCAAATTCCCCCCCGGGAGCGAGCGCCGCTTTGAAGGTGTCTTAATGGCGCGGCTTTGCGGGGCAGGCGGGGAGAGGAGAGGTCGCAGGTATCCCCGCCGTACTCCATAGGCGGGTGCCTGTCATTTAACAGCAGTTAATGAGCACTTGCGGCGTTATGTAAATTTTCTCTTCACTCTCACCCCGAGGAATCAAATAAGAGCAGGTGCCTTTTTTTTTTTTCCTTTTTTTCTTTTTTCCTCCCTTTCTCTTTTAATCTCGCCACAGATCGTCTTTGCTTTTTCCTCCTTTTTCTTTCATTTAGCAGCGAAGCAGCCGGGAGATCACACTGAATGGCCGAAATCAAACCGGTGCGTGCAGATTTCATAGACGGGCATTACCCAGGCACCGGTACCGCGGGGGAGCGCGCGGCGGCAGAGCGGGTGCCTGAGCGCTGCCGAAAACCCCCCACCCGGCGACCTCCTTGGTTTCGGTGTTTTCCATCCCTCCAAAAAAACCTTTTACATCCCTTTGCGAAGCGGAAAACCGCTGCTGTGGTCAGCACGGGGACATGAGCATCGCAAAATGCTGGTGAAGGTCTGCGAGGGGTTCATTTGGAGCCGCGGGGTTAGAAGCAGCCCCGACGCCACTGCCGATGGGCTCTGCTGCGCGGCGGTGCCCAGGCAAGGACCGGCGGGCACGAGGGCACGCGTGTTGGTTCAACCCTTCGGTAAATGGCGAAAGAAAAGGCACTTTTGGCTTTGTACACATCCGTCTCCTGGAAGTACTTTTTATCTCCTTTCTTTAGTAATTATTCTTGGTATGAGAAAGCAGCTCAGCAGCTCTAAGACCTGGGAGGAAATGTGTCAGTCATATAATGATTTTCTTGATATTTTTCCCCCTTCAAATGAAAGTTGGCTAATGGTTCGTTTCAAAAAAAATAATTGCCACTGATTTCTCCAAATTGCAGAAAATGTATTAATGACACTTTTCAAGACAGAAATAACACAATTTGCATTTAAATGCGCCTAATCTTTGCAAACTCCACTTGGTATTTTCTTGTAGACACATAAAATACTGAGCGTTTCAGCACATCGTGAGAGCGCTGCAGCTCCGGAGGAGCGCTGATGAATGGTGGCAGAAGCAGGTGCCTCGCAGCCGGGGGGATGCTCACGGGGACGGTGGCAGGGGACGGTGGCAGGGGACGGCGGCTCTCGCTGCGGCGGCTCCATCGCGGAGCTGCGGCACAGTCAGCTCCGGCATCGCGACGTTCAAACCGTGCTGGGTTTGCTCCTCCGTATCGACTTACCATGCTGCTGGGGGAGGAACGCGGCCCCGCTGAGCTGCTTCGCTTTATTAATAACCTGGCCCTTAATTTTTTAATTGCTGCCTCATTAGCGAGAGCCCAGGGGGGACCGGTAACACAAGTGGTTTACGCAGTGGGGCACAACTCCCCCCGGGATGGGCGGGTTGGGGACCCCCGGGAGAGGCTGAATGTTCCCATCCTGCAGGGAGAACCGGGGGGTGAGGATGGCATCGGGGGCGTCCGGGGCTCTGCCCTTCGCCTCCGGGCTCAGGGCCACCTCCTGCGCTGCTGCTTCGGGTCTTGGCATCCACGAAGGCTGCGGGTGAGCAGACGGCGGGGTCGGGGTCATTGCGTCCCTTTGTTGCCTTTATGTCCCGCTGGCACCGGGGAGGATGACGCCAGCAGAGGCGAGCGTGCGGGGCTGCGGGAGCATCCCCCATCCCGGCGGCGGGGACGGCTGCTTCGCCCCCAGCCCCTTTGCCGTGCGCCCGCGCTCCCCTCCGCCACGGCTGCTGCGGTTTAATTCTGCATTAGGCATAAACGCGTCGGGGTTTAGGAGATCAGAACGGACTCGGAGCTGCTGAAATTCGACTTTTCCCTGGCGTTGGCAGGGCGGAGCTGCAGCGGAGGAGCTGCGAGCGAAATCCCCCCCGGCAGCTTCAGCGGGAGATCTAGAGCAGTCAAGAAATCACGAGGAATCCTTTGGTCTAATCTTCCTCTTCCCGAATAACGATCGTTCCCAGCTCCTGGGTCGCGGGCTGCCCGCGGAGCGCCGGGGCCATCCCCAGCTGATGGGTGGGGAAACTGAGGCACAGCACCAGCCCAACCTGGGGCGGTTTTGGGGGCGTTCGATGGAGGATTTCTCTGGAGTCAGGAGGCAGCAGCGTAGGGTCTCTCTGGCCCCGGGGACACCTCCCTTCCGCCCCTTGTTTTAGGATAAATACATTTATCTGGAGAGGGTAAACATTCCCTTTCATCAACAGAAAAATCACTGTTTCTTTCACACAAAGAGTAACTCCGGTGCTGTCAATATTTATGCCCTGCGGAGCTGAGGCTGCTCCCCGCCCTGCAGGCACCAGCCTTTCCAGGGGCTCATTTTCGGGGGGTTTATGGCTCGGCTGTAAAAGAAAAACAGCTGAAACAGAGGAAAAAAAAAGAAATAAAATAAAATTGCCGACAATCCAGGATGGGTTTGTCCCGGGCAGCGTGGAGGGGCCGGGGGTCCTGCGGAACCCTTCCCCCCTCATCCAAGAAGGTTCCCGGGGATGCTCTGTGCTGTGCTCCGTCCCAGCGGCCGCCTTTTGGGTTGGGTTCTGGGGGTTCTGGGGCTGCGGGGTGGCGGCTGTAACGCCGGCATGGTGTGCTGCATGGCCCTTGGGGGGCTTAACGCGCCTGGTTGTGCTTTATGTGCAGCACGCTCGGCTCCTTCCCGGGCCTCAGACCCCATAAAAAGCAAACGGCTGCCTTAAAAACTAAAAGGGGGAGGAGGAAAGGGCTCTCTCCGCTTCCCCCCCTCCATGTCATCGCCTGTCTGGCTCCGGCTTTCCGATTCCTTTTGCGCTTCTAACCCCGGGGGGAGAGGGAGACCCTTTGCACACCCGCAGAGGGGCAGAGGCGATTCCCCTTTTGGAGCTGCTTTCGGGAGCATCCCCCAGACCTTTGCTTGTACAAACTTTTTTAGCACAGGTCGTTTGCACGGCATTTCATCAGGGTCTACAGTCACCTGCCCATCACTATAAATCACCTCTCGCACAGCCGATTCTCTCAGGTACTTAATACCTTTTTCCATGTTGGTCCATTTGCTCGGGCAGCACAGAATCCTGGACTTGGGGGGGTTGGAAGGGCCCTCTGGAGCTCCCCCAGTGCCACCCCCTGCCAGAGCAGGGGCACCTCCAGCAGTGGCACAGGACGGCGTCCAGGCGGGTTTGGGATGGCTCCAGAGTGGGAGACTCCCCCACCTCTCTGGGCAGCCTGTGCCAGTGCTCTGCCACCCGCACAGGGAAGAAGGCCCTCCTCAGGTTCAGATGGAACTTCCTATGGTCACGTTTGTGCCCGTTCCCTCTTGTCCTGTCACTGGGCACCACTGAACAAAGCCCGTTCCCATCCCCCTGGCACCCTGCCTTGGAGTATTGATAAGTATTGAGAAGATCCCCCCTCAGTCTTCTCTTCTCCAGACTGAAAAGCCCCAAGTCCCTCAGCCTTTCCTCATCACAGAGATGCTCCAGTCCCCTCAGCATCTTTGTAGCCCTTTGCTGGAGCCTCTCCAGCAGTTCCCTGTCCTTCTTGACCCAGGGAGCCCCGAACTGGACACAGCGCTCCAGATGTGGCCTCCCCAGGGCAGAGCAGAGGGGGAGGATGACCTCCCTCCACCTGCTGGCCACACTCTTCTTGATGCCCCCCAGGATGCCATTGGCCCTCTTGGCCCCCAGGGCACATTGCTGGCTCATGGGCATCCTGTTGTCCCCCAGGAGTCCCAGGTCCCTTTCCACAGAGCTGCTCTCCAGCAGGTCAGCCCCCAACCCGTACCGGTGTATGGGGTTATCATTTTTAAAGGAATACCTGCGCTTTATGGCTGACACCGGTCACCTCCGGAGACTGAGAGTGCTTGTCTTTCTCCCAATCCCTTTACCGATACCTCCATCCCAGGTATCTATACCCTGTCCCCCCCCAGCCTGTGCCACATCCTGGGGTCACGGCTCACCCCTGGTGTCCCCGTTCCTCGGGAGGGGAGCGGAGGCACACGACGGGGGGACAGGAGAGAGGGAGCGGTGCGTGCGATGCCAGGGCTGCCGGCGGTAGCTGAGGCTTCTGCAGAGCCCCCCTGCCCTCGGCGCGTCCCCGGCCAGGCCAGGGGCAGCGGGGGACACTCGCCAGCCCCTCTCTCCTCCTGAAGTTCTTCATCCCACCTCCCCTTCTGTTTTCCTTGCAAACAGCCTGCCTTTGAAATTCAAATGTTGCCGTAGCCCTTTCCTCACCCGCTGCAGGAATATCTCCCTTTTCATCTGAAAATAATTAACAAATGAACAAAACTCCTGTGTGAAATTAAAATTCATGCCCAGAGGTGACCTTTGAAGCCCAACACTCGCNTTTTTTTTTTTTTTTTTCTCACGCTATCCCCTGCTTCAGAAGGGCTCTTTTACACCTCCTTTTCTCTCTCTTTTTAATCGCATTAAACTGCGTTCCTCCAGAGATGCTCTCCCGCCCACCGCCACCTCCTCCCTGCTCCTGCCTGTCCCCGTGGGCTCCCAAATCTCCCCCCGGCGAGGGGCTGGGCTCAGCCCGCTGCTCCCCGCGGGCTCCGGCACGGCGGGCGCAGCGTGTCGGGCTGTCTGGCAGATCAATAAGGTCATTAAATCCCCACCAGCCGGCCGTGGCCGGGCTCCATCTGGCCAGCTGGCACCCGGACACGGGGCCGGGGTCAACCGCCACGGGAGGATAATTGTTTGTAATTGGTAACGAAGAGCCTCGGGCAGAAACTTCGCCGCCGGAGCCCCACGGCCGCGGTGAGGGGACATCCCCGCTCGATCCCCGCGGGGCTGGAGATGTCTCCTCGCTGCTCCTTTTAACTCGATGCTCGAGCGCTCTGGATGTTCTTGCCTCGGTGCTGGCTGCTTTCGGATGCTTTTGCTCCGCCGTCGCTCCGATTGTCGATCGGCTGCCCAGCATGATGGACCCTTCCCACGTCCTTCCCAGCCCAAAACTGATTTTTTTCTCACCGGAGCAACGCAACGGCCCCAAGCTGGTGTTTTGGGGAGGAGCACGGGAAGGCGTGTGCCATCCTGGTGCCCACACATGGGACTGGGTCTGGTCTTGCTTTGCATCCCAGTTGGGGTGGATGGTTGTGCTGGGCCACCCCAGCGCGTGTCGGGGGGTCTGAGGAGCAGCGAGGGTACAAGTGAGCCGGGCCGAGGACTGGGGGCACTGGTGGAGGAGGAGAAAACGTCTTTCCCCCGCACGGGAACAGGCTCTGCTGGCTTTGCCCTGGCATCCAGGGGGATCCAGTCCCCCCAGCATGGCCAGCCACGGGTGGGATGCCAGTGGGACATCAGCTCAGCCACGTAGCAGGGCTGCTCCGTGAGGATGCTCCTTTGCGGCTGGGCAAGGACCGTCCAGCTCCCGTGGGAACCCATGGGTTCCCCTTGGCTTCTGTCCTACAGCCCTGGCTCTGGGGAGCAGCAAACAAACAGACCCCCCCCAGCCCCCCACAGAGGCAGCAACCGGCTCTGTAATTAAGCCAAGTGGGAAAGGTTGCCATGGTACCAAAAGCAAAGAAACGAAGCTGCACCTTTATTGCTGCTGCGAAGCCTCGGGGCGTTCCCAGCCCCTTTCCCCCGGGGCAGCGGGATGCTGCGGGGCGCAGAGGACCCCAACATCCCCCAGTCTGGCCCCGGCCACTGCCCCGTGTCTGCGGAGGGGCACAGCCATCGGGATGTGGGTATGTGCTTTGTCCCAACCCCACGGCTGTGCCTTGGCTCTTCCCCGGGGATCTGGGGTCAGTCCCCATGGGATCCCCGCTCCATCCTGCTTTCCCCGTGTCCCCGCAGTGCCCCGTGCCATAGGACCATGTCCCTGTCCATGTGGCGCCCACTGGGCTGCACTCAGCATGGTGCAGGCGGCTCTTGGGGGGTTCTCTGAGGGTCTTATGTGGACCCCAGCCTGGGGGGGGCTTCCCCAGCACCCCAAACCTACCAGCTGATTGCATCCCCCACACCCCAACGTCTCCCTGCGCTTGCGATTGCCCTGATGGAGATGGCTCCATCACATCCCGTTGTCCTGGCAACAGGGAAGGATGCTGCTGAGCCAGCCCCGGCCGGTCCCCTCCGGCTACGGGGGGCTGCCCTCACCCTGAAATATCCCCCCCTCCATGCCTGGATCTGAGGGTCCCACTGCATTTCCCAGTCAGACGGCGAGGGAGAGCACTTCTGCCCCAGGGATGGGGGGGACCATCCCGTCCTCATGGCCCCGGCTCGCTCCGCTCCCCCCGGCTGCACGTACACAGGGATGCCTGGTGGCATTCGTGTCCTTTTGCCCCCTCCCAGTTCCTCGGCGGGCTGTGATTATTTACGGGGTGAGGAGCAAAGCAGGCCCGCGGCGCAGCGGTGTATCAATTAGTTAATTATCGGCAGGCCGCCTGCCTGGCTGCCAGCATTGAGCCATTTGCTGTAGGGCTCTTCTGGGAGTTAAGAGCCCCCTGCGCTAGGGCGGGGTGGGGGGAACTCCTCTCCAGGAAGGGGGTCTCGGTGCAGCCCCCAGTGCCGGAGCGTGGCCGTGCCGCAGCGGCCGGAGGACACCCACCCACCCCGAAAACCGCCCATCTTCCCCTCTCAGCCGCAGAGCTGAGAGCATTCTTGGGTGCAGAATTGAACCCTGGCACGGAAAGCGCCAGTTTGGACCAGAGGGATGAGCAGATGTTCCGATTACACCCGTTTGGGTGAATTTCCCCCATTTAAAACCCCCTCGGATAAATCCACTGCGTGTGGAGCAAACATGTCTTTCACACCCAGGTTAATCCCATTAGCGGCAGCGGCGGCTCCGGGCTGTGGCGGGGGGACATGGGCATGGCCAGAGGCTCCGGGCATTGGGTGTGATGAGTGGCAGAGGTCTCAGCCACTCCTGTGCCCAGGTTGGGATTTATTTTTTTCTGCCTCTGCCCCACATTTCGAGCTCTTTCCTTGCCCTTTCTTTGGCCTTGTCCTCCTGTTGTGTTTCTGCTGTGACAAAAATAGCCAGAGGTGCTAAAATAGAATTAAGGCGCTTGAATATGTAAATGCTATTTGCGCTCGCCCTGTTGCCTCCTAAATTTCAGCAAGAACGATGCTTTTCTTCCAATCTCAGCCTGAGGAGGCAATTTTGGACCAGGGAGCACCGGGACACAGAGAGGTGCCGTGGGGCGAGGAGCCGGGCTCCCTGGATTTGCGAGCTCCCCTCGGCCCTGAATGACCCTCTTCCCAGAAGCTCCTGTAAATACCGGTTTTCCACCCAAAATCAGTGAGTGCCATCACTAGCATCAGATGGCAGCGTGTGAGCTCCCCTTGGCCACCCCAGGGGGGGACACGGCATCACTGCCTGCTGGTCCCCATCCCACCGAGGGACGCTTTGCCATCAGCATCTTCCCGGGGAGGAGGTTGGGGGGGACCAGGCTCAGGGGTTGGACCTCTGGTAGAGGAAGAGCTTCGCAGCCCGGAGTCAATTCGTCTTCGCACAGCGAGAGGGGGGATATTTCGGGAGCGTGGCTGTGAATCGCGGCCGCCAAGGGGAAGGAATTAAAGCCCTTTGAGAAGCTGGCGAAGGTCCCTCTGGGAGCCCTGTGGGGACTTCTTCGAACCCATCGTTGCTTTTCTCATCGGTTGTTTTCTCCCATCAGAAGTTACGATACGTGGTCGCTGCCGGTGCCGACACCTCCGGTCCCCGCTCCGCTCCAGCGCCGCAGCGTGCTCCGCGCGACACCCGGCTCTGCATCACCCCGGCCCCGCACCGATCTCCCTGCGAGGCGGCCGAGAGACCTGGAGGACCCTTAAATCCCTCCCTGCAGCCGCCGTCTTCCCCATCCCACGCCGTCTCCCCCGCGCCGCGTGCTCCCTCTTCCCCCGGGGCTGCGTTCTCCGCGCTGCGGCGGGTGCCGGCGTGCGGGGAGGGCTGGGTAAGGCTCGCTCTGAGACGGGGAGGCTTTGGGCCGTGGGTGTGAGCTCTGCCAGTCGGCACAGATGCTGTATTTGCTCACACAACAGCTCTGCTTCCCCCTCCGCATTTTGCCCTGAAAAACTAGGGCGCACGTCTCCGAATCCCCCTCCTCGCACCGCGGCGGCTGCTCCTCCCGGTGCTCGGGGACGGGGGAGCGGACGTGTCCCTCCCGGGGTGCAGCGCCGGCGGGGCTGGAGGGCTCCGGCTGTGGATTTAGGGGGGGTCGGATCCAGGATGAGACCCGCTGCTCCGTTCGGTCTCTGCCTGGTGCAGGCAAGGCGGCGTTGGATGGCGGTGCCGTCGTGGGTGTGCCGGGGCAGGCGGTGTCCGCTGCAGGAAGGAGCGTCACGGCATCACAGGGACTTCATCAGAGGGGTCTGCTCCCGTTCCCCTCTCCATCCCTCGGGCTCGAGGGGAGCAGCGGGTCGAGGTCCCGGCATGGCCATGCACCCACTGGCTCAGGCTCCGCACCAGGCGGTGGCAGGGAGGGAGGCAGCGCAATCTGCATTTAAATTGGGGGATATTTAAAGCCCGAGCCGGGTGGGAAGCGAAGGAATCAATTTCCCAAGTGGGAGGGTGGGGTGTTATTTTTATATATTATTGGATACGCAGCTTAAATCTGGCCCTGGAACACGAAGAGGAAACGGGGCGGGGTGGGGAAGGGAAATCGTGTCCCGGCGTTATTGCTCTGCAGTCACCGGCTCCGGATGCTCCGGGAGCATCGCCCGTTGCTGCCAGCCCCAGGCCATGCCACGCCGTGTCCCTCTCCTTCCCCGGCCCCGGCTGGGGTGGCAGGAGGGGACAGTGACCTGGGAACCCCTTTGCTCAGGTCCCCATGGGTACATCCCTGCACTCGGGATGCCGCAGCAGGTGCTGGCAATTAGCAGGGTGCCAAAGGCAAACGGTCAAAGCATGGGAAGGCAAAGCCAACGTGTTGTCGTCGGTGCCCGGGACTGCTCCGCGCAAGGATGGGAAGGGCTCGCTGCCCTGAGCATCCCCTCTGCTCCCGGCAGCCCCACCGGCTCGCGGACGCGCGTTTTGGGACATCGCCGGCCCCGGCCTGGATGCGCGGGATGCTTCCCACGGAGCCGTGTGTGCTCCTCCAGCAGCGACGCTGGTTTTCGGAGGTGGGCAGGGGCGGCTTTTGTGCTGGTTGTTAATTAAGAGGATCATTCAGAGCCACTAGTAGTGTAGTGTGTTGTCTTATAATAGTTGCGATTCTGTCCCTGTGCCAGCTTCCATTAGCAACAAAACCCACTTATCTTGTTCTTTCCTATCTCTTCCCTTTATATTTTTATCCTTCCCTCTCCCTGCAAGTCTCTCTCTCCTCTTTTTTCAGCCCCAGCACCGCAGTAATAATTCTACCAGTCGTCATCTCGGTTGACAAAACACTGTTGATGTGACAGCTCCGAGCTATGAAATCTCCGTTACCGCTCGATAATTAATTTACTAATTGCGTGCGCTGCTTCGCCACCGCGGCTCGCAGCCAGCTCCGCGGCCAGCGGTGCCATCCTGACCTCGGTGCCCGCCGGCGTGGGGATGCCTGGGGGGGGAGTGATGGGGTGGTCCCCTCCCTGTGCTGGGGACCACACTGGGGACAGGAGGACCCCAGTGGGGATGGGGCCGTGGTGCTCCATGGGGGGCTTTGCCCTGGGATGTCTCCCAGGTTGCTCCTTCTGGGATGCTGGTGCACAGAGGTGGTTCTCCTGGGGAACGGGGGAAACTGGGACAGAGGGAAGGAGAAGGGGAAGGAGGTGGTGTGGGATGGAGGGGGTTTGTCGGGGCGGCTGATGTGTCCCATTGCCCCCCGGCTTTCTGCCCCAGTGAGCTGCCCTCACCGCTGGCTGTGCTTGAATGAGCAAATGTGTCACCTCCATCCTCTGTCCCACCAGTGATGTTTCAAAATTGGTCCATCATTTAGAAGGAAAAACCCTTCCTCACCCGTCTCCTGGCCCATAAATGTGGGTACGTGCTTTGCCCCGGCTCCAGGCGTCGGATGGGACCCGCCGCTGCCTTTGCACCATGTGAGGGGCAGGCAGTGTCCCGATTTATCCCTCCGAGGGTCACATCCAGCGCGCTGCAGCCAGCTGGTTTCTTCCCTCTTTTTAAAGACCCATCCCACGTCTCATGTATGATGGGAAGGTGTGATGGAGGGGAGAGGAGAGGTCTCTCCTCCTGCTGATTCTTTTTTAAACCAATTCAGAGACCGCCCGTGCCTCCCGCCCGGCTCCGCGCCGGGGAACTGGGGCTCAGCGAGAGCTGATATCTCCCGCATGGGGATTTCGGTGGCTGTGAAATGTTTTGATTTTCCCTGATTGCAAGAGTCAAAATGAACAAAGTCTGCCGGAGCCACCGTAACCAAGTGCATCTCTCACTTCGACACCGCCGCTTGTTTCATTCCTGGAGGGAAGCGTCGGGTTTTGCTTCATTTTGTTGATTTTTGTTGGGTTTTTTATTTTCCCCTTTGATGTCTCGAGCCCCAGACGATGCGTTTTCATCCACGGGAAAACTTCTCCAGGTCTCCAGTGGGAGAGACAGGGCAGGACCTTGGCTCGCCCCCCACCTGGGGAGCAGCATTTTGGGTTAAAACCCCCTGTTTGGGGTTGTGTGGGGAGGAGAGACCCCACTGTGCTCCCCGACCCACAGACCCTCTGCCGCAGCGTGGTGCCACGGGTTGGCATCGGGGATGGACGGACCCTACGTGCATCTCCTTGGGCTTTGCAGCCAGGGAGGTGACATGTGCCGGGATCCTATTTTTAAGAGATGCCACCTAAGACTTGATTTTAATTGGTTCCCACCGCCTCTACCTGCTCGGGCTCAGTTGCGTTGTCACGTTGTCACCCACTGCTGGTACACAAGTGGGGATGGGGCAGTGTGGGGGGGACCGGGTCCGGCACATACAGAGGCAGGGGGGATGCCGGCTGGGCTCGGCGCCTCGCAGAGCTCTGCTCTGGGCGCATGTAAGACACAAACAGGGAAGGGAAACTGAGGCACGGGCCGGGGGCATGCAGGGGAGCTCCATGCAGGGCTCTGCCCTGGCCCCTGGGCACGGGAACCTCTGGCCGGGGCAGGTGTCACTGGCACGGCACGGCCAAAAAATGGGGCATTAAGTGCCCTGCCCTGGTGCCGGGGGACCTTCCAGGGCTGCCACCTCCTTACCGGGTAAATAAATAATGTCTCGCCTCCGAAGCCGTGGGGTCAGTTACGCGGTAATTGCTTTTTGGGGGATGCAGTTACTGGGTGATATGGCAGAACGTGTCCTGCCCACGTACCGACAGAGTCCCCCGCCAGGACCCGGCCGAGGGTCGGGCACCGGTGGCAGACGGTGACGTCCCTGTGGGTGCTCAGGGCATCGCCACCACTTTGGGTGCTGCTTGCGGTGACCATGGCACCGTCCTTGCCTGCACCGGGGTCCGCTTCACCCTACACTGTTTTCCCCAATGGCAGGGGCCGGATCCCGCCGTCCCACGTCCCCTCCCCTCTCCCTGCAGCCAGAGCCCCCAAATCCGCTTTGCTTTAAATCCTCCTCCGCTTTTCGGGCTTTGGGGCTCCTTTCTCTGGTTTACAGCCGGGCGGGCAGGGGGAGGCAGCGTGCAGTGGCCCCCGGTGTTTTGGGGGCTGCATCCGAGCTCGGCACCCTCACCCGGCGCCCAGAAAAAAAAGCTGATTTGTGATTTGGGATGGGAGAGGAGGGGACAGGGAGGGAGGGCAGGAGCTGCTGAAAGCTGAGGCTGTTTGGGTAAATGAGTGATGGTTTTGAAGCGCGAAGCTGTGGCTCTCAGCAGCTTTTGAAGCCTTGGGAAATTTGTCTTTTTGACTCTGCAAGGTGCTCAGGCGGGGAGGGAAATGCATTACAAGTTGAAATGCTTTGAGAGCAGAGGGGAAACGCTATGTGATTCAAACCCCGTTCCTCCCAGCGAGAGGAACCCGGTGAACACAATATATTGTATTCTTCACATTCCTTCGCCTCCCTGTGCCGTGTGTGTAAATGTGCTTGTTCCCCCCTTCCCAAGCTCCAGCAGCCTGGGCTGCACCAGGAGCTGGCTGCTGTGGCACCTGCTTCCCGATGGGCTGGACACCCATCGCATCCATTCTGGCCTGGAGGGATACAGGGAAAGCTGGGCAGGGACTGGGAGAGAGCCCTGGATCCTGGTCAAGGATAAAGCCCTTTCCCATCCCGAGCATCCCGATGCTCCCCCCAGGTGGGCTTTGCCCCCATCAGAGGTGGGAACGGAGCTGGAAGAGGATGGGGGAGGACGATGCTGAGCATCCTGAGCATCCCAGTGCTCTCCCAGCCTCCCCCCATGTGGGCTTTGCCCCCCTCAGAGGTGGGAACAGAGCTGGAAGAGGATGGGGGAGGACGATGCTGAGCTTTCTGAGCATCCCGGTGCTCTCCCAGCCTCCCCCGAGGTGGGCTTTGCCCATGGCAGAGTGGGGTATGGGGGGGGTCGTGCCTCTAGTGGGTACTGGGGGGGTCAGAGCCGTGCTGTGCCGAGCACGCGCCGCCCCGCCGGGGAGCCTGGGAGCTCAGCGTGACGTGTAAGGAGTCGAAAATAGAATCAATGCCGGTTTGTTCATGATAATAAATGGGAGCAAATCGCAAACAGTGGGTAAGTGAGTGACAAACGCTGGTATTTTAATGTCCTCACAAAAGACCCATGTGTAAGTGGGACTTTGCATGAGTAATTCCATACATTTTTAATGGTGGACCCTGGGGGAGAATCAATCACGCTGCGCAGTTGAGTTTCCCTAATGCAAGGCACAACACAAAGCAATTCTGTTTGCTGAGGCGGCGCTGAGAGCGGCCGTTTCCCCTCGCAGGGGAGGGCGGCACGGAGCCGCTGGCTCCTCTCCCTCTCCGACGGCAAAGTTCTCCCGGGGACCTCTCCGCGGGAAACATCCCTTTGGCAAAGCCGGCTGCGGCTCCCCGGGAGTTACCGGCAGAGCTGGGCTCTCACTGGGAAGGTTTCTCTGGCTCCGTGGGACTGAGCGGCTGTCGTTGGGGGTTTGTGTAGGGAAGGAACGTGCTGAGCTTGGCCCTGGGTCATTCACGGTATGGATATGGGTCTGGCGGTGGTGCCTGTTGCAGAGAGATGATCTCCCCGGTGGTACCCAGGGACAGCGGGGTCGGATCCTGCCTTGGGATCATAGAATCATAGAATCATAGAGTGGTTTAGGTTGGAAAGGACCTTGAAGATCATTGAGTTCCAACCCCCCTGCCATAGGCAGGGACACCTCCCACCAGACCAGGTTGCCCAAGGCCACGTCCAGCCTGGCCTTGAACACCTCCAGGATGGGGCCTCAACAACCTCTCTGGGCAACCTGTGCCAGTGCCTCACCACCCTCACAGTGAAAAACTTCTTCCTGATGTTCAATCTAAACCTGCCCTCTTCCAGTTTGAAGCCATTCCCCCTCGTCCTATCACTCCATGCCCCAGTAAAAAGTCCCTCCCCAGCTCTCCTGGAGCCCCTTTAGGGACTGGAAGGCCGCAGTAAGGTCTCCCCAGAGCCTTCTCTTCTCCAGGCTGAACAGCCCCAACTCTTTCAGCCTCTCCTCATAGGAGAGGTGCTCCAGCCCTCGGATCATCCTCGTGGCTCTCCTCTGGACACGCTCCAGCAGGTCCATGTCCTTCTTATGTTGGGGACTCCAGAGCTGGATGCAGTACTCCAGGTGGGGTTTCATGAGTGTGGAGCAGAAGGGCAGAATCCCCCCCTCGCCCTGCTGGCCACACTTCTTTGGAAGTGTCCTGCCTGGCCACCCGTCTCCCTGTAGGACTCCTGGTTTTCGGGAGCACCCCAAGGCTCTGCTCCGGCCTCGCCTGCGACCCGGGCTGCTGCCTGGGCATCTCTCCTTGACCTCCCCAGAGATGTCAGCTCAACCGACAGCACGAAGGGAGAGGCTGAGTGACGGGTACCACCAAGAAATGCCTTTATTGGTATTCTGGATGATCCCGGCTCCATCCGTCTCTGGCTGTGGGACACTTAATAAATATTAGCAGAGCGAGTCTGGGGCTACGCGGGCAGAAGCACCCCTGGGTGATGGGCAGCACCCGCCACGTGGGACCAGTACCCATTTGGTGCAGGGTGCTGCTGCCACAGGAGGGTGTCACTTGGGGACTTGCTCCACTTTTGGGGCAGTTCGCCCATCCTCTGTGACCCCGAGAGCTCAGCATGGCCCCGCCGGGTCCCGCAGCCACAGGCGGTGGCAGAGGTGGCGGGAACCTTTCCCGCAAGGGCAGGCGGCGAGCGTTGGCTTTTTTTGCGATGGAAATGTGGCCCCGCAGGAGCAAAAGGCTAATGTGCTCTGGGCGGCTGCTAAAACTTCTGCCGGGGATATATAGCACCTCATTTACGATGATATTTTTTATGCTGAAATGGAAGAAAGCAGCTGCTATCTGTACAAACAAAATTAGGCCAAAGGAGGAAAGTAATTTTGTAAAAGAAATAGGGAGATGCAGGGGGAGATGGATAGGAGACAGATGAATAAACACAATCTACATAGAAACTGATAAAAATTCAATTTCTGCTCACACACGTCCCGGTCTAGCTCACTCCCTTCCTCTCCTCTTCTCCACGCGCTCCGACGTTGTCTGCAGCCCTCGTGCATCCATCTGGGATGTGGGAGGCAAACACAATGATCCTATTCTGTCTTCGACACGCTGCAAAATTTTCTTTAATTATGGCTCTTTAATTCCTCTGACTCCGGCTTTATCTTCAATATTTTTCCCTTGCAAGCAGCGGGTGCAGGGGTGAGCGTCCCACGGGGCGATACGGCCCCGGTGCTGGGGGTCCCTCCGGGCATCACCCCGCTCCCACCACAGTGCTTCCACGGATCAGGGCTACGGGGAACCCGGATGGGGGATCCGGGACTGTGACCCCATGGGATGAAGGGGGTCAGAAGGAATTGGCAACTCCTGCAAGCGATCGTGGTACCCACAAGTTTGGCTTTATCCCCATTCCCAGGACCGGTGTCCCTGTAAACCCCAGCCAAGGGAGCCCCCACAGGGCTCTCCGTGATGCTTTTCAACCCAGAGCTCTGGGTTATTTAAAAAAAAACCAAAAGACCTCCCAAAACTTCCCGGGGCTGCCTTCGCCCCGCACGCCAGCGGCTTCTCTGCGAGCTGGGGTTGTGCGCTCTGACCGGCTGCGCAGCGGGAGCGATGCCGGGGAGGGCAGGACCTTCCTTGGGCTCATCACGGCAACCCTGGCTGGAAAATCCATCAGCGTGAGCTTAATGACTGACCACGGGCTGGCCTGGAAGCTGGAGCTGGCACGTCCGTGGTCTTTGATCCGCTACCCACGCACCTGCGGCAGCCCTGCACCCATCCTGGTGCAAAGCCCTTGCGGAGGCAGCGCTGCCCATCTCACTGCCCATCTCGCTGCCCGCTCCTCCTGCTCCTCCTGCTCCCCGGCCAGCCCGGCGCAGGCAGGGGATGCACAACCCTCTGCCTTCAATTGCTGCTCTCAGAGGAGACTTCTCCTGCCTCTGCCTTTGCCCTCTGATTGTGGAGGGAGCACCTCGCCTGCTGACCCACTCATCGGCTGTGGATGGATCCGCTCATCGGCTATGGATGGATCCGCTCATTGGCTATGGATGGATCCGCTCATCGGCTGTGGATGGATCCGCTCATCGGCTATGGATGGATCCGCTCATCGGCTATGGATGGATCTGCTCATTGGCTATGGATGGATCCACTCATTCGCTATGGACGGATCCACTCATCGGCTATGGATGGATCCGCTCATTGTCTCTGGATGGATCCACTCATTGTCTATGGACCCTATGGATAAGGGTCCATTTAGGTGCATTTTCACAAGGGCTGCTGGAGGAACCCAATGCAATGGCTCTGATGCTGAACGATGGTGGCCCCTCTGCCTTTCCCAAATCTGGGGCTAAAAGTTCACTCGGAGGAGAAGGCGGCGGGTGGGTAGTTGTAAAGCATGGGGCTGAGGCAGAACAGCTCCGTCGGAGCAGGGCTGTCCTGGAGGGGGGGTTGCAGTGATGACCCTGCGTCCCACCTTCCCCTTCTCCCTTCTCGCTGGCCCAGCACCGGGCTCTGGATGCACCCCGAGGCGCTGCGCATCCCTGCCTGCCGCCGGCTTCGTGCACGTGGGGGGGTCTTGCGTGTCCCTTAGAGCCGAGGGCACGGGGCACAGGGCTTTGCACCGGTACGGTCCGTCCCCACGGAGCGAGCGACAGCTCCGGGCGAGAGGGGATCGATGAGAGCAAAGCGAATGCACTTTTGAATCCGTTCAAAGGGCAATGGAGCATGGAAAGGGCCGTGCCGCCGGGGGAGCGTGCCACCGGGGCACGGGGACAACCGGGGCTGAGCCCTCCTCCCGCCACGCACGGAGCCCCGGGGAAGCCGGACCCGATTCTGCCGGGTGCTGAGCAGCCCTGGATGGGTCCTGAGGGCTGGGGCTGGTGAGGCGGCATGGAGCATCCTCACGGTGTGGGATCCGCATCGCTCCCCCGGAGCATCGCTCCCCAGGGACCCCCGCCAAGGGGGCAGCCAGGGGTGGGTGCTCTGCTCCACTCCGACCCCCACCTCGGGGTGTCTGGGGGGGCTTCACGCTCTGCACCGAGTGTCACCACGCTGGTGAGAGCCGGGAGGGGAGATGGAGGGTGTGGGGCACCCATGTCCCCGTGCACGCCCACGTCCCCCGTGCACACCCACGTGTGCGGAGGCTGAGCCGAGCTGCAGCCTGGTTTCCCTAGGAAACCGAGCGGAGGCCAAAATCGTGCTGGGAGGTGCTGGAGGGGGCTCCAAAACGTGGCCCGAAGAGCTCTGCACCCAGGGACCCTCGCCATCCCACCCGGTGCTCCGGGGACAGCGGACGGTGGTGACAGCGTGGTGGCACCCCGGCGGCTGGGGGTGCGAGAGGGGCTGCGCCGGTGGCAGCTCGGCTGCGATGGGGGGCTTTGGAGAGGGAATTTTGGTGATGGAGCACAGGCGTTGGGTGCTGCCCTGCTGCTCACAAATGACCAAAATGGGGCGGTGAGGGGCTGTCACCAGCGCTGCGGGGCCGTCACCGGTGCTGGGGCACATCCCTGCCCTTCTCGCTGCTGTGGGCTTGTGCAGGATCGGGGCTGCTCAAAGCTCACCCAGAGCATCCCATCCGGAGCAACGGGGAATTTGGGGCTACCCAGAGCCCCCAGCACAGTGCAGCCCGTAATGCTGCCTGCCCCCGGGGCTGGGAGGCCACGTTTCCCTGGGAAGACCCTGCAGGTGAGGGGAGAGGAAGGACGGCATCGGTTGAGGGTTGAGGACCGCGCAGGCGTGCGAGGGAAGGGTCTCCCGTGGGCAGCAGGGTCTGCCCGGCTCCTCGGCCTCACCCGTCGCATCGTCACCCTGAGCACTGCCTGCGTGCCAGCCCTCCTACACCTCCTTCTCCTCCTCCTCCTCTTCCTACACCTCCTCTTCCTCCTCCTCTTCTCCTCCTCCTCCTCCTCCCCCTCCTCCCCGGGCCTTTCGCAGGCTGCCAAGTGAAGACGCATTTGCCGGGCTGCACGCTCCAAAAGTTGATAATTCCCCTCCAGGCAATTAAAAGGAAGCCATTTCTCCTCAATCAGCCGTATTTGAATATGGAAATGATTTTTAATTACTCAGAGTCAATATCATTTTATCACTGAAATGTGTTTGAACGAGGTTCGCCCTATTTGCAGGGCGTCTAATAAGCTGAATGCAAATTCCCCGCGATTCACGCTTTTTCAGTGTCGTGAGGCGCGAGGCGAGGTGCTGCCCTTTGGAAGGTTTCATTCCCAGGCTCCTGACAGGGGCACGAAATGCCAACCGTCCCTCCGGCCCCGCCGGCTGCCACCGCTGCAAAGGCAGTGTTGGGGACATGGCAGGGGCCACCAGCCTGGCGGGGACGCGGGGACTGCGCCTGCTTCTTCCCTGAGCGCGGCCGTCCCCGGTTTGCCCGGCCCCGAACATGCCCTGGGTCAGCTCCGCGCGGAGCTAATGACAGCTCGGCAGCGTTAGATCCCCGGCTATTGTCTCCTGATTAATTTGCTAATTATGTTCTGCTTTTATCCAAGGGGCCCCGGCGGCGGTGCGGAAATGTCAGGCGCTTGTTTATGCCCCGGGTTGCTGGCGGAGTGACAAAGGCACGGTCCCGGAGGAGCCACGCGTAGCCGAACCTGGCCCTGCCGGCTCCGGCATCACCGACCCACGGCTGCCACGGGGCCGGCATGGAGCTGCCGCCTCTGCCACCGCCTCCCCCGGCAGCCCTGGGCCTGTCCTTTTGCCCGTGCCTCAGTTTCCCCCATGGTGGGGGAGGAAAAGAGCCAGATCCACCTCTCTGCACGCTCCAGCGCTGGCACGGTGGCCTCAATGCCACCACGCCACGGTAGGGACCGACTGCCAGTGGCTGCGGTCCCTTGTGCCTCCACGGGGGTGTCACCATGGGGGTGCAAAGCACACAGCACCCGTGACAAAGGCGACCGGGGCAGCTTCCCTCGGGTGCAACGTGGCATTGCCCTCATCTCCTGTAGCCTCCCACACCCCATACGTTCCAGTTCACGGCTTAATGGGAGGCACTGGGGCTCCAGCCCCCTGGGGGAGAGGCCCCTGGAGATGCCACCCCCGTGCTGAGAAGGGGACAGGGGACGTGGCCGAGCGGTTTCCCAACATCCAACCTGTGGGTTTTCCTGCTGCGAGAACCCATCAGGTGTCGGCGTTGAACACGGCGCTCCTGCAAGACTGAGCAGCCGAGATAACATCCCCGCTGACGCCTTCAGCCGGGCTTTCTGCAGCCCTCATGTATATTAATCGAGATGAATATTTATGCAAAGTTTCTGGCTCTCGAGCGGTTGCTCGTGTGCAGCCGCGCTCCGGCTACCGCTGCCGCTTCGGGCGGTGAAATGGCTCCGGTGGCCGGTGGCCGCGGGCAGCCCTGCGGCGGGAATGGGCAGGGCTGGGGGTGAGCTTGCTCCTTGCCGGGCTGCTCCGGCTCCGGGCACGTTGGGATCCGCAGGGATTTATCCTCACCGAACCCCGGGATGGAGCAGGGCTGCTTTCTGGTGCGTGGAGACCCGGAGGTAAAAATCCCGCAGGTGTCCCACACGCTGGCTCCCCACCGACGCTGTGCTCATCCCTGGATCCCGCAGGTCCAGGAGGCAGCGTCTGCACCCTCACCGGGCAGAAACTCTCTCATTTTCTCCCAATTTCTCCCAGAAACTCTCCCCAGCAGGCCTCGCCCAGCGCCTCGAGTCCTTCCCACTGCCTTGCGCCGAGGCATCATCTCCAGGACATGGGATCAGCTCCGGTCCGTCCTTCCTTCAGCGCACAAAGTGCCTGGAAAAATCAGAACGAAGATGCTGAGCTGAAACGGATCTTCCTGGGCACCGCGGCTGCGGCCGTAGGTCTGGGATGGGAGCCGCTGGGGATGGGCTGTTGGCCGCGCTGCTGCGGCAGCGCTCCACGGTCCGTAACAAAGCCCAACGTGAAATTTACTTCAGAGCTTATTCCTACCCTTCCTCTTCTGCTCATCGCCCGGGCTTTCCCCTGCTCCTTCTCCTTTGCTTTGCTCCCTGCCACCGCTAGCCGAAAACTTCACGTGAAGGTTCCTCGGAGGTGACCGGCGGCCGTGGGGCCGGTCCCTCTGTCCCGGCGATGGGCACCAAGCGACCGGCGATGGCTCCTCCGCCGGCGCTTTCTGCCTCTTCCCATTAGAGCGGCTCACCTCGCAACCCAAACTTTCCTGTGTATCACTGCTTTGGTTTTGCCGCCGGAGCAATTCGCAGCGAAGTTTACGGGAAGCGATTCAGACAGGCGGCGGCGGTTACCGGCTTCTCGGGGGCTGCCTTCTGCTCCCGCCTCCCCCCGCGGTTCGAGCTGAGATGCTCCTGCTAAAGCTGCTCCTCCGTGCCCTGCACGGGGGAGACGAGCCCTGAGGATCGGGCCCGTCGGGGGCTGCAGGAGCTTAGGGGGTGGTTGCAGCATCCCCACACCCCCTTGGCCGGGACCTGGACTCGCTCTCTTCCCTGAATCCTCATCCGGCGCCGGGCGCGGAGTAACTCTGCCACCTCCGTGACTCTCCCCTGTCCCTGATTTCTGTGCCAATGAAGGGGAAATAGGAACCCCGTGTTGGAAGCGCAACAGCGCCGGGTGCCTCGGGACCCCCTGGCCAGCGAGGGGGGTCCGGCTGGTCCCTGCCCGGCGCTGGCTGTCCCAGCGGTGCCCGCGTCCGCGGCGGTGGATGCCGTTAGCTGCGGCGGCAGCGCCAGCATAATGATGGTGGCGGCACCGGGGACCTTGTGTCAACCTGGCGGGTTATTATTGCCTTAATGGACAGGTCTAATTCCCATGCAGCAGGCAAAGCCCCGGTGTCAGAACCTCCGCACGCGCGGGCGCTGCTCTAATTATGCCCTGCGAGCTGCTCTGCTTGCGCTGACACCCACACCCCCCCCCCTCCTCCCCGAATCTGCGGGCACCGATGAGGCTGACCGCCCTGATCAGCGTTTTCCCCCAGTCCCGGCAGTTCACAGGGGTGAGGAGGATACCGGGGGCTCGGGGCGCTCCCACGGATCACTGGGGAGATGCTTTGTTTTGGCTGTGGGGTCTCCGGCACCTTCCCGAGCTCTGCCTGGCCCAGGGGGGTGGGAGGTAGGGGGGCGCTGAGGACCCCTCTCGCCTTGTTTTGGGGGCACGGCCGGCGGCGGAGCTCACGCTGCTGCTGGGGGAAGGTTTGCAGGGATGCAGCAGCAACAAGCAGCTCCAGAGAGCACCCAGTTGTCCTGGTAACAGTGGGTGCCTCCGACTCCCGCAGCGCAGCCCCCCCCCCAGCGCCGCAGCCCTCCGGCCGCTCCTTGCCGCGGGCAGGGTCCCACCTGGGGCAGAGGAGGCTTTTGGCGGTGCTGCCTGCAGCGGCGGGGACCCTGGGGCAGGGGGGTGATGCGGAGACTGGAGACTCCCTCGCTGGAGGGGCAGCAGCAGGCACAGGGCGATGTTACATGCACGGCTGTGGCCAGGCCTGGTGGCATGCGGCTGCTGCAGGACAGAGCGACGCAAGTTAGGCTGCACCGCAGCCGGCACTGGGGCCAGGGCAGAGCCCACGGGCACTGCATGGCGGAGACTGGATGCATCGCATCCCACATCGCATCCCACATCACATCCCGCATCGCATCCCGCATCGCATCCTGCATCGCATCCCGTATCGCATCCCACATCGCATCCCACATCACATCCCGCATCGCAGCCTGCATTGCATCCTGCATCGCCTCCTGCATCGCATCCCACATCGCATTCTGCATCGCTCGCAGGGCAGCTGTAGCTGGTGGCGAGCGATGCGTTCGGAAATTTGGAAGTATATCAAGCGCGCAGACCTATTCAGCTGCGGGAGCAAATACCTCGCGGGAAGCAGAGAGTGTGACCCAGAGAGCCGTGGGTTTGGGATCGCCCTTCTGCTGAGCCGCAGCCGCTGCGATGATCTGTATTTACAGAGACGGGTTCTGGAATATCCTCCAGTTATGTCTGAGCTAATGATGCTTTTCTCCCCGGGATAAAGAACAGCCTGAAAAGCTGGTGCGCTTTCTTTCAGCCTTTACCCAGAGGGGATGAGTGTCTGTCTGGGGACGCCGGGTCGGGCAGTGACAGGCTGCGGGGGACGGCTGGGAAAAGGGAACACCAGGGAGGGAGGGAGCTGAATCGCACAGAGGCCTCGGGTGGATACGACCCTGCGCTTCCAGCGGTGCTGCGCTGGATTAGGGCTGGCGCTGAGCTGCACACCCCCAGGGCGCTCAGCACTGGTCCTGGCGGTGCCTCCCGCTAACGGGTTTCTGCCTCTGTCACGCCTGGCCCCGGACAGAGGCTGCAGGGGGGTACCCACGCAGCGCCGGGGCTGGGCACAGCGCCCGCAGCGCCGGGAAGGATGCGGCCAGCGGAGGCGGACAGGCGGGCAATGGGAACGCGCTGCATTTCCAGCTGCGCCGCTCCCGCAGCGTGGCAGCAAGGCCGTGCCGCATCCTGCTGGGCGCCTTGCTGCGGGGCTGGGGCTCGCCGGTGGGGACACCCCGTCCCCTCCAAGCCAGAGCTCCCCGTGCTCCCAGTGGGATCTGCCCTGGGCAGGGGCCAGGCTGCAGAGGAGCCTCTAAGCCCACTGCTCTCGGTTGCCCATGGACCACCAAGACTCTCAGGTTAATCCCATCCGTATATGGCCTTCACACATTAAAGTGCGGCTCCGCAGCCTCCTCCAAACCCCACCGTGGCTCTGGGAAGGGGACATCCCCCACGTCACACACACTCGTGCCATGTTTGTGCAGCCACAGGGTGTGCCATCCCCGTTTCTCACCCGGTGCTGATGCTCCAGGTCTCCCTGCATCCCACCCCCCCCCCTGCAAAACATGCCGTGCCAAGGCCTGCACATGTGTGCGTCACGGCTGCTGGCAGGGAGCACACGCATCCCGCACAGGGGTGTGCCACGCATGTGTGTGTGTGTGTGTGCGCGCTCCCCAGCACCCACCGGTGTGCACGCGTGCACTGCCCGCGCACCAGCAACCACGACCGGACCACGCGTGTGCACGCGTGAACCCGGCCGCGCACACGCCGACGCGGCCCATGCCTCCCCCCGTGCCACCTGATGCACGCGTGTGCGGGCACACGCCAGCCACACACCTGCACACACACACACCCCCCCCACACATGGGACCACAACCCCCCTGTGCGTGTGTGCACCACATCCACACACACACACACCCCCCGTGCATACACATCTCCCCCGCCCCCCGTGTGAACCCCCTCCCCC